>OZ023205.1:2502555-2520055 GCA_963995525.1 Escarpia spicata
ATCAGCTACAATCAGTCATATGCCTTTATTCAAACATCAAGCCAGTTAAATACTTTGATTGATATCTACTGTCAGTGGGTATCAATCGAATGAGCCCAAGCCCAGTGGTGTGGTGAGTAGCGAGTGAAAACACTGGTATATGTATCAAGTTGCTTCTTAGGCAAGTAAGTTAATTTTCAAATAACAAAATCTAACCGAGAAAGCAGTTGAAATTCTAAAATAATCTGTCGCCGAAAATAACATTAACCGATTAAGTGGTAATTGGCTGTTTCGTTCCATCCAAGTCATCTGCTGATATTTCAACTTGACCTGACAGCTCAGTTAATTGTATGTCTTGAGGTTGGTTAGTTGCGTGTCTTGTATGCGTTCCATTTGTGACAGTATTTGTGACGACAGACTCTCGAACGACAATGGCGACTGTGATCACAACGCTGTTTCGTTTGCATAGTGCTGTCCCAGTGATCGCAGCATTGTATCACTGAAAATGGTTCTGTTTACCTTTTTTATAATAGTGTGTTCACCAATCATAGGGTGGTATCACCGATCATTGTGCTGTCACGATCCGCTTGGTATTATTATCATTCACAAATAATATATCACCACGCCAATGTTAGGAAAAACTAGCAGTATTTCCTCCAAGGTGTCTCTTTTTGTTCGCTTTCATGGATCATTGGCTTCTGATCTCCCAACGAGCGGTACATTAAAAACTAAAATGTAGTTATGTAGAGTCATTCATTGACTTGGTTGCTGCTCACCCAGAGAAACAGTGGACGAATTGATTAATATTGTACTACGCACTAAGTCAAGTAAGTCAAGTCCCGCACTACAGTTTCATGAATTGTTGGAAGCTAGTTATTATTATTGTATAAGCAGATATATAGATAATAACGATGGTTTATAATGAAAATCACTTGTACATCAAGCAGTGCCCCCAGTAAAGTATCTCGTGTGCTGTAGGCGTACGAGAGACTGGGCTACTGTCCCCAGGTCGACCCCCTCCTCGACTACCTGACGGGCCGGGAAACGTTGAGTTTCTTCGCCCGACTCAGCGGGATACCAGAGAGACGTATCCCATCCTCCGCAAATCGATTCATCCAGGCGCTGCAGCTGACCAAAGTGGCTGACAAAGCCGTCAACACGTACAGGTGACATATACGCCTTTGTTCAATGACAGTGAGCTCCTTCTACCCAGGAGCTCTTCAGATTCATGTAATAATACACTATATATATATATATCAACAGGATAAATCACAATTTATCCTGGTGATAAACTGATATATATATATATCAGTTTATCAACAGGATAATTTGTGATTTATCCTGTTGATATATCTCTGAATAATTAAATTTTTGTTTATGTTTATAGTACCTCATTATTTTCTTTTGAGTGGTCAATGTTTGATATAAAATGTATTTATGTTTTGTAGTTTAAAGCATTTGTACATATGTATATGGAGTGAGACTTATGTATAATAGTTACTTGTTGTACATAATTATATCGCCAGACATAACAGAATCGGAGACAACAAGTTTTCCCAAATTCACAATTATGTGAAACCATTTAAATTCACGATACAATTATATGAAAGGAAACCTATTGTCAATCAATCCAAGACTAATTTTTTTATAGATCACAATAACCATGATCCAATCGAGTGGGTTCAGTATCATTATTATCATTTTTAACCGACGGCGCGTGTGTCGTCAAGCTTGTGGTGTGATGCTGTAGCGGGGGAGAGAAACGTCGTCTGAGCGCCGGAGTGGCGTACGTCACCGAGCCCGCCATTGTCCTCATGGACGAGCCGTCCGTCGGCATGGACCCACTCGCCAGACACCGCCTCGACGAACTCATGTCACACTTCACCAAGCTCGGCGGAACAACGATCCTTGCCTCGCACTGGTGAGAGCGCTTGTGTCCTCTCTCTCACTCTCTCTCTCTCTCTCTCTCTCTCTCTCTCTCTCTCTCTCTCTCTCTCTCTCTCTCTCTCTCTCTCTCTCTCTCTCTCTCTCTCTCTCTCTCTCTCTCTCTCTCTCTCTCTCTCTCTCTCTCTCTCTCTCTCTCTCTCTCTCTCTCTCTCTCTCTCTCTCTCTCTCTCTCTCTCTCTCTCTCTCTCTCTCTCGCACGCACACACGCACACACGCACACACGCACACACGCACACACGCACACACGCACACACGCACACACGCACACACGCACACACGCACACACACACGGGTCCCGTCTCTCTTTCTCATTATTATTATCCTTTATGTTGAAGTATCTTTCTTTCTTGTCCTATATTGCTGTACCCTTATTCTCCCTCCTGCCATATATCCCTGTACTTTGTGTGTTACCCTCTTATCCCTTCCTATCCATTTCGGTAGCATGAACCAATGTGAACAAATGTGCCATCGCCTGGGAATCCTCGTAAACGGTCGACTCCGGTGCCTTGGCAGCCCGTCCCAACTCCGACACAAGTTCAGCCAAGGGTATATCGTCAACATCAAGGTGTGTGAACAGTAACTGGAGCCTGTTTCAGCACAAACGTCCCTCCCCAAATGACTTGTGGTAACTTAGAAATACATATATTTTATGTTGTAAGTTTGAAGTCAAACATTCAATGGATTCAATGGATACAAAAACGAAGAGTTCGTGCTTTTAGGAAGCTTCTTGTCGGATCTGCTTCTGCAGCCACGTGAATATTGTAGTAAATGCATATAAGAGCATTGAATCAGCTTAGAGTGGATATAACTTTGAAAGATAAAGGTAAACGTCTACGGGATTTCCGGGTTTTTTAGTTAACCAGTACCTGCTTAGGGGTGTGCGGATACTTGTCATTGAGCTAAACCAATGAACGTATTTTGCTTGGCGAGCTTAGACATCAAAGCTCGCCGATGCAACGACTTAGGCCTTACCGCTTCACAATTATTACCAGGGAACGGGAAGTACAATGGAGATGTAGAATTATTACGTTGAGTAACGTTCATATAAGATTCATTATACCGAGTTTTATGTGTCTTGATGATATGCATAATGTAGTAGCAACCATATAGTATTGGTTGAGGTTCTACTGCTACTAGTACAACGTTGTTGCACCTATGGGTTCTATTGTTGCTGCTGCTAATTATGATTAGTATAACGCATACTATTAATGTATGCTAGCTTACACCACACATGGAGCAACAAACCAATGACAGCTGGTATCACCATTAGCTTATACCAAAACATGGAGCAACAAACCAAAGACAGCTGGTATCACCATCAGATTACACCCACACATGGAGCAACAAACCAATGACAGCTGGTATCACCATTAGCTTATACCAAAACAAGGAGCAACAAACCAAGGACAGCTGGTATCACCATCAGATTACACCCACACGTGGAGCAACAAACCAAGGACAGCTGGTATCACCATTAGCTTATACCAAAACATGGAGCAACAAACCAAGGACAGCTGATATCACCATCAGATTACACCAAACATGGAGCAACAATCCAAGGACAGCTGGTATCACCATTAGCTTACACCAACACATGGAGCAACAAACCAAAGACAGCTGGTATCACTATTAGCTTACACCAAACATGGAGCAACAAACCAAGGACAGCTGGAATCACCATTAGCTTACACCAAACATGGAGTAACAAACCAAGGACAGCTGGAATCACCATTAGCTTACACCAAACATGGAGTAACAAACCAAGGACAGCTGGTATCACCATTAGCTTGAACTAATACTTCTTCTCATGACCATTTAATGTTTTGTTGTTGACAATTACGACATTCCATACTGCCGATAATAATGCCCCTGTAATTCGAACGTAGCGCTACAGTGACGCCGTCTGACGAGTGTTGCACCATTCAATTCCTCCACTGAGAGTACATTCAGTGCACTCTGGAGAAATCAAACCTCTCTGAAAGCATGACAATACTTCTAATTATCAGATGTTCCACTTATCAGGACTTATGTTCTAGCGCCTTTCACGCCTGGTACTGATAAAACGTCTACTAATCGAGCACAGACTTATGCATGTTCGAGTTATCTGGAGTGCTCTGTAAATCTAAATAACTATCTTTTTTAATACATTGCTAGTTGGTAGATTAGATGCCAATGGTGCAACGAAGGGAATGAACATATAATTAAAGAGGCGAATCGACTTCAGCTTCACGGAGGATATGCACTTAGAATACCCAAATGCGTAGCACCAGTATCGTAGTATTAATGTATAATCGCAATAGTGTTTCATGTTGGCCTACCCATACATACTGAATGCATACCAGTCGGTCCACAAGAGGATGCAAACATATAAATTATACTTGTGTTATGCACTGGTCTATATACATGGATAAGAAGCCTAATGATAAAAGGTCTATTAGACGTGAAGCACGGCCGCCATATTGCTTTCCATACTGTTAGGTATAATGGTTTTGCCGCCATATTATTTCACCCACGTTATACGTAGCGTCCACATTGCAGCACTCGCGTTTTCTCATGTATCTATAACAAAACGTGCACACAGGTATTCACGTTCCAAATGCGACGCGTAATCACTGCACGTAAATTGTTCCCTGACCTCTATTATCGACGATTTGGGGAAAGCAAAATGGCGGACAATCGCTTAACGTGATCACCTGCACTTCCTATTCATGTATATAGATCACTTGTGTTATGTCACCACCAGCTGAAGCGCACGAAGGACAATCCCGACTCGGGCCAACTGAAGACGTTTCTAGATGACCGCCTGCTAACGACCCGGCTCAACGGCGAGACCGACGAAGAGCTGCAGTATCACGTGATCGAGACGACGATCACGTGGCCGGCGCTGTACGTCATAATGGAGGAGGCGCGAGAGTTGCACAACAACATCATCGACTACATCATCAGCCAAGCGAACCTACAGCATGTCTTCATCGGGTTGACTCGCTTGCAGGAGACCCATGATAGTTCGCACATGTCGCTGGCCGCCAGCTCCGTGCTGGGCGGCGTGTAAGCACAACGTAGTGTCTGCGCTGTGTAGTTAGGTGGGCGTATTGTGATTGTCTACGTATTGGAGGGCCCCGCTTTGTTGTTTTGCGATAGTGTTAGGTTTGTCGGTAAAGAAATAATGGTCGCTAGGACGTAGTCATACAAAACAGACGCGACATCTCTGTTAATGTCCGCATTCTGCATACATGTGACCGAATGTGGTCGTGATTAAAAGGTTGATAACGATGAGGCTAGGGTTAACTATATGATGGTCCAAAAGTAGCCATGTTGTTTTGCGTGTTATTTTACGTAGTGGCGAACATTTAAAAAACGTCTCTGTGTGTGTTTATCAGTATGTAAGTTTTCTGTGTGTGTGTGCGTGCGTGCGTGCGTGCGTGCGTGCGTACATGCGAGTTTGTGTGTGCGTGTTTGTGCGTCTGTGTGTAGGCGTCTGTGTGTGTGTGTGTGTGTGTGTGTGTGTGTGTGTGTGTGTGTGTGTGTGTGTGTGTGTGTGTGTGTGTGTGTGTGTGTGCGTTAGTGCGTGTGTGCGTGCGTGCGTACGTGCGTGTGTGTGTGGTGTATTTGTGTAGTTTGCATAGTGTGTGGGGACTGGTATGTATGTAGGTATGTTAATGTTTTCTTACTACAAAGTATGCCTCTCGTGCACGAAGCAATTAGGGATTGAAAAGAAACGTAACACTCTTATTTTGTCGAAATTATCCATAGGCTAAGGGTTCTGACCGGGTAAGGGTTCCTAACGGATGTTAAATTATTATTCGCAACGTTCAACGAATGTTCGTTACGCGTGTTTTCCGTGAAATGGAACGGTGTTGACCGGTTTTAATGGTGTAGTTATTGCCGTTATTGCGACCAGTAAGTTTAATAAAAAATACTTAATATGAAAACTAATTTCCACCGTTAAAACATAATGTTTACGAAGGACTTTTCCACATGTACTGTTTATTGTTGAAAAGGAAACACTTTTATTAAAAGCATCATTTTATTGATACAGTCGCAGTGCATATTACTAGCGTACGGTGCATATCAATAAAATACTACAGTGCACATAATAAGTTCCATTAGCTAATAGCACAATAAGGGTATTAATAAGCCGAATGAGAATTAAAGTGTAGACAAGCTACCTAGTAATGCTGTTCACAACTGCCTGGCTAAATGAGTTCATGAATTACATTTTCCGGCGTAACAACATAGGCCTATGTTTGATATTCGGCTGTTAATAGGCCTAACTTAATACTCGTGCTTTCTATGAACTGGACAATGTAAAACACGCAGTGCAGTGTAGTGTAGTAATAGTTGTATTTTCAAGCAAATTTTTATTTTATTTGATCTCACACAATATAATTGCGTGCAATTGTATGCAAAGACTAATAGCCGGTTGCAAATTGAAGCGTGCATGGTGGCGGGTGCAACCTACGAGGGTATAGGAAGTATCTGGTCGCGAGGTGGTCGTACGATCTCTGGTCGCTAGGTGGTTGTACGATGGCCTCTTGTCGCTAGGTGGCACTCCTATACTTCACAGAGAGTGCAGCGTTGCTGGAAAACAAAACATGCTAATAATCATAACGCTACAACGAAACAACCAGAAAAACAAAGAACACTACCAGCTGGTATTGTTTCATGTCGGTATGACTGTACCCAACAATTCACAAAGTTATACACAGAAGGGTTAATGTAGGGCCTACACTACAATATGATAATACGTGTCGAACCCCTCACTCGTTCGTTTTGTCACGTAACGAATCCCACGACCTGTTGAGGGTTATGTAATTAGTAAAATTCCCGTTGAAGACGCTGGTACAATCTATCCAAATATCGCAGGCTCTGTTAATTTTAGACGACCCACTTTCAGAAATCCATCAGCATAAGTTGTCCTAGAGTTCAGACAACCATTGTCAGTTAGGCATCCGTTGCTGAATCAAATATGTGGAATTCATTCCGTACATTTACAGGTAAATGATTTAGCTTAAGCCATTGACCTTTGTTGGCACCCATATCCCAGGTTGCATCAACTCTGGCTTTGAACTATGACACGGTGTTGGCATCTATCACATATTGTGTTGGCCCGTTCCACTGAGCCACGACTCATTGTTAATGTAGTAGAAGGTATGCTACAGTTCCGTCATACAAAGACTTGGAGGAGGTCAAACAAGATCGCACAGTCCACCAGCGCCGGATTTAAGGCAAAGAACTATTCTGAAATTGCACACGGTCAAACACTGCCTAGGGAGCTCCACAGTTCTAAATCCGGCGCTGCAGTTCAAAAATGTAATGCGTTTCGCATTGGTTCAAAGCACCACCCCACCGATACGTTTTGTGGGACGTATTAGCGATCCAAAACTGTTGCCAAAACCACCGTCAGTACACACCGGACTAAGCTGGCGTGACGTGGTTGGTATAGCACTGCCCGGTTCTGATGGACATAATGGTGTCAATGTGCATTAATATATGTTCCACTCGATATGTGGCGTCACTGCATGGGTTTATTTTTACCGCAATACATGGTGACGACCAAACCAACAAACACCCACGCATAATGCTATACGTCTGTTCGGACCTTGCTAACTTGTGTAATTACAACTTAGAATTCTTGTTATATCTCACCCTTTTCCCGTTCTGTTGGCGAACCTCTAAACTTTGGATCCACATTATATATACGTTATTTTTAGAAATGTTGCCTGTTATATCTTATCATAGAGATACTCACGTAGGCTGCCTACGAGGGAGTCAACGGTGCCGTCGTTGCAGAAGTCGTCTCCCGGCTTGCAGAAGCACAACAACGGGTCTGTGCCGCTCCCCGTCACCTCCAGGTTGTCGTTGAAGAAACCGCAGCCGGTCGCAGGTCGCGTTGTCAGGACGGAGTTGTCGTTGAATAACCCGGGATACCAGCATCCTCGCTGTACGCCTGTCAAATAGACAACAGAAACACTCGTTACCATAGCTGGGCAATGACTGTCATGGTCTAGATAGATCTAGGCGTAGACAGCAGATGACGCGTTTTGTGCGTATCACGATTGATGCACGCTGAGAGATTGTGGTATCTGCTTAGTAGCGACCAGCTGGTATTTAAACCTACATATTGCACGTATTGTGACGGTTTTGTATCGATCTTACATTTCAGGATAGACCCTAAAAGTGTAGGCCCTATAGGGCTCGGTGTCTTTGTGACATGTTAAAACAGTACGTCTTTGACATGGTTTTTAAAGCAAACAATATAATGTAGGGCCTTCTAAAGCCTATTATTATAAGGCAACCATGTTGTGACACACGTCAGAATACCCAAAGGGCAATGCGCGCTCCATCCGATGACATCTTTGTTACGTAATAGTACTATCACGACCCACATTTTATTTTTATTATGCTAAGACACACTTTGAAGCAAGCACGCGCATTGTTATTATCGTCGATCGAGTCACTACGACATTTAGCAAATACACAATGTGAGATGTGATCAGATAAAAAGACTTTGTGTGGTGTGGTGGTGCACTGACTTTGTTCGATGGCGTCCTCTCGTACGTAACACCACGTCTTGCATTGTTCCTCGTCCTTCAGGCCTCCCATCTGGTTCTTCATCGACGCGAAGCCGTAGCGACACAGGAAGAATTCGTCACGGCTCGCAGACGCTGCAAGGGCGAGCAGGGATACGTTTCTGCTTGTTTCCAGCATTCTATTAACTGACTATTTTATATTTATATATTAATACGCTAATTCGGAGTGTATGTCCTCCTAGTTGCCGATGTCCACTAGCTTCGTTCTATGTTCATTCGCTTCCTTGGACAATTGGCCTCTGATGTACCAATTAGCGATGCATTTCAAAAAACACAAAGGCAGTTTTTATGGTTATTTCTTTTTTTCAGTGAACTGGTCAAACATTCCCGAGATGGCGCCACTTATTCAAAATACGGTATTGAAAACTGCTGCCATAGGTTGGTAATTATATGCTATGTATACTAATTGTGGCTAGAATTGTGTGTTCTTTTGAGATATCTTACTCAAGACCTAGATCTTTAACAAAGTCAAAAGGGTTTAGAATATATATGCGGATTTAGTATTTCCGTTGGGGGAACACAGCTGTAGACACATTGGTGAAATGACGTCCAAGATCATCAAGTTGCTCTAGCGCATGGAAGAGCTAGGCAGGGTAGAGGAGCTGTTACATGTAGTGACTTTCTATAGGAAGTTGTGAGGTTAGAACCGCAGGGTTGCAACGACAACGAGGAATGGAGGCGTCTAGAGGGAGCTGGCTGGAGCTAACAGAACTAGCCGAGAAGGAGAGGAGCGACAGTGTTGTATTGATGCCGAGGACGATGTCACCCAGTAGCAGCGCGAGTACATGACAGTGGACCACAATGTAAGAGGTCTCTCCCCCCCCCCTATCTCACTCCCCCCCCCCCCCCTATCTCCCTCTCTCTCTATCGCTAGTCAATTAATTACACCTACCAACTTTTGTTTCGCACATGTCGCCCTTGAAACCGTCATCGCAGTCACACGAGAACCCGCCCTGCCGTCGCGAGCACTTGCCGCCATTTGTACAGGGATTTGGATGGCAAGCGTCTGAATGAAAAGTTGCCAGAAATCATGTTAAGTAATCCGATTTAATTATTGCATGTTTAGCATGTTAGAGGCACTTTGAGTGGTGCAACTCTCACAGTATAATTATGTGTGTATTATGTATTGCACTGTAGACCCTATAATATATGTGATACATGCATGCGTGCGCGTGTGCGTGCGTGTGTGTGCGTGTGCGTGTAAATATTATGAATATTGTATGCTCGAATGCAACATTCCTGACACATTGCGAGGAACAAAATATATAACCATCGCAACACTGCAGTGTTATACTTAAATTGACAAAATATCTGACGTCGACAAACATTAATTTTCATAGTCAATAGGCCAAGGTCTACTTATTAGTACAACACCACGCACCGACATCGCAGGTGTCACCCGAGTATCCGTGTTCACAAGTGCAACTGAAGCCGCCGCTGGTTCGAGTACAAACCCCACCATGATCGCACGGATTCGGAGCGCATGCGTCTAGAAAGAGAGCCAACCAGTTTACGTATATAATATGCTTTCTTGTATTATAATAATGCATAATTATACAATATCGCATTTACCCGTATGGTACAATGTATTAGCAATCAAAGAAATTCACCCGATATCAGCAATAGTTGATACATTTTACTTTCGCAGTTGGCGCTAAATATCTTAGGCTGAATTAGCTTTTTAATAATAACAATAGTTATATTGCATGACGATATATAAGAAATAGTTAGGAACATGTTTGCAGTTGCTCAGTGCTTAGACAATGGAATTATATTTGACGTGGACAACCCTACGACGAATGAGATATAGGGCCATTGGCCCATAGCAGGGAAATATTGGGATAATTCTTAGCGGGAGAAACTGATTGAAGTAAATGTTCATTATACAATTACGAGATGTCGAATGAAGGTAACGAGAAGCCATGAGTCGTATGATTAGATCGTGTACATTTAGTCAGATGATTAACATATATGATAAAGGGTGAGAGTGAGCATTGCTGAACATTTGGAAACACTTCAGCGGATGTGCCACGTTACGCACGTCTACACGTGAATGTTACAGTAGCGCACACCTACCGACTTCACATGTCTTTCCAGAATAGCCAGCCGGACATGAGCAGCTATATCCTTCTGCAGTTCTCGAACAAACACCGCCATGTTGACAGGGGTTTGGCCCGCAGGCATCTAGAAAAACACACTGATAGTGGAATTATCGCTACGTCACAACAACGCAGCGGACATTATTATGTTATTTGGGCATCGAAGCTTCCACCGACGTCTTATACTAAAAATGTTTTTATGTTTGATCAACACTACGAGGTGGTTATAAATAATAAAAGTTATAGAAGTGCTTAAAAGTCCTATTTTGTTCGCATCATATTCAAATGAGCGATTAAACGGACAACGACAAGGTTGTTATTAACGGTATTTCTAATAATAAACATACTGCAAGAATAACAACATTGATTGGTGAAAATATACCATGCCACCTGTTAATGGAACCAATCACACTCAGTCATACAAAACAGTTCTCTCGATTTGACATATGGACATACCGATAATGCACGTTGGACCTGAATAGCCATTGGCACACTTGCAAGTGTGACCGGAAGTGGTCGGGGCACATGCGCCGTTGTTCTTGCAGGGATTCGGCTCACATTTTCCTGAAGACGACAAAGTTAAATATTAAATTGAGCCATTCTGGAGAGAAAGTACCTTACTCGTTGAAAGGTACTGTGTTATTTGCCTTGAAGCATCTAACCCGGAGCAAGCTTCGTAAACGTATAATACAACAACAATAATAAGTGTCATGTGAAGTTACCTCAGAAAAAATTGGGTAATGAGAAGAGAACGACCATGAATAACAGGGAGAATTACGCGAAGAGAGATTTCCAATAAGGTTTCCATAGTAAAATACTGATATTTGAAGTTATTCATTTTATCAACTCTCAGTGATCGGTTTGATCACTATAAGAGTGCACATTACCATTTATGAAATAATTTACGATGACTATCCACTGCGTGCGTGGACCCTGCAAGTTTACAGGTTACACAAAATAACATATATATACAATGCTATGATATGCAGACTATTTACTAGCAATATGTCAACGTAACTTCATCACGAGAAAACAAAATGATAGGACACGTAACAATGACTTCATGTGACCTGATAATTCGCCTCATAGTTACCTGCCCTAATGTCTATCTCGCAATTGACACCGGTGAACCACACCCTGCAACGGCACACGTATCGTAACCTGTTCCGTCTCCGCCGGCATCTGCCCTTGTTCTGACAAGGCGAAGGGATGCAAGCGTCTGCAACAGAGCAATGCTGTAAACCTCACTCTCACTATGGTCGGCGAATATACCAGACTGAAGGGCATGTTCGGATAAACGACTGCAAGATATCTGTGAAATGCCTACGGTTTGTTTCCTTTTATGTTAGAAGCTACGGCAACACGAGCTTGCATTATTTGTTAATTATTGCAAGTCTTTGAGTATCTATAATCATGATTGACTGACTGGCTGACTGACTAGTTTGAATAGAATGAAAAATGTATTGCACTTCTAAAACATCCGCGTGATTGTGTTCCAGTACACCAAAACAATCGCGGATCTATGCCAATGTTTAAGGCAGGGGGCACCAACCTTTTTGAATGCAGGGCCAAACGGGTTACTTGGACTAAGTCAGCGGGCCACACATGTATTATTGAATGTTAATGACCGTTAGCCTAATCCTCGTGAAAACTTACAAATTGTTAGCAGTTATGAATAAGACTTAGTATTTTCATCAAACAACAGCTTAGCGCGTTTGGTCAGATCAGGAAGGTGTTCCGTCGCCAAATGCATGAGGTAACACTGTACAGGCATCAACTCGGTGGCGGTAGCTTTGAGTGTCATAGAGTCACATTCTAGTTCGGTGAACTATGTCCGTACAGCTTCCGTTGCAACGTCGATTTCCACGTGGAATGGGATGGAAAATAAGGCGAGTCCTAACATCGGAAAGATACTCATGTTTGCGTTTCGAAGTTGTGTCTCCCACAGGAGCAACGTGATCTCGGAAGCGGAGATGAACTGAAAAAATATAACTAATGAGATATTCTCAACAATCCTTTTGGGGTCAGCAAATTCCGGTACTTCTGAACCCTTCTGCTCCAAGAACACCCTATTTAATACACACCTCAGCACATGAGACTTAAATGCGGTGCACCATAGCACGTCGACTCAGCTAGCGCTCATCGCAATAGAGGAGGTTTTGATAGTGCGCAGTCATCTCTGAACAGTTTCGAAATTTTCGCAGACTGTAAAGGAATGATAATGGAACAGTTAGACGATGCTGGTGCAACGTTGTGCAACGTCAGAGAAAGATGGAGCAAACTTGACGACGGAGACGTGAAGAGTTTAGCAGCAGTTTACAAAATAGAACAAGAAAGGATGCAAAAAGAGGACAAAAGAGAGGGGGGTGCTATCTACCGGTGTTGGGCGCAATACAACTATAGCTGCAACCCAAACTGTCCGGCCAGAGGCAAAGAGTGTGGCAAGTGTCACAAAAAGACCACATTTCCAAGATGTGCAAAACGAAACAAGAGAACACTGGTGGTGCGGATGGCCAAGAGGACGCATATGGCGATCAACCAAACAGGGGTGAACATGAATACACATTCTGGATTGGCATAAACGGTGTAAACGTTGACGATCTGCTCAAAATTGAAATGGGTGGTGTCAAGTTACATGTGCTTGCCGACCCAGGAGCGTATACTAGCATTGTTGTTGAACATACATAGGAGACAACGAAGTCAAAGAAAATAAAATGTACGTCCAAAGCTGCACCACAACCTCTATTCGTATGCTTCAGAATGTCCGCTCGACATAAAAGGGACATTCGAACGCGAGGTCAAAGCTGGAAAAGGCAGAGAAAAGGCAGAATTTGTGATGGTGAAAGGCAAAGGTGTACCACTGTTGGCTAAACACACAGCAACGAAACTTGGCATGTTGAAAGTGGGCATAGATGTAGCCACTGTGTCTAGCCACACGGAACAATTCCGTTAGGAATTCCCAGACGTTTTCACTGGCCTGGGAAAACTGAAGAACATTAATATAAAACTTCAAGTCGATCCCAGTGTCCCGCCAATGGCACAAACACTCCGCAGACCCCCTTCCAGCTGTGCGAAAGAGTAGAGGAAAAACTGAAACAATTAGTCGAGTGGAACATCATCGAAACAGTGGTATGACCAATGCCACATGTTTACTCCACAGTGGTTGCGCCAAAACGTGAAGGTGATATAAGACACTGCTTTGACATACATAGGGCAAATGAGACCATAATCCGAGAACATCACCTGATCCTACGGTCGAGGAGGTTGCCTCAGAGGCGGGAGATGAGGTGGCAGATGGTAAAGCAAAAATAGAAGCGGCTGAAGAAAAAGATGAACTGAATATTGATGACCTTCCTCAACTGAGCAGACGTGCTTCAAATGATAAACGAACTAACTCGGTGTTCGAGTGATGTAGAAGACGGCACCAGTCAGGAAACATCAGTGCTGCCACCCAAGGTGTTGCACGAGAAACACAACTCCTCTTCCAGGAAACAATCGACGGAGCCGAAACAACTCAAATTCGACGAGAACAGAGGCAATGACGACAGTTCAAAGAAATCGATAAGAGATGGTGACATTGAAGACAGTATCACTGGGAGTCAGAAAGAAGATGGTGACGGAACGTGCGTGAAGACAGTTGGTGACATTCCTTTCAAATGTAGGAAAATAAAAAGACACACACCAACAACATAACATATAAGTATGGCAACAAAAAGAAAGAAAAGAAATTCGACAAAATGGCGCGTGTCGCTGATGTGTATCGACAAATAAAGGAAGAGAGTGAGCGTGCATCGAACTTGAGTCGATAAATGGAGAACAAACGTTACGAGGACAACGTCCGCTACCAGAAGGAATTGAAGCGACAACTTGAGGAACAAGAAGTGCAGAAGCAGCAGGAATTCGAGGAACAATTCAAGGAGAAACTCATGGTCGATGAAATCGTGCGCAAACTCTACGAGGATGATAAACAGGAGCGTGAGCGCCAAGCACACAAGGGGCGTCGACGAGTTCATGTCGGAAAGAGCCGGAAGGAGCTGGAGAAACACTGACGGGAGGAGGAAACGCATCTTCGACTTTGCATAGCCCCAGGCGGAGTGGGAACAGCCCACCAGATGGCGCGCCAAGAGGCGGGAGAGATAAGGTCGGAGATCGTCAAACAGCGATCGAACCAGATTCCGAAGGAGCGATGTGCACGGGAGGAGATGGACCAAATGCGACAAAAACTCTACGAGGAGGCACAGGAGGAGAATGAACGCAGGCGCACGAAGGAGGCTGTGGAGAAGCGGGTGCGAGATATGCTGGAGTTACAGCGTATGGAGAAGCAACTCAACTTCAAGAAGATGAGGGAGGATACGGAGCGCGCAGAGGACGGAGAAGTCGAAAGACTGAATACGTCTATCACCAAGCGCAAACGCGTAGCCCAAGCCGCAGGACTTGACTAGAAGAACAAACTGCGAAAGTACATAGCCAATTGCAGTGATCTACCACCACAACACTACTGGCAAGAGCCCTGCTGAGTTAAACTACAACCGCAAGTTCAGGGGGAAGTTGCCTGGTTTCACGTTGGATTGCCGTGACGACTTAGACTACGTGATAGAGACGCGGGACAGAAAGGACTGCCGAAACTGCACGCCGACGAACCGCATGGGGCAAGGTACACTAACGTGGAGATCGGTGATGAAGTGTTAGTGAAGCAAGACAAAGTCAACAAATTCTCCACCACCTTCGACCCGACCTCATATATTGATAAATCTGGTTACCGAGTCGCCCGATGTAGCTCGATATTCATGGAACAGCGCACATGTAAAAAGGTATATGACCGCATCCGATGACGACGATGTAAATCTGGGAACGGAAGCTTGTGACAAAATGCTAAGACCGACGTCCGTGTCCCCACCTGGAATTGGAACACACACACACACATCTGTGCAGGACACGCCTGGCATAGCTATGGAGATACCAAGCTCTCCCCAGAAGGTGTCGATGCCCAAAGATCCGTCACCAACGACAAGACCACACCGAACGAGGCGGATGCCTATCAAACTTATAGACTGTCACTTAGACCTGGTCAGATTGTGTAGTACCATCGAACATTTAGTGTATGATGGTTTGTGACAAATGTGCACATTCATCAAAATGAAGGAATGCACCTTGTTTTAAATTGATTAGAATTGTTTCCAGTTAAGCGTTCAAGTGTTAGTTCTTCTAATTTGAATGCTTAATTATCCAGCAGTGAAGTAAAAAACAAACAACAAACAACAAGATTTACATATATTGCTTTGGTCTATAGGGACTCCAACATATGTGTCGCCCGCCACTCTGATATATATGTATGTTTTTAAACAGATTCACGCTGCTAGCATTTGAAATGTAAGCAGGACTAACATAGTCACGCTGCTAGCATTTCATGAAATCTGATAAACAAAATCACTGTAAAGGCGCGACCAATTTCGTCTCGAAGTAATACTTACTAGTTTCACAAGTGGCGCCGAGGAAGCCTGGCTGACAAACGCAGTTCGACCTTCCTCTGTGAAGGCGTCGGCAGTAGCCTCCGTTTTGGCAAGGCGGGGCAGTCGCACACGCATCTAAATAACACAAAGACTAGTAGTAGTAGAAGCAATGTCACCGTCTCTAACAACGTCGTTCTGTGGCAGATATTCAAAGCAACCTCCATTCGATAGCGCCTTTTATAGGTTAACTAACCAAACTCGTCTTTTGTACAAATCCGTTGCACTTGCGCGAAATGCACCCCTGGATACGCTGCGCTTTAGTGCAGACTTGGTAATGTTACTTCCAACACATTCACAGTCGACAGGTAATGTTGTTTCACGTATGGTACGAGTCGTTAAGGAGTGCACAATATCAATACTATTATGTAGACATATACGGCTCATTATTGGGTAACTACATCGCTTTTCAATAATTATTATTACAGCACTCATTATCATTACATGCGATCACTGTCATTTTCACAAATGGCCAGTTAGGGCCAGTGCGTGTGTGCGTGTGTGCGTGTGTGCGTGTGTGCGTGTGTGCGTGTGTGCGTGTGTGCGTGTGTGCGTGTGTGCGTGTGTGCGTGTGTGCGTGTGTGCGTGTGTGCGTGTGTGCGTGTGTGCGTGTGTGCGTGTGTGCGTGTGTGCGTGTGTGCGTGTGCGCGTGTGCGCGTGCGTGCATGCGTAATCAGGTAAACAATAGGATATATACAAGTAGGTTACATAAGTTACCTACATTTATTGGAATGAACTCAAAAAGCACTGTCACGCCTCCTTGCTGTTTCCATAAGCTGCTGTAGAACATTATACTCTGCATGACGGAGATGCAATGCCTGATCGGTTGATTGATTTACTGATTAATTAATTGATCCATATGCCACAGGTTAGTGCAAGCACCCTTATCAATTATATGATGATCAGTGAATGATCGACTTCAAAGGCAAGCCTGCACGTGGGTTTATGTAAGAAAGTTCGCTGGGGAACCGGTTTCATAAAGGACCAGTGACCCTCTTTAGCCAGAGAGCAGGCACATAGTTACTTGCCAAATCTAAACTCCATGGTGAAATTAGTTTAGGTCCTCGATTCCCATGGGTGGTCAGGTGCGGTTCCAGAGAGGGTAGTTAAAAGGGTGCACTAAAACACTGGCGGCCGAACCAAATTCAAATTGGGTCATCTAAGGCGGAACTTCAGCAAGACTCCGCTAACGCGCTGTCGGATCATGACTTCGGAAGACGGGGGAGGGGGTACTGTTGATGCACTCTGATGACATCAGAATGGAAGACGGGGGAGGGGGTACTGTTGATGCACTCTGATGACATCAGAATGGAAGACGGGGGAGGGGGTACTGTTGATGCACTCTGATGACATCAGAATGGAAGACGGGGGAGGG
>OZ023205.1:2525055-2541200 GCA_963995525.1 Escarpia spicata
ACATACACGCACGCACGCACACACTCACACACACACACACGCACGCACACACACACACACACACATCAAAATATTTGATTGAACACAAAACTGTTATATACATTTATATACGATCATTATCAACTTGCAGCTGCAGCAATACAGTATACGTATTCAAGTTGGTCAAAAGAAAACATTGTAACGTGAATTAAAAAACTGTATAACAATTACCAATCCGACATAGTTCAAATGTTTGTTACATTCAACTAAACTTTCAACTGCACCTTAATTTTATTGACATTGCTAATGCCACTTTTAGTGCAAGAAATGCTTAATATTTGAGTACACCTACACAAGTATTCAACACTTTATATGAATAATCCTTTTTGAACGGATGAACATTATGGCCAGATGACATATTTTGCTGTGATTTATTTATGTCGCTTATGTTATGACAATTTCTTGATAACCATGGACAAAAGGTATCTGATTTGAGACATAATATAATGTTCGGCAGACGTAGCTGGGTTTTCCAATCGCCAAAGGACAAGCAACACACACGCGCAGTGCACTAGTCTTCGCATGCTCAAGTATTCATATTCTGACGGGCAACGATATAGAACCTATAAAAGCGTCAGACACTAAATCAGTTTAACTGTGAATTAAAGACTCGACCTTCCCAACTGCTTCATTTGATTATACGAAGCAAACAGAAATATGACTTATGACGTCGTGTCTACTCGGTAATACATTCACGTGGCCGACCTGACCTTGGACATGAGGACTACTCACACACTAACATGAGAAAGCGATAAATAATAATTTGCCGGTTTTTCTAACACAAGTCCCTCCCATTTGAACCCCAATTTTTTATTTTAAGAGCAATGAATGTACGTCGTGAATGTATTACAACTCCATCACTGCATTTCATTTATGCAAATTAAAACAATATTAATGACAATGTCATAGACATGCAAGTACCGCACCCGCAATATAAGGTCTATCTGTTCAGAAGAAACAGAGTCAAGACGAAGTGATGGATGGACAGAATCGTGTGGTCACAACAATGAATTTATAAAATTACCAATACTTATTTAAAGTGGCGTCATGCTGAATAGTATCTTGACAAATGATAATTTGTAAAACTGCAATTGAGAAGATTGAGAAGTTATGAACTGCGCACAAGCGCCCAGCAAGCAACGAAGCGTAAGCATATTTTCTGTCATTCAAACCAAAACAGCAAGACCACGTACCCGAAAGGTCGTCGTATATTGTTAATGTTTCGCAGATTAAAGAGTGATATATATATATATATATATTGTCTACCAACGGAAGAGCATTCTGACAATAACATTGTCACCCAGAGCAAAAAACCGCACGACAAGTGGACAAGGAACCGTTACGTTTACCGAGACTCCGACATTCTTATGAGTACCCCACCCTTCTGAGCTATTTCAATTTATTTTGTTTTAAAACGCACATCCACGCTGCTAGCCCTAGTACAGATAATGTGTTACTTTCAGTAACATAGTCCTCGGTGAGAAACTACTCTACGTTGTCGCCGAAGTGATATCAATGTTTCCACAGCAGTTCAATGTCTTAATAACATGATCACCTCTTAAACACCTTATATGTAGGTTTGTTTACTATTTAAGGGCTCTTCTTCTTTTCATTAAGCCCGAACATCGATTGACCTATCAAGTTGCAATCCCGCACGACACTGAAATTGTCATACATAGACTATCGCATTTATGAAAGTAAAATATACGTATATTAAAAAATAGTGAAAGGTACGTTTTGTGTAGCGCAGTAAACAGTCATTAAGACTGCTCAAAGCGCTTTACACTTCACTCCATAGCAGACCTGTTCAATCGAACACAATCTCGACTTCTCTGGGTAGCATTCGGTCATGCTACATTTAATGCTCGAAGACTATTCGTATACAACTATCCACCGATGTCAATAACCAGGCACTTATTCATACGGCTGAGTGAACTGGAGCAAGATTGCTGCCGGAACGGCAGCAACAGTATTCGAACCCAGGTTCTCTCGTTTAGAGTCCGATGTTCTGGCACTGAGTCACCGCGCTCCACATATGAGTATTGATATGCAACCCTGACTTGCGTGGGCCAATATATGTGAAACATGTCTTGACGGCGAATTTATCATGGGCCGTTTTCAGGTCGGGTAGTCTCCTAGGAAACCGGCAAAGCGATGCAACCACGCGTTCTGCTCATTGTAATTTACACACCAAGAAACAACTTGTCCACAATGTGAATCACCAGGTCTACATAACTACACGCGAAACGCAGCATGACTATGTGTCGATTATTTGTGCTAGGTATCTAGTTGAAGAAGAGGTAGACAGAAGAAGAGGTGGGAAGACAACATTAAAGAGTGGACAGGTCTGGAGTCCGCCGACTCCCAGAGGGCTGTGGAGAACAGGGAAACGTGGAGAGAGAGCTGGCTGAAACGTCGTTAGTGGTGCCCCAACGATACTTACGGGTTATGGGGAAATGAAGTGAAGTGAAGAAGAAGATCTAGCTGAACACAGTTTTGTAAATGTAGCCTCATGTCGGCCATTTTGTGTTGTTTTTATGTTTGTTGGTGACATGACTTGGCCTCGCTGATCTGCCTGCCTATGATGGTGATTTCACTATCTCACACATATCAAGTGACATTACCATAAGTTATGTCCATCATTTCCACTGAGAGAGCATGCTCATGGTGCATTAGTGTTTAACAGAGAAACTATAATATTATTTATGATCACAAGTCTTAGTGGAAACGCGTTCAACCATCATACCACAAACATAGAACACCGTGGGAGGCTGACAAAATGCGTTACAATGTGCAGTATTTGTGAAGCGCAGTAGCGCAGCGGTAAGAGAACCAGGGTTCGAATCCTGTGAGGCGGTGTCTAACCTTGGGAAAGTTCGTTTACTCTACATTGTATCAGTTCACTCAGCTGTATGAATGAGTACCTGGCTATAGATAGTGGTGGATATTTGTGTATGAAGTCTTCGCGTATTAATTGAAGCGTGGCTGAATGCTTCCCAAAGAAATCGAGATGGTGTTCGATTGAACAGGTCTGCCAGGAGTATACCAGGGGTGGTTCACTGGATGCGTCTTAATATTTAACCTGCTGGTGAAGTGAGATATATTTTTTACTCATTGAAAGGGTCTATGTACATTACAGGTAACTGTTCAGCGCACATAGGTATTAATTGCCGCTCAACATGTGATCAATTACGTTGTCATTGTAAATGCGACATCTATCATGTTAAGTTTAACCACACGCATTCTTGCTTGCGTAGTCGTGGCTACTAAGGTGCAATTAAGTACGCATGCATTAATTAGATACGAAGTTTGCGCTTCCCTGGCGTCATGCTTTAAGTGGTTGCCGCTTTCTATGACGACCAGGGCCGCTATTCACGACGTGTGAATGGCGTAATAATAAAACAACACATTGCTATACGATTACAGTTGTATTACTCAAACATGACTAGGCAAAACACGCGTGGTACAATAGGCAACGTGGTTTAAATTTTTTTAATGATAATTTTCGCTATCTAATTCGCCGCCGCCAGAGTGCACTTCTTGGTGGAAACCAATTACTGTACAAGCTTTGTAGAAACAAAGTCAACCGCGAGAGAAAGTCATTGCAACGGAGATACTACGAACGGAAAATCCAGGCTCTTGAGAAAGATCACCCGAAACGTTGGTGGAACAACGTTAAAGACATTGCTGGAGTCAAAGTAAACCGCGACAGGGACTCGCTAACGCACATTGCTCCGGAAATCTAGACGTTCTCGCCAACGACGTGTGCGATTTCTTCCAATCCGTAACGAACGATCTGACTCCGCTGTCACCGGACGATACATTCCTTCCGGTAGGAACTGATACTACCTTCCCAGTTACCTACATCATAAGCGTCGCAGAAGTAGCCAATTCTCTATCACGGATTAGAACAGACAAAGCTGTAGGCCCCGATGAAATACCTAACTGGATTCTACACGACTACGCCACCATATTTGCTCCCCCGGTGTGCGCGATCTTCAACAGCAGCCTGCGAGAAGGGACTGTACCACCGCTTTGGAAATGCGCTGACATCACACCTATACCCAAAGTACGACCGCCGAAGCTCATCCATAAAGACCTGCGCCCAATCACACTCACACACTCGTGTCCAAGTGCCTGGAGCAATTAATTTGTGACTGGATATCGGCCATCGCTGGAGACCAAGTTGACCCTCAACAATATGGTTCAGTAAAGGGAACATCCACAGTGCACGCACTAATCGAGCTAGTGCACAGGTGGAAATCAGCGCTTGATTACACCGGAACCATGATCCGCGAACTACTCGTTGACTTCAGCAAAGCGTTTGATAGAGTAGACCACCACACTCTGCTAACTAAATGCGTTTCATTTGGACTCCCGAATTTCATAATCGAATGGCTAACATCCTTCTTATGCCAACGCAAACAGCGAGTGAAGATCGGCCGTATCAAGTCGAAGTACACTACTGTGAACGCAGGCGTGCCACAAGGAACAATCTTTGGCCCGATCGGTTTAGTGCATCATATAAATGACTTACAAACAGCTTGTGAACATGTCAAATATGTAGACGATTGCACAATATGGGAATCAAGTTCACCCTCAGGCCTTGATAGCTCGCTCCAAACAGCGGCAGACGAAGTAGCACAGTGGACTACCACCAACAAAATGGCATTGAACTATGACAAAACGAAGGAAATGTGCATATGCTTCAAGAAAAAAACACCAGACATCCAGCCGAAAATTATCAACGACAGACAGATAGAACAAGTAAACTGCACTCGCCTTCTAGATGTCACACTTTCACATGATCTTACGTGGCAACTTCACATCGACGAAATCACCGCTAAAGCGTCGCAAAGACTATATTTCATAATCCTGCTCAAACGAGCAGGAGTCGAACCCCATCATCTCGTCAAGATATATACAACATTAATCCGATCGGTCCTTGAATATGCCTGCCAGGTGTGGCATACGAACTTAACGAAAAGGCATACCAAGCAGCTGGAAAGTATCCAGAGACGAGCTATGCGGATAATATTCCATGACGTGTATTACGATGAAGCCATCGCCACAGCGAGACTACCAACGCTGGCAGACCGGAGGGAGACGTTGTGCAGAACTTTATTCACAAACATACAACAACCTAACCACAAACTGCACCATCTACTGACACATCCATACGCAATCCGAAACGCACGTGTGTACAGTGCTCCTCGGTGTAGGACCGAACGCTTTAAGAACTCTTTTACAACTTATGGACTGTATCACTGGCTGTAATTGGACATTTTATTTCCTACGAATTACCCGCAATTGACAGTGAATCTTGTTTTAGTTATTTATTCTATTTACTTATTTATACGCAAATTATACATTTCAATTAGTTATAATTTAACTTATTTAGGTTGTATATTCCATTTACTATTTACTCTTTTTATTAATCTACTTTATTTAATTGTTTTATC
Organism: Escarpia spicata; assembly: GCA_963995525.1. NCBI lineage: Eukaryota > Metazoa > Annelida > Polychaeta > Sabellida > Siboglinidae > Escarpia > Escarpia spicata. The sequence goes on from OZ023205.1 coordinate 2,530,557, forward strand.
AATTTTAATGTACCTATTGTACTTTTCAGCCTCTATGGCTGCCAAGGAAAAATAAACTTATTATTATTATTATTATTACTTAAAAAATTAGAAATAAATTATCCAGGTGCTAGAATATCGTAATATGTAATACAGCGTAAAATAGTAACATAAGGGTAACATGCCAATTTTTGTAATACCAGTTACGTAATGGCAAGACATGAAGTTGTTATATAATGTTGACACACATGCTCGCTCATACGCTCGCACGCACGCGCACACGCGCACACGCGCACACGCACACACGCACACACGCACACACGCACACACGCACACACGCACACACGCACACACGCACACACGCACACACGCACACACGCACACACGCACACACGCACACACGCACACACGCACACACGCACAATCTAGATCAGAGTGAAGTGTTTTTATAGGCGCAGCATTCTTGTATCTTTAAGCAGAACGTTGTAGTGTATGAATGGCAAATGGGAAACCGAGTGTCGTAGTTGCTTATCTTATTCAGAAATGCTTAATGCTTTCGAAGAATTCGTCACAAATAGTGTATTTGACACTGGTCATTACTGTCAATATTGACATTTCAAAACGGGTTATTTTCTCAGTTCCTGCGTCACTGGTCAGTGAACTACTCGACGTCATTTATACACGACCGTTCGTAGGTATAAGAGTAGTGCAGCATAGTTCATACTGTTCATATTTTACGCCGACTAATAATGATATAAACTGAGACAACATAAATTAGGGTATGCGACTATATGCTGGAAAACCTGTGTTTTGTAACGTGGATTATTCAGATACAAATGAACAGAACTGTCTGATGGTTGTGGAAGTACTCAACAACGCACACATTTTAAATTTTGTTTGTATACAACTCGCTTGGCAAATATCCGGTCAAACTGACAGAATTGGTCAGACAGAAAAAATCGATACTGACTACGCAATGTCATCTCCAATCAACCATGTCTTACTCGACTAGCTTAACCACGCAGTGACACTCCCCAACATATAAAGAAGCGTCAGTTACCGTATTACCACTGCCACAGTTGGGTCAAAACGTCAACGTGGAGGGCTGGCGGAGTAATACAAACGATTGGAAGCTGGACAAATTCGTTGTTTTACGAAATTTCAACTGTGTACCCACCCATGTAACGTAACAGTGTTTCAAACACAAGCGAACTTTATTGTGGTTCAAAGCAAATGTTACAAGAAACAACACTTGTCTAAATATTACGGCTTTTCTAAAATGGTATACCAAATGTGCAAAATGACACTTTTATTTCATTTGGAAAACTCATAATGTAGGTTATTATAGCTCTCGATTTCAATTGCATACAACTGTGGGTTGTATGTTCATTTAAACTGTGACAATCTCTATCGCTGTCAGCGGCGGTTGATAACGTGATTACTCACTTGGTTTACCGTGTAGGAGTCCTTTTTTTATTTCCAGCCTAGCTTGGGTAAATTTGTATTGCTTTGAGTCTATGTTACTGTTGTTCTTCAACTTTGGTTTTACTAACCTACTTATTTATATGTAATACAATTTTACTAGAAACAACTGTCGTTTTTGTTTGAAACTATGTTGCGTTAATAAAAATGTAATGCATTAATACAAATGTAATGCACGGTTGAAATATCGGAAACAGTAATCAACTTGTGTGCTTATGGCAGTGGTTTTAAAATATATTTTCACGCATGCGCGGCGTTTTTCCTTAACAATTTACAACGGATGTGATGTAACAATTTCTTCGTTCGCAGACTTATTCCGGTCACTGGCTGCTATCATTAGCTGTAGCTTATGGCTATGAAACACCAACCTTAGCCTCTCATTCTGGTGCACTATGGAGGTGACGAGGTTTGTGCCGACCATATCCGTTTGCAACCGATAAAGTCTAAGTCGACGTACCTTTCTCGCAGTTTTTCCCGTAGTAGCCTTTGTAACACTTGCAGTTGTATTCAGTGTTCGACATGACTGAGCAGGGCGCACGGTTCTTGCAAGGGTTTGGCTTACAAGTGTCTGTAAAGGCCACAACAAAGAACGGTTCAACGGACGATGCAGCGAAGCGAAGAAACCATCGAACATTAAACTAATTCACACGTAATAAACAAGATTAACGGCAATAACGCAATGTATACTTTAAAGAGAGACAGAGGTACAACACCAAGTCCGAGTTTTCTTCGACCGATGTAAGTTAGCCATTCGATTTATACTTTATATTTATATGGTGAAAACACGAACATATTATCAGGATTTTAAACTTTATCTAAATCTGTATTAAAACGGAATAAGGTCGTATTCTTCCCTAACAAGTCCGCATTATAACTAGGGTAAATGTGACTATGAAGAAGTGCTGTTCTAGAAGATTGGTAGATGAGACAAACAAATGTTCGTATTGTGGCCACCATATGGAAAACCGATGCAGTATTCGTGACAAGGTTAGGAAGAGTTACACTAAAACAATTATATATCGCTTATCATGCGAGCCACATTACTAATGCAGTGAGTGTGTGTATGCGCGCGTGCGTGTGTGCGTGCGTGCATGCATTCGTGCATGCGTGTGTGCGTGCGCGCGTGTGTGTATGTGTGTGTGAGTGCGTGCGTGCGTGCGTGCGTGCGCGCGAGTATGTGTGTCTGTGTGTCTGTGTGTCTGTGTGTCTGTGTGTCTGTGTGCGTGTGTGCGTGTGTGCGTGTGTGCGTGTGTGCGTGTGTGCGTGTGTGCGTGTGTGCGTGTGTGCGTGTGTGCGTGTGTGCGTGTGTGCGTGTGTGCGTGTGTGCGTGTGTGTGGATGTGTGTGTGTGTATGTGTGTGTGTGTGTGTGTGTGTGTGTGTGTGTGTGTGTGTGTGTGTGTGTGTGTGTGTGTGTGTGTGTGTGTGTGTGTGTGTGTGTGTGTGTGTGTGTGTGTGTGTGTGTGTGTGTGTGTGTGTGTGTGTGTGTGTAGTAAACTGTCGGGTTATCACATGAAAGGATGAATGTGCATATATATATATATATTTATATATATATATATATATAAATACACACACACATATATATATACATATAATCAAGCGCATGTAAACTAAATATGAATATTAACAAATATATAAACAAACCCGAAGTCATGTCTAGTTTAGCGTTTCTTGATTTAATTAGTTGTCTTCAACAGGAACCTCACCTATCGATGTAGTCGCTGTTAGAGGCGGACAAAGGTACGTCATGGAGCAGACGATCTTCGCAGACTCCGTCTCCTTACACCTGCTGCCAATGCAGGCGCAGAAGATGCTGAAGCAGTTCATGGGGACAGGCTGCAGAAGACCACGATATGTTAAAGGGAGGCAATCTCTTCCAAATTTTTTAATAATTAATTAATATAGTATTCTTATAACAGCAAATACGTCGAACGTATATCGCCCGCCAAATAGTGTTTAGTATGTCCGTAACAACGTTGCAATTTGAAAGATACGAACCCGTAGCATATTCTATCATTTGAATAAACATTATTGACAATATTGCCTAGGCGGGCTGAGTTAACCACAGTACCATTTAATGGTAAACAATATCCCATTTCCCCACGTTCAACGAAGCAGACTTCCTTACGCGTTACTACGCTGGCTAATTGCGGGTAGATGAATAGTCTGCCTCCCTTTAAGATGTCAGACAGCAGCACTGCAAGGGAAACCAACTCTTCAAACACAAATGTCTAAAGGAAAATCCCACCAACCTAACAACTGATCGTTTTCATTTTATCAACCTACCACAGAATTGGTACATTTGTAGTAGATGGATATATCTTTGTCGTCACGGATATACCATTTACTCCCGGCCGGAGCGTTGGAACAGGCTGCGGGAAAAAAGAGTGGAACACGTCAAAGGCATATTACAGTATGACACATTTACAAAGGACAACTTGGACCCTGAACATGTATTCGTTCAAGAGAGGTGTTATTCAGTTGGAGGTTCGTTCAAGAGAGGTGTTATTCAGTTGGAGGTTCGTTCACACGGCTGATAACGGTGTCTATTTTTCACAAACAAATATTAATTTAAATATGTCAAAATATTACCTTCGTAGTGAAAGCGTTTTGATGCGGTATGATGTAAATCTACGGCATACATTGTGATCGCTTTTAACATACAATCTTGAGATGGCTAATAAAGTATACATTATTCTAAGACCTTGACCATTCAAATGCATTTTGTGTGGCACCAATATCTGTTTAGTTTGAACGATTCGCCCCGAATATTGTGTAAACATTGCATGCTGAATGGCAAGGTATTCGAAAGCATATCATGGTCGATTTACGTAAAAAAGTGTGGTGCAGCAAACATTGTTGGGCGGACAAGATGTAATATGGACATTTTGTATTCGATATGACCAGACTACATACCTTTAAAAGTGAACCATATATATACACCCATACACACACACATATACACCCGCTCGCACGCACATATATATGCTCGCAGGCACGCAGGCACGCACGCATACTCACACATACACACACGCATGCCTGCAAACATACACCCCGCGCGCGAACATTTCCCATGCCGAAGAAATGTGTTGTAATATTGGTGGTCTATACAAAGTACATGTACCTGTTTAAAATGCCGTACAAGTCAATAAGAATGTTTTGTTAATAGCATTTACCACGCAAGGAACCATGCTATACACACACACACACACACACACACACACACACACACACACACACACACACACACACACACACACACACACACACACACACACACACACACACACACACACACACACACACACACACACACACACACACACACACACACACACACACACACACACACACACACACACACACACACACACACACACACACACACACACACGTGTGTGTGTGTGTGTGTGTGTGTGTGTGTAGAAAACGGAATTTCGCCAGTGATTCCAGAAATATATCGAAAAGCGCTATGCACATGAATTTGTGTCCTATTTTTAACAATTTCTTAACGTTGTTACATATACATGTTACACATTTCACAATCGTGTTTATCACTAAATACGATCGTCATCACCATAACAGCAGTTTCACAATTAACTCATTTCATCCGCCTTTCTTCGAAAGAAGTGAAACGGACAACTCACAAGCTCCGGGGAAGACTGCCCCACTGACCAATCGCGCAAGAAGCAGGATTGTCTGCAGCAGAAGCAGCGCGAAGATCATGGTGTGCGATATCATCCTCAAGACGGGAGTGTTGCGGCTGGTATGGTCGGTCGAATTCTATTGCGACGCCTTCGTCGTGCGCAGATATATCGTCTTTGTCCCTGTCAGGTCACAGGCGTCGTCGTCGCCCGCTCGCTTAAATGACATACGTCACTGACGCGACGTAAGACAGCAGCTCGGTCACGATGCTTTGACAGCTTGTAAAGTGGCGACGGAAATGGGCAGTCCTGTGCGTCATTAGGCGCCTGTCATTTGTCGTTTGCCATGAGTCGAGATGTGATGGTAAACACCCTAGTCACGTTGTCAACGAGTGGCTAGTCATTCTTCGGCGCCGCCTTCTCTTGATTTAATGGTGATTTGCGCGTATGGTATGCGCCTCGCGGACGGCTACCGACCCGTCTCGGCATTGCACAATCTACCGTTGCCTAGCTGCTATTTCATACTTTATAATGACAGTTACCAAATGCCCCCAAAACAACAAGGAAAGTATCAGACAGGAAGCCAATGCAGATACACAGAAGTGGCATTTAGTCAGAACACCGTGGAAACTAAGTCACAACACTTGTTAAACAATTGTGCACACATTGTAGTGTTATAATTTCAGGGCAATATTGTGAAGAATGGGATTCCAATAGTAAAGTCTATATTATCAATATATAATAGAATCAAAAGAGTTTTGACATCGCCTGCAAGTCAGCAAGAGCAAAACCTGCACGTCTTTATGAAGATATTCCCAGTGGCAGTACAGTTATTTACTCTCAATGTTCTTTTTACGAATAAGTCATGCTTCGTTGAGTAGATTATATGTAAACGGATCTCACAGTTATCAACGCAAGTCTGAGGTGTGCCCAGTACTCGCCGCAAGAGGTGCATTTACGTTGTCCGACCATTTAATAATTTTAATACAAAAGTTGCTTTTAAAACGGTTTGTTTAGGAACATACTTCCGCATTATGGTTTCATGTAAACTATTACGTTCCTGCTACATATGATTGTTGAGGTATTGATGATTTAACTATACTTTCTTGATTAATTTGTAATAGTTATTTCAGCAGGGTTAACTTTCCCAGGCGGTGCTAAAGAAAGAACAAAAATATGTTTCTTGCAATATATGTTGCAGAACTGTCTGAGTTTGATGCCAACAACATTTCAATCTTTTAGCGTGCAGGTACGATGTTAAACAAGCACAAATACCGTTGGAGTTACTTAATATGCTTGTATGACGTTGACTGTAGCATAATCGACCATGTACAACTGTGCTAGCTACTATACTAACATTAGAAACTCGTTAGACGCTCATGAGTCACACAACTAATTAACAACAAATAATAGTTTGTTCGATGATTTTACATAATTACTAATGTGTACTATTTATCATGTCATGGTGTATATTAGATAGGTAAGTTCACGTTTTCGCGAAATTAGTGTGGAAGTGAGGAGAGATATATCTACGTAAACAGTGTAATCCTATATATTATGTTGTCGTTGTCCTTAACCGAAAATGTGAAATAAAGTAGGAGTGTTTTCGGTATTGAGGAAGTTCTATTGACCTGAATTCGGCCTTCAAAATAACCTTTAGCACGACTTCTCCGGTCATTGCTTCAGCTAAATAGCGCTTTATGTTTCCATTGTTAGGGAAAGCTTGGATGTCATGGCTCACTATTCCCTACCTATATATTCATTCGTTTATATATTATAAATAATTATTTAAGGTCGTTCATTCACACACGACAATGCATAAGATTATAATTATTATTAATATTTATTATGTCAGACGTTGAGGCAAAGTGTTCACAAGGAAAACGTTAAGATCTTATATAGGGCGCGATCCACTTCTTAGGTCTGCCAAAAACTGTACACTTCACTCCGGCAGACTTGTTCATTCGAACGCTATCTCTACTTCTCTGGGAAGCACTCAGCCAAGTTGCAATTACCGCATGAAGATTCATAGCCAGGTTATGAATTATATAGATACATGGACTTGGACAGGCAGTGTGAAGTTACCGAAATTGCCTAAGTTTCATAACGGCAGTAGGGAGATTCGAAGCCAGATTCCCTCGATTGAAAGTTCGATGTTCTAATAACTATAAGACGCGATGTTCGAGATAATGTGTTTTGAAATAATGACGCATGCGCGTATTCGTACATTTTGCGCGATTTGAAACAAACGATGCCGACAAGCTGCCGGACTTTGAAATATGGCCTGCTAATGTAATGACTGCGTCCATGAACTGGCTGCCCGGCGCGTATCATAGAAACGTGAACGCTGAAATGTGGAACATTATAGTGTTTGACTACGGTTATTGTGAAAGATTACTGTGTTGACTTGTGTATGAATGTCACAGGAAGGCCGCGACTATGACTGACGATGGCGTCGTTGTGTTGACTGCGATCCAGAGCTCGGGAATGTGGGTTGAGATTGCCATTAAAACTGATTCATCATACAACGATTAGAAGGAGGGGCAGATTGTTTTGATGTAGTTTTTTGTTCATTTGTGAAGCTCCGGTATATTATTTTATTATTTGGGGTAGGTTACGTAATGGGGACCGCTTTTTCATAATGACATTCTCGTGGCATGGTAGGCGATTTTAAGGGAATTATTACACAGAGTGGCTGTTCTCTTTTTCAATGAAGAAGCAAGGGAATATTTCACCAAAGGGCTGTTACCTTATTATACGTCAGAGAAATATGAGCATAATTTTTCACCTTTATTTGAACAGCAAAACATAATAGGATATAAAAGAATCTCACATGGATCACGAATACAACTACATGCCTATATTTGCGAGGTTTGAAGTATCTACCTTGCTACTGTTTATGGGATACGAGTTCGTCTCCATTCCTGCTACAAAGTGAAAATGGACATATAAATGTTCTCTAAGTGGCCATGAAGCTAGCAATCCACTTACACTGTGTACATATCAAAACTAACTCATAACGACTGTGTAACGCAGGATTCCCTATTCATATGAAGTATTACATGGATTGCATGCGGCTTATATTTCACAGAAGCTACTCAAGCTTTTTTTTGACTCCATATGAAAAATTTCCAACACATACTTGCATTAATTACCCATGGCACAGGCTGAGTGAATAATGAACTAATCGAAAACCGCCATTTACATGGATCAAAATTACACATTCATGTGTGATCTAGATGCTTTCATCTAACATGCAGAAATCGTAACAAATATTAAATGTTATTCACGTAAATAGTGTATTTTAGTTGTCATCTTATTTGGTATAGATTCTGCATGCATAGTCACACTATTGTTTACCACACTCCGCCTATATTACCAGTATGGTAATTTTGTTTACCGGTCATATTCCCGAACCTTCCTCTATTAGTGGTCATGGCAGTGCCGCAATGGAGTGGCTAAAGCAACATTCCGCAAAACCTAGCCCGCGGGCCAAATTTGGCCCGCAGGCGGTTTCCAGCAGGCCCGCGAAACCGGTGCTAAGAATTGGAAATTGTCACGAGCAACCAAAAATGGTCATTTTCATACCATATCATACAGCAGTGTTAGGACTGGACTCTTATGTCCGTGTTGTAATGCTAGATTTTAGCAAAGCGTTTGACCTTATTAATCATCATTTGTTACTAGAAAAGCTACAGTTGTATGGTTTGCCTTCACATATTATAAGATGGATGACAACATTTTTACTGGACAGAACTCAACAAGTAAAAATAGGAAATGAATATTCGCATTCTGGTCACCCCAATCGGGGAGTACCACAAGGAACACTGTCTGGACCTAAATGTTTTCTAGTCTACATAAATGATTTAGAAACGCCTGTTCCGTTATATAAATATATAGATGACAGTACATTGTTCGAAGTATGCGACAGAAAGGGTGTATCTGTACAAGAATCGGTTGACGTTGCCGCTAAGTGGACAGAACAGAATGATATGAAAATTTATTTAGGAAAATCAAAAGAGATGATCATCTGTTTTGCACAAGACCGCAATTTTCGAAACACAATCCCGAATATAACGATCGATGGAAAAGATTTAGATCAAGTAGACCATGCCAAACTTCTAGGTGTTACAATTTCACAGGATCTGACATGGAATAAGCATGTCGAAAATATTGTGAAAAAGGCCGGGAAACGATTGTACATGTTTTATCAGTTAAAGCGAGTAGGAATTAGCCAGAATGATCTGGTCACTATATATGTCAGTGTTGTGAGACCTGTTTTAGAATATGCATGCCCCGTATGGCAAACTAACTTGCCACAATATTTATCTGACAGTATTGAAATGATACAAAAAGAGCATTAAAGTGTATTTTTCCTGCAACAAGTTACGCTGAGATACTCAGGTATGTTAAATTGGAGACATTGAAAGCAAGACGGGACTGCCTTTGCCAAAAATATTTCAATAAGATTAAAGTTAGTACACACAGATTAAACTATCTGCTGCCTGACAAAAGGCATACCAAATATGACATCAGACAGAGTAATGTGTACCCTTTGCCAATAACCCGAACAAACAGATACCGTAACTCCTTTATACCATGGGGATTACACAACTGCCAATAACGAATGAAGGGCAAAAGGATGGTATTTATACTGTATGACATTTCAGTGTATTAATACTGTATGACGTTCCAATGTATAGTTGTATTTTATTGTATACTGTGAATCCAACTCAGTTGCGTTGCTAATAAACTTGTGTTGTTATTATTATTATTATAGTCTGCTGAGGCATGGACCGGTTCTGGCAAGATATAGCCCTATGTGATTTTTTTTGAGTTTTCGCGAAATTGGCGGTCCATTTGCTCAGCTGGAAGATACTGAGTTTCGAGTTCAGCTTTGCGTTCTGACACTCATTTTCGGACATTTGAACACGATGAATATGCTGCTTCAGAGATTACAAACGCTGCTTAGCAACGTGTACGAAGCAGTGGGTATTTCGATATAAAGCTGTCGCCCTTAAACATTCATGCTGAACTTTCGACATTTCAAGTTTTTTAAGTTCATCAGACAATTTTGCGCCGAAGACGTTGCGCGTATCGAAGATGCCAGCCCGATGTTTGCCGATGTGCTGGACGGCCAACAGATTCCACTGCATCTTTGCAAGCTCGTTTAGCGCTCAGCCTAACGCTGTCGAAGATGTCGCAACCATAATATGGAGATGACAAAGCAAATTTGCAAAATAATCTGTAAAACTGCAACATAATAAGGGTATAAAAGAAGACAACCTCGTGTTTTTATGAGCGATAAAACTGCTGATTTTCCAAATTTTGCTTGAGACAGCGCAGAAATAGTTGATACTTTTCGGCAGCATTTGATTGAGTGATATCGGAATTCCCAACGACGAATCACACCAAGAACACCTTCCGATATCTACGGCATAGCGTTGATAACGATGTATGCTGCTGGCGCACACCTCGGACAGTTTAGCCGGGGAAAACAGTCAGTTCACACCACTGCACTACAGTCCACACTCCACT
>OZ023205.1:2541400-2578900 GCA_963995525.1 Escarpia spicata
CAGTCACACTCCACTCACTAACTCAATAAATAAATAAATAAATAAATCAAGCAATCTTCTTCTCTTCTTCTCTCTCTCTCTCTCTCTCTCTCTCTCTCTCGCTCTCTCTCTCTCTCTCTCTCTCTCTCTCTCTCTCTCTCTCTCTCTCTTCTCTCTCTCTCTCTCTCTCTCTCTCTCTCTCTCTCTCTCTCTCTCTCTCTCTCTCTCTCTCTCTCTCTCTCTCTCTCTCTCTCTCTCTCTCTCTCTCTCTCTCTCTCTCTCTCTCTCTCTCTCTCTCTCTCTCTCTCTCTCTCTCTCTCTCTCTCTCTCTCTCTCTCTCTCTCTCTCTCTCTCTCTCTCTCTCTCTCTCTCTCTCTCTCTCTCTCTCTCTCTCTCTCTCTCTCTCTCTCTCTCTCTCTCTCTCTCTCTCTCTCTCTCTCTCTCTCTCTCTCTCTCTCTCTCTCTCTCCCTCTTTCCTCTTTCTGTCTCTGTTTCTCTGTCTTTCTCTTTCTCCTCTCTGTTCTCTCTCTCCCCCTCTATGTCCCTCCCCCCTCTCTCTCTCTCTCTCTCTCTCTCTCTCTCCCTTTCTCTCTCTCAATCTCCTTTTTCTCTCTATAGGCAGTACTGGGTCTTGTCTGTAGAAGAATAGATAGCGTTTTACGTGGCTTTTAAATAGTGTAATAAATGTGTTGTTTAGAATGGTTCAGTACAAAAACACGTGCTCTTTACGAGCACATATGGAAAAGTATGTCTTACCTGCTTTGGCCAGCAGAAAGATGACCGGACATAATTTGGCCCACACCTCAAAACGTTTGCTGACCGTTGAGTTAAAACATTATACTTTCATCGGAGAAAACTACGGTTCAAGTTAAGGTATCTTTGTTCACTCTACTTGTTTTGTGTCTTTCGGGAGTGCCACAAAAGCCGCATAGTCGTGACAACTGACGATGAGCCACGACACACGAGAACCTTGTCTGCCCGGTTGTTGTCGTTATATAAAACGTCATGGTAGTTATTTAATAATTATTAATTTGCAAAATATAATATGCCTGGTATCATTAAATGACTGTGATAAAAGTAACGTAACCATCGTGAGTACAAAAAATTTAGCAAAAATTCGATGCTATTCTATAGATTTTCGATAGAATTCTATAAAACTTTTCTGGACATTCGCAATTTCTACAGAATTCCATAGACAAATTCTGTAGAAACATCTATAGCCCCTTTACTACAGAAATGTGCGCAAAAATCCTATAGAATATTTCCTATAGCATATATTCTATAGAATTATATTGATTGTTTTTGTAAGGGAACATATTCTCCCCATGTGCTAACCCCCGTGTTTGCCACCCTTTAGAAACATCCATGTCATGTGTTTCATAATGGTGACGTCAGTCTCATTTATTGCGTCCACTTGTGTCAGTTTGTCATAACCGAGTGCTCCTGCGACTTGTTTTAACACCTTCTTTAAAGATTGCGACACACGTCTGATAGACTCACAACAGGCGGTCTGCGCGTGGTGCAAAGACATCTGTGGGGGTGGGAACACCAGCGGGAGATGTGACCGGGAGTCAGCGTGAGAACACGACTCCTTGGTGCGTTGGAGCACGACTCTTTGGCGTGAGAAATCTAAAGGTAAGTTCTCATACAGCGCGGTATCAAGTCCCTGGGACTGCTCACTCCATGGCAGACCAGTTCATTTGAACACAGTCTCGATTTCTCTGGGAAGCATTCAGCCATAATACATTTATTGCGTGAACGAAGAGTATTCGTTCATATATATCCACCACCACTGCCATGTACTCATTTATAAAGCTGGGTGAACTGAAACAATGTGGAGTAAACGAAATACCCCAACAGCAGCAAGACAATTCGACCCGGGAGTATCTCGATTAACAGTCGGATGTTCTAAATATTTGGCCACCGCGACCTCAAATAAGTTGGATTACGGTGTAAAAGATTCGACCCGGGATTATCTCGATTGAAAGTCCAATGTTCTAAACACTTCGCCACCGCGTACCCAAATCAGTTGGATTACGGTGTAGCAAAGTGGTCCCTTCGCTCAAAACGTCTGCATCAATATCGGTTAAAATGGCTGGCCTGCACTTAATCAGAAAACGCAACCGATATTCCAATAACAGATAATAAGACCTAAATTCCGCAACATAATATCATTATTGTTCGACTTAATAATTTCGCGTAGAACATTGTACACACAGTACATTCACAGAGAGCAACAAAGGTCATTTGTTGTGCGAAATTAATTAATTACGCCCTCATTACGCGTAGTAACTCCGAAGTTCATCTAATCCGTTTTTATAGCTGTCCTTGTGCGGTTATTTGCGGTAGACGCACTGCATGGATCGTGTTTGTCCCATAACTAACAACATAACCACTCGGACTTAGCCTTGCATATGCAAAAACTAGTCACTAGTCAGACCGTGGGAATCCCGTATGACTTTAGTTAATTTATCAACATTTTCAAACTGTGACGCAATAACTGATGATCTCATTTAGGCAACCGACCGACACAATTTTACCAAAATCGGTACATCTGCGACGACACGATTCAATGACGTAATATATAACTCGCTACGACTTTTTCAACACTTATAGAATTGTTCCGAGTCATAACTGCGGCTTTGACGGTTAGATAGGGGGGTGTTTTGCACATTGAAATGTCTGTGACTGCACGCTGGCTTAACCCGAACCGGTCCCACGATATTGTCGATTGCAAAGTCGGATCAAAAGAACCAGAGAAATGTTTGTAGCGAGCCGATAAAGGACAAGCATCTAATGACGTAGGTTTTTTAAAGAGTAGTAGCTGGTTACAAATGTAAATGGTAGCTAAGAAAATAAGGGCTATGAAGGATAATAAATCACCTGGAGTGGATGGTATTCCACCCAAACTACTATGGGAAATTGTAGAACAAATTAGCACACCGCTTGCAACAGTTTTCAACTTGTCATTAGAAGAGGGAATGGTTCCTTTAGAATGGAAAGAAGCAAACATTATACCGTTATTCAAAAAAGGTTGGAGAAACAAGTCAGAGAACTATAGACCAGTGAGTTTAACATAAGTGATTTGTAAATTATTAGAAAGACTAATTAAAGATCACATGGTGGATTTTCTTGTTAAACAAAACTTGATAAACCCATATCAACATGTTTTTTTTAAAGCGAGGTCATGCTTAACAAATATGTTATGTTTTTTGGAAGACATCACTAAGTGGGTAGATGAGGGATCACCAGTAGATACCGTCTACTTAGATTTTCAAAAAGCTTTCGACAAAGTACCACATCAAAGATTACTGCTTAAACTAAAGGCATAGGAAATGGTATAATAAACTGGATAGAACAATGGCTGATTGACAGAAGACCACGTGTAGTAGTTGATGGGGAGGCTTCAAACTGGAAATCGGTATTGAGTGGGGTACCACAGGGATCAGTATTAGGTCCTATATTATTCTTAATATATATCAACGATTTGGATGATGAAATAACAAGCAAGGTGTTGAAATTTGCGGATGATACAAAAGTGTTTAGAAGGATTAAAAGTGATGGAGATAGACAGCATTTACAAGATGATCTTGACATGTTGATCAAATGGTCTGAAAAGTGGCAAATGCTGTTCAATTTTGGGAAATGTAAATGCCTCCACCCAGGACATGGGAACGAAGAGGTAGAATATACAATGGGGGGTACTGTACTAAATACTACTGTAAAAGAAAAGGACTTAGGGTTAACCATTAGTGCTGATATGAAGGTTTCAGAGCAGTGCGGAATTGCAGCTTAAAAGGGAAATCAAATCCTTGGATTAATTAGGCGAAACATAACGTATAAGGAAAAAGAGCTAATAATACCGCTGTACAAAACAATAGTTAGGCCTCATTTAGAATATTGTATTCAAGCGTGGAGGCCATATCGCAGGAAGGACATAGATATGCTAGAAAGAATGCAGAGGAGAGCAACTAAAATGATACCAAAACTGAGGGATCTTAGTTACGAAATACGCCTAAAAATGCGGTTTAACAACACTAGAGACCAGGAGATTGAGAGGAGATCAGATAGAAGTGTTTAAAATATTGAAGGGTTATGAAAACATTGATAGAAATATTTTTTTCTCAGTTAAGAAAGATAGAAGGACTAGAGGACATGAACTTACATTAGCAAAGGAGCAGAGTAGATTGGATATAAGAAAGTTTTCATTTTCACAAAGGACTGTAAATGAATGGAACAAATTACCTGCTGATTGTGTGAGTGCTAGTAGCGTGAATATGTTTTAAAATAAAATCGACACATACCTCAGACGGGCGGGATACACATAGATAAAAGGGTCGGACTCTCAACAAACCAAAGGGCTTCCTTGTCCACCTGCCACCTAGAGTTAATTCTCTGGGTGGCAATCTTGTTAAATCTTGTTAAATCTATTCGGTTCATAGACAATGATAGTGATTTGTGCTGTATAGTGACATTCTTTACTAGAACCAGACATCGTTCATTGCAGAATGTGTAGGCCTAGTGATGTTTATTATCGCTGGCTAGATCAGTCAATACTGGTCCCCAACCAAAAGGTTGATTGCCTATAATATGTGAAGCAGTACATACCATATAGGTGGGCCAACGTTTAAATCTACGTTTCCACCAGGTCAGTCTGAAACGATAGCCACTGCCATATTCTACGTGTTATTGTCATATTCTACGTGTTACTGTCATGTGCTACGTGTTACTACGTGATTTAAAGTAGCTTTGAATGTGCTCTATATGCATATGCAAAAACATAAATTGTCTGAACGATTACATCCGTTAATCCTAGGTTAGGGTTAGAAATGCAGGGCCGCTTTTAGTAGCTTTGATCACAATTATATTATTTATTGCGTATAATGCATTTGAGAACAACTAAAATAATAGTTGTTACAGTCAGCGCATCAAAGCGCATACGAGGGCAGTCACGCTTTTAACTTCATTGTTGTCAAAACGTGGTGAATATTCAGGGGGTTGAGGCTCCCCAAAACCTTCAGTTGAACCCGCTTGAGGCTCTCCAAAAAGCACTCATCCCTTGAGCGACAGAGGAGTGTTCAGATACACGGTTGGAGCTTTGAGAGTTCGACCGGCAGTGGATGATTGCGTGGGTGACTGAGTGAGAGGGTGAATGAGTATGTGAGTGAGTGAAATAATTTGTCCGTCTTAAGACAACGTTAAATGTAATGACAAATGTCAAAATGTAGCACATTTAATTACTTAAATTATATTAACTTTTGTTTTGATTGACAACATAAATTAATACTGTCGGTATTTTAAGTTGATATAATGTTTAATTTTCAGCACCTGTACATATAAAACTTGATTGGAAAGCTGATGTATCTGCTCTTCCAGATTATGTTTTGTTTTGAAGATAACGATATCAAAAACACACTAGACGTGTACGTAAAATCAAAATTTTATGAAGTGTGTGTCAGTTAGCAAAATCAACTGTAGTGATTTATATAGCCGCACCTGCTTGCAAATATGCAAGTTGCACTTAGTCATTGTGTTATTTCCCCAAACGTGGTTCCAGCATAACTTAGACAGTGACATAAGATCAGGAATTAGGGTAACGCTCATGACAGTTTTCATACATTTACATTGTCTCTCGCGTTTTGGCTGACGTTGACAACACGAGCAATGTCGTCTTGTGACCTTCTGTGGAAGCTGTAAGTACCAACCAACCGGGGAGTTCACCATATCGTCACTGAAAGGTGACATTGTTGCTTGCGATACGAGATTTTAATGGACTACTAAAGTAGGCCGCAGCTTACCGTCCATGTTACTACATTCGCGAGTAACCCTGCGTAGGGTCGAGCACAATTAAGGGCATACATTCGAAATGAATAATCGTCTCGACAGAAATGATTTATGGCGTTGTCATTTCAGAGAGATGCCATGTTTGTTTCTAAAGCTTCGACGAAGTGCTTTGGAGGAAGTATGATGAATGAGTTCTGTTAAATCGGAAATGTTATTAGCGAAAATTAGTGCTTTCATCTCGTCAACGACCCGCTCGTAATTATGGGGTTGCTGGTCTGATATAAAGGGACAATTCGACTTCGGGTGACGGTAGCCTTAAACGATCCCACCAGCCTCGGCATGTTTTATAATGTTGATATCGATGTTCGAATACTTTAACATAAGGCGGTAAAACTAAGAGACTAGCAACTGATAATAATGATCGATCAAAATTTTGTCGAAGGCTTGATTCTATAGCAGTTGCACCTTGTTGCGTAGCGGGAAGCTAGCCTCACCTTCAGACGGTACGCTGATGTAACGAGTTAATAGAATACATTACCCATCACAGTGCTTTGAACGTACGTTTGTTAACGTTAACACACTACCGTAGCCTACAACCGGTGTGATTGCACGTAGGCATACATATTTAAACGGACGAGCTGTGTAATTGCTGAGTTTTTTAAACAGTAACATGTACTTTGAATTCATTTAATGTATATATGGTATTACATTTGCAATAAATCTTTATAAATACACTAACGTAATGTGTTTAAGACACTATTTTATTTAACCAAATTATAAACATTATCCAAAATACAATAGAAAACAATGACAAGTAAGTGTTGGTCACTGTTTGTAAACCTGTGCATATTGTGGTACGTTCTGTTTTGTTGTAGACTTACAGTGTCAAGTAAATTGTTTGTATACTCAGTAGGACTTGTCTGTACTTTCACACACCCGCACATTACAAGACACACACCCGCATTACACACCCACTCATTCACACACTCACTCCCCCACCTACCCACCCACACACACACTCACCCACCCACACACTCAAAACACACTCACACACCCACCCACACACCCACCCACACAACCACCCACACACCCACCCACACACCCACCCACCGACTCACTCACCCACTCACTGAATCACTCATTCACCCGTTCACTCATTCACTCATTCACTCATTCACTCATTCACTCATTCATTCATTCATTCATTCATTCACTCACTCACTCACTCATTAAATTTCACGCAAACACGCGCGCTAGTTTTAAGTCTTCTTGAAACCATCTCATATTTCCATGCACACACAATCGAATGTTGTTGCCATTCCATCCGTTTGGGGTACTTTCATCGAGCCGCGAATTATAACATAACCAAAATGGTGCTCACTGACATTTCTGCTGCATACTTATTATATCATAAATCGGCGTTTTACACATGTTGCGTACAATTATAAATTGTATCTGTGGAACGCCTAACAATGTGGTTGACGGCTTTCTTCATGTAGCTTCCATAAATCAGATGCATGTTATAATAAGATGCGAGACGTGACGAAGCAAGTAGTGAGAGGCAGCCTTACAAAAACCGCCCTGGGAACATATGAAGCTTGAGAAAGTTCAATCAGAGGTCGTCAGATAGATGACGCCCACGTTGTTTGGTTGCCACAGGTCAACGACCGTTACTTAATTATCACAACGGGTTGGTTTCATCAGTGAGGTGGCACTGAACAGATGATAACTAAGAAGATATGCTTGTTAACACTCACTGACTCACTCATTTATTGACTCCATCACTCAATCACTCACTCACCCATTCACTCACTCACTCATTCACTCACTCAATTTAGCACTCACTCACACACTCACTCAATCACTCACTACAATAATATATACTGGTAAACAAACACACGCTGTAGTAGCACCAATATTTTAATGATTGAACATTATTTTGGAGACCTCTGTTTACAGCGTACGGTCATTTGGTGCACAGGTTACAAAGCAAAACTGTTCAACAACATATTATATATGCTGAAGTTACACGCAAGATGCTGAAGTCTATTTGGGATATTTAAGATACCCCCAACAGTTGTAAGACCATGCAGGTCGCCTTGGTTTCAGTCGGCTGCATCCACGCGAGTATGTGCGGACTGTGGGTGCAAGAGTGAACAGGTGAACAAGTTAGTCGTATAATATGCGTGTGTGGGTGTGTGTGTGTGTGCGTGCGTGGTTGCGTGCGTGCGCTGCGTGTGCGTGTGCGCGTTTATATGCATGCGTGCGGAATATTTCCAGCGTGTGAACAACAGTGAAGCGCGTGTAACGGACATCATTGAAATGGGTGAAACATCCTTGCGCGGGTTGTCGATTATGTATGGACACATACTCACGCAGGCACGCACGCACGCTCGCACCACACACACACACACACACACACACACACACACACACATACATACACACACACACACACACACACACACACACACACACACACACACTAATGTTAGAATAATGTTGTAGAAGTAGGCCGGCTTACAGGCGGGTACTCGTGCGACAAGACCATCGTCCTTGTAATCGTGCCGACAGTGAGACAGCCGACGACAAACTGAACGACGCCCAATATTGATAGCAGCACGTTCGTAAAAATGGTGGCAGTCTGTCGACATGGAGTGCGTGGGTTGGAATTAATACTGTGTTAGAGGTATGACATAATATTATGTATTGAGTTTGAACAATACTGTATGTTGAGTTTGAACTAATATCGTGCGTGGCGTTTTAACAAATACTGCCAAATTTTGGGGAAGGTGTAATGTGTTAATGGCCGATTTTTGTCATATTTTGACGAATGTAAAGTGCAATTTATTCCAACAATATTGCTGCTCTTACTATGGGGCTCCAATATGGGATCTCCAGAGTAAGAGTGTTGGCACTATAATGTGTATGCATAGCGTAACGCAAAGCACTTTGCAAGTTGTTGGGGCTAGCACCTCCTACACAGAGTGATGTCATACCATTTACTATTATTGATCATCTTAAAGTAATAATGTGGTAGAAACAAAGACGCTAACTGATAACATACAGGAATGTATATCTACACTCGTTTAGAATCGGTATAGTACTGGGTGAATGAGTGGGTTTGGTGTGGGTAAGTAGTTGAATGAATGTGTGAGTGAGTGAGTGAGTGAGTGAGTGAGTGAGTGAGTGAGTGAGTGAGTGAGTGAGTGAGTGAGTGAGTGAGTGAGTGAGTGAGTGAGTGAGTGAGTGAGTGAGTGAGTGAGTGAGTGAGTGAGTGAGTGAGTGAGTGAGTGAGTGAGTGAGTGAGTGAGTGAGTGAGTGAGTGAGTGAGTGAGTGAGTGAGTGAGTGAGTGAGTGAGTGAGTGAGTGAGTGAGTGAGTGAGTGAGTGAGTGAGTGAGTGAGTGAGTGAGTGAGTGAGTGAGTGAGTGAGTGAGTGAGTGAGTGAGTGAGTGAGTGAGTGAGTGAGTGAGTGAGTGAGTGAGTGAGTGAGTGAGTGAGTGAGTGAGTGAGTGAGTGAGTGAGTGAGAGTGTATGTGAGCGAGTGAGTGGATGAGCAAATGAATGGATTAAATTAGAGAGTGATTCCGTGATTTTGTGTGCGAGTGAGTGGGTAGAGGAGTGGACAGATAAGTGAGATAATGGGTGAGCGAGTGAGTGAGTGAGTGAGTGAGTGAGTGAGTGAGTGAGTGAGTGAGTGAGTGAGTGAGTGAGTGAGTGAGTGAGTGGATGTGTAGGTGGATGGGTGGGTGGGTGGGTGGGTGGGCGGGCGAGCGAGTGAGTGAGTGAGTTAGTGAGTGAGTGAGTGAGTGAGTGAATGAGTGAGTGAGTGGGTGAATGATTGAGTGAGCGATTAAGTGATTTAGTGAGTGGTGAGTGAGACAGTAAGTTACTGAGTGAGTGAGTTAATGAGTGAGTGGGTGGATGGGTGGATGGGTGGGTGAGTGAGTGGGTGAGTGAATGTGTGTGTATGTGAGTGAGTGAGTGAGTGAGTGAGTGAGTGAGTGAGTGAGTGAGTGAGTGAGTGAGTGAGTGAGTGAGTGAGTGAGTGAGTGAGTGAGTGAGTGAGTGAGTGAGTGAGTGAGTGAGTGAGTGAGTGAGTGAGTGGAGTGAGTGAGAACGTGAATGATAGAGTATTTACGTAAGTATGAGTGTGCTTGTGGGCCGGTGAAAGAATGAATGCATGACTATGCGAGTGAGTGAGTGGGTGGATGGGTGAGTGGGTGGGTGATTGAGTGAGTGAGTGAGTGAGTGAGTGAGTGAGTGAGTGAGTGAGTGAGTGAGTGAGTGAGTGAGTGAGTGAGTGAGTGAGTGAGTGAGTGAGTGAGTGAGTGAGTGAGTGAGTTAGTGAGTGAGTGAGTGAGTGAGTGAGTGAGTGAGTGAGTGAGTGAATGGGTGAGCAAATGAATGATTGGGTGAATAAATTAGTGAATTATTGCGTGATTTGGTGTACGAGTGAGTGGGTAGAGGAGTGGACAGGTAAGTGAGAGAATGAGCGAGCGAGTGAGTGAGTGAGTGAGTGAGTAAGTAAGTGAGTGAGTGCGTGGATGGGTGAGTGGGTGGGTGAGTGAGTGTGTGAGTGTGCGAGTGAGTGAGTGAATCAGTGAATGAGTAACTAGGTGAAATAGAGAGAGAGAGAGGGGGAGAGAGAGAGAGATTGATTGATTGATTGATTGATTGATTGATTGATTGATTGATTGATTGATTGATTGATTGATTGATTGATTGATTGATTGATTGATTGATTGATTGATTGATTGATTGATTGATTGATTGATTGATTGAGTTAGTGAGTGGAGTGTGACTGTAGTGCAGTGGTGTGAACTGACTGTTTTCCCGGCGAAACTGTCGAGGTGTGCGCCAGCAGCATACATCGTTATCAACGCTATGCCGAACGTCATAGACATGCTCGATATCACGATAGACAACAGCATCTGAAACCGGTGTTGATACTTGGAACTTTTCTATCTAACATAAAGGGGTCAGGATACTGTTGGACTTCCGAAAAAGTGCAATTTATTTTTGAGAAATTATTTTTTAAACAAAATTCACCTGCTCTGACACAAGTGCATTTGAGTAGTCAGATTTCCCGGTGTGATTGTAGAAGCTGTTGACAGTAAAATGGTGCATTGGTAGTTGATTTTACTAAGCGGAAGGGTATTTGGCAGCAATTTGGCTAGTTGACTCTTTAGCCGGATTACTGCCTGCACCCATTCGTAAATATAATAATAATAATAATATATTTTATTTGGTATAGCGCCACATCCAGTATTGTTCGTGGCGCTTCACAACATATTAAAATACATAAAAATTGTAGAATTGCAATAAATATGTATATGTATACTAATTTAAAATAAATATTAGTGGTAAAGTATAAAATAAATAAATACATACATATTGAATAATGTAGAATTTCTAAATAAACAAGTAAATAAATAGCAGTTATTCGTCAAAATTAAATATATTAATAATAATCAATCTAGCACAAAAACTACATAAAATAAATAATAATAAATAATTTAGTAAAACATTTGATATAAAATAGTTTACGTGAGGAATAATGAATAATCATTATACGAATACGATAACTAATTAAAATTGGTTTTAGTAGAGGGTAGTGTTCATGTAGAGTGGCACTAATATGAAACACAAAAGAAATGTGTCTTCAGACGACATTTGAAGCTGGCGAGAGTGTCACAGGTTTTAACAACACTTGGTAAAGCGTTCCATAGGGACGCAGCAGCTACAGCGAACGAGCCGTCCCCAGCCTTGATACTTCCAACATGTTACTGCTCGCAGAGCGCAGTGCTCTTGCCGGTTGATACGGGTGCACGAGTTCACACAGGTACACGGGCGCGTCATTGTGCATGGCTTTGTACGTGAGTATCAGTATCTTGTAATCCACTCTGCGCGCAACAGGCAGCCAATGAAGTTCGCGTAACAGGGTGTGGCGCTGTCACTACGTGGACGACGCAGGATCAGTCTGGCAGCCGAGTTGTGTATTCGTTGCAGACGCGCGATGTTAACGTGCCGTACAAGAGTGCGTTGCAGTAGTCAATCCGCGATGTGATGATGGCATTGACTACGCGTTCCTTTGTTGGTTTGGGTAAAAAACGGCTAATCTGATTTATGTGGCGGAGGTAGAATGAGCATGCGCTGACAGTTTGCGACACTTGCTTTTTCATATGTAGGTGCCTGTCAATGAAGACACCGAGACTTTGAACACATCTTGAAGCTGTAATTATAGAACCCCCAACGCGAATCACAGTGCCATCAACGATTGCATCCGCAGACTTGGGTACAATCGGAAGATACTGTGTCTTGCCGTCGTTCGTGCACATAGAATTCCATGCCATCCAGTTCTTTATTTCACCCAAACAGTCCTCCATTTGCTGAACCGCAGCAGTTAAAGCGGAACGATTCAGGTCGAAATGTGAGTAGATCTGTAAGTCGTCAGCATAGTGGTGGAAGAAGAGTCCATGGGCTCGAATAATGTCACCGATAGGTTGGACATATAATGAAAAGAGCAGTGGTCCAAGGACGGAGCCTTGCGGGACACCTGTTGTTAGAGTAGTAATACTCGACGACTGGTCACCGATTACAATTCGCTGCGTCCGGTCTTGCAGGTACGATGTCATCCAGTCCAGTGCTTTTCCAACAAAGCCATAGCGCAAACGTAGACGCTTAATCAAGATGTCGTGGTTGATAGTATCAAAGGCGGCACTAAAATCAACGAGAACCAAGATGGTTCCTTGTTTATTGCCCTTGGCTGTTTTGATGGCACTTGTAACGTACAGTAGCGCGGTTTCGGTCGAATGTTTTTTTCGACACGCCGATTCAAAGCATTCAACCATTTGCTGGTCAGACATATTCGTCATTATCCTCAGCGCGACCACTTTCTCAATTACTTTGGATAATTGCGTAAGGTTGCTCACAGGTCGATAACTGCTCAGAATGTCTTTGTCAAGTGATGGTTTCTTCAAAAGCGGACGGACAATTGCATGCTTCAGCGACTTTGGCATGACTGCCTCGTCCAGCGAAGCATTTGTAATCCGTGTAATGACAGCACAATACTTGTCATATTGTCTCTTAGCTGAATTGCAGGCAGAGGATCCAACGGGTGTCACACATACAGGCATTTTAGGAGAGCTAGAAATATTAGATTGTTATTAAACTCGACCAGCATGTCAATGAGATGATAATAACAGCAGGTGAGAAGTTAAAGAAACTTTGTAGGTCACGTTTTCTTATAATCACACAAAACGTTAACATGGTCGCCAATGGGAAAGCTAACAGTGTGCTGATCCCTGAAGTCTAATAATTCAAATCCGTGTCCACCACTCACCGTTACTCCATTAGTCAATATTTTAGTATAATCAACATCATCGCCACCATTAGAATAAGCTGACATCGTATCGTTGTTAAGTTTTGATTTTCAGAGAGTATGCGATAATACAAAAGTCAGCAGATTAAAACTTATTGCAAATACCTTTAAATTACGGATTAAGTACTCATCACATATTAACACGACGTTGTCGCGCTTACATTTATTTGGACGTTAAATTATATCCGGGTGACGTTTCTGCGCGTGCGCGTATCTAGGGAAATGTATTTAGCACCAGGTACGACTGTCGCGTTTTCATTTATTTGGGCGTTATGTATGTTTATATGTATATATATATATATGTCTATATATATACATAAATTATAAAATGTTTGCTTCCCACAGACATAAACAATTTCTGTCGTAAAACAGTTTCCTCTCCACGCACATGTCACGTGACTTACTCTTATACTTGGTCACAAATCTGAAATAGCAAATTATAATTATGTACTCTAACTATAACGCTCGTATTACGACAACAAACGAAACATATTTAACTACTGGATATTAGTTATCACTATGTGATCTACTGGTGCCAAATATTATAACAAGATTGCCATCCAGATAATTAACTTTAGATGGCAGGTGGACAAGGAAGCCCTTTGGCTTATCGAGAGTCCAACCCTTTTATCTACATATATCCAGCCCTTCTGAGGTATGTGTCGATTTTATTTTTAAACATATTCACACTACTAGCACCCACACAATCATAAGATAATCTGTTCCATTCATTCAGAGTCCTTTGTGAAAATGAGAACTTCCTTACGTCTAATCTACACTGCTCCTTTACTAATGTAACTTCATGTCCTCTAGTCTTTCTATCTTTCTTAACTGAAAAAAACATATTTATATAAATATTTTCATAACCATTCAATATCTTAAACACTTCTATCTGATCTCCTCTCAATCTCCTGGTCTCTAGTGTTGTTAAACCACATTCTTTTAGGCGTTTTTCATAACTAAGATCCCTCAGCTTTGATATCATTTTAGTCGCTCTCCTCTGTACTCTTTCTAGCATATCTATGTCCTTCTTGCGGTATGGCCTCCACGCTTGTATACAATATTCTAAATGAGGCCTAACTATTGTTTTGTACTGCGGTATTATTAGTTCTTTTTCTTTATATGCTATATTTCGCCTAATCAATCCAAGGATTTGATTTCCTTTTGAAGCTGCAATTCCACACTGCTCTGAAACCTTCATGTCAGCACTAATTGTCAGCCCTAAGTCTTTTTCTTTTACAGTAGTACTTAGTACAGTTCCCCCCATTGTATATTCCACATATTCGTTCCCATATCCTGTGTGAAGGCATTTACATTTCCCAAAATTGAACAACATTTGCCACTTTTCAGACCATTTGATCAACCTGTCAAGATCATCTTGTAAATGCTGTCTATCTCCATCATTTTTAATCCTTCTAAACACTTTTGTATCATCTGCAAATTTCAACACCTTGCTAGCTATATTATCGTCCAAATCGTTTATATATATTAAGAATAATATAGGTCATAATACTGATCCCTGTGGTACCCCACTCAATACCGATTTCCAGTTTGAAGCCTCCCCATCAACTACTACACGTTGTCTTCTGTCAATCAGCCATTGTTCTATCCAGTTTATTATACCATTTCCTATGCCATGGGCCTTTAGTTTAAGCAGTAATCTTTGATGTGGCACTTTGTCGAAAGCTTTTTGAAAATCTAAGTAGATGATATCTACTGGTGATCCATCATCTACCAACTTAGTGACATCTTCCAAAAAACATAACATATTTGTTAAGCATGACCTCGCTTTTAGAAACCCATGTTGAGATGGGTTTATCAAGTTATGCTTAACAAGAAAATCCACCATGTGATCTTTAGTTAGTCTTTCTAATAATTTACAAATCACCGATGTTAAACTAACTGGTCTATAATTATTTGACTTGTTTCTCGAACCTTTTTTAAATAATGGTATAATGTTTGCTTCTTTCCATTCTAAAGGAACCACTCCCTCTTCTAATGACAAGTTGAAAACTGTTGCAAGCGGTATGCTAATTTGTTCTACAATTTCCAATAGTAGTTTTGGTGGAATACCATCCACTCCAGGTGATTTATTATCCTTCATAGCCCTAATTTTATTAGCTACCATTTCTGGGGTTACAATTAACTGTCTTAAATAGTCTGATTCTGCCCCCTTGAACTTAGCCTCTGGTACTGACAGTGAACTAGTGCCTTCTCTGGTAAATACTGAACTAAAATACTCATTCAGGTCTTCTGCCATTAAGTATCCTTCTGATATTATATTTCCAGCACTATCTTCTAGGGGACTGACCTTTCCTGAACTTTCTGTTTGCTTCGAACATACGCATAAAAACTCTTGCTGTCATGTTTTATATTACAAGCTAATTTATGTTCATAGCTTCTCTTTTAATTTCTAATTTCAGCTGTAGCTTGGTTTAGTGCTTCTTTTATGCCTTACATATGCACATAAACATCACCCGGATAAAATTTAACGCCCGGATAAATGTAAGCGCGACAACGTCACAGTTCACAGTACTCCAGTCGCGTCACATAGCGATCAATAAGTAAAACAAATTATACTCAAATGGTATTCTTTCTCACAAGGTAGTAAGATCGTGCTGTCGGTGGACAGAACTGCTGTGTATCGAACAATTGGTGCTCCACAGAGTCTGCCTAAAGGCGGCGATACACGTTACGAGACAATCGCACCGATTAACTCGTACGAGTGAGTCGGCCGAGTCAATCACTCCGATTGAATCGTACAAATAAACACACGTTACGATCGGCCGTATTCCGTCGGCGATCGGGCTAGTACGATGGTAGGGGCAGTGGCTGGTTTTATATTTTGTGTAACTTCTTGGAACGATGCTGTAACATCACTTACGGGCACAATTATTATTTTAATTAACTATTTTGACGTGTCATACAAAACATTTTGCAAAGTAGATTTTTCAAAGAACGAAACTTATGCACTTACGTTACGAATTCGCAGCGTTCGTTTTAAGTCATATGGTGTTCAAGAATTATTAATATATTTCATAATTGTTATAATATATGTACCTGCACATTGGTGTGAGGGGTTAGTTACGTTAATCTTTGGAAGGTTTCAGCTCGATCAAGGTTGAAAATATCCATGTTTTTATCTTTATTGTATAGTGGTAACAACAAATTACAATCAACGTAACTATTATTTAATACTAATAAGGTAACCTCTTTTGTGCCTAAATCCTCGGAAACCAAACACTGAGGTGTTTCAAGACAAAAGGGTTAGTCAATTCTAAAATCGATAGGTAGCAGTATTCAAGTTGTCAACAGACGGATGGATATGCCAATGAGCTAGGGTGGAAAAGCAAGATTTTTAAAGTTGGTCTTTAAATGACGGCAGAATTGTGTATTTTTTTAAACTAATCTAACACAAAGAGGAAGCATATATATATATATATATATATATATATATATATATATATATATATATATATATATATATATATATATATATATCTGATGTTGGTTCATTATTAATGCTTTTTTTTAACTATAACACAAACTAATAAGCCAACTCTATGATGCATCACATATTTTATTACAAAATAAGCTGCAGTAAACTGTTTTAAAGCTATGTTCAATACATGCCATACCTTTAAATAATTAGTATAATAATTAATTATTAAAACTGCAAACACAACAACAAGGCGGCAATACATATATTTATCTCAGGAATAAGTGTCTCAGGAGGGTTAGAGTTTGATGACCAAATTATTATTGTTATTGTATTCCAATATGGGGTAATACAAAGTAAACCCATCTTTATAGTCACCTCGGTAATACAGCCTCCTTTCAGTTATGATTTTCCCAGGAGAGTCCAAAACTATTTATGTGTTAAGCACTAAGCCACACTGCAATTACTACATGAAGACTATTCCTACACAAAGAGTAGTTAATAATAATAAAACATGGTTGCAATACATTTAGTAATAACGTGTAACAAATATAGTTACAATATTGGAAAATGTGAAATAAAACAATGGCAAATAGTAAAGGAGAAAATTCCCCTTAATGCACAACATATCTCAGAAAGAAATATCACAGGGCCTGACCCAGTTTTACATATTACTGACACTTTCAGTCATCCTTCAATGTGTTGAAGGATGACTGATAAGATTCACGCATGTCGTCACGCGTGATACATCTGTGTATCACTCCGCGCGCTACACAACTGGTCACCAGGAGGCGACACAACTCATCAAAAGCTTCACGTCTGGTCGCTAGGGGCGACACCGCTGCATAGCGCACACCGCTAACGCGCAGTAACAGTGTTATAGCCGGCGAACTCGTAAAAGCAGTTGCCGGGCTAATAACAAATACGCCCAAACGCACCACAAAACCGCAACACGTAACAAAATAACACCGTTGTTGCACCCACAATGGCAAAATACCCCACTATGGACTGGGTTGGCGAGAACGTTGCAGAAACGTTCAAAATGTTCAAACAACGAATGACTCTCATACCAACCGACGAGAATGTTGTTGACCCGGCCAAACAGGCGGTAAAGATACAGATCGCTGTGGGAAACGAGGGGCTGAAGCGAATCAACTCGTCAACACTGACGGAGGACGAAAAGAAAGATCCTGCGAAGTTATACAAACTGTTTGAAGACCAACACGACATCAGACTAAACTTCCGAATCCATAGAATGGAGTTGATGACATTTCGTCAAAATGAACGTGAATCAACTGACGAATTCGTCAACAGAGCGCGCCACAAGGGCGGCCTATGCGACTTCGGTGAACGCGAGTTGGTCGAGAGGATCATTGAGCTGATCATCACAAGCACTCCACATGAACTACTGCAAAAGCACCTCCTCGACCAAGAGAAAGGCTACAGCATGGATCACGTGTTGAAGGAAGCACGCAAATATGAGGCCATAGCTGCTGGAAAAGAGTCCCTGCAAAGCCTGAGAAGACCACATTACACGGCCATCAACGAAGTGAAGCATAGAAATACATGCAGAAACTGTGCACTCTCACATCCACCGAGGCAGTGTCCTGTTTACAAGGACCACTGTAAATACTGCGATGTCGTCGGGCACTGGGCCAAGTGTTGCCGGAAAAAGAAAACAGATGACCGGCAGAAAGCAGACGACCGACCCCAGAAAGCCGTGTACAAGTCGAAACGACCAGCTAGACTAAAGAGCCGAAGCCGACGTGACAGTAGACAACCAACGAAGCCAATTCACGAACTCTCTGGGTACAACACAGACGAGAGGCTCCCGTTTGGCATGTGCGTATCCCAAGACCTCTTCCAGCAGGCGCATCTTAGCCAGGACACCGGGATGTGTTGGCATCGCAGATGATGTGGTAGTCTACGGACGAGACAGCGCCGATCACGACAAGAACCTCTTCCGGCTGATGCACATTGCCAGAGAGGAAGGTCTTGTCTTCAACTC
This sequence comes from Escarpia spicata, assembly GCA_963995525.1. NCBI lineage: Eukaryota > Metazoa > Annelida > Polychaeta > Sabellida > Siboglinidae > Escarpia > Escarpia spicata. The sequence continues at coordinate 2,559,996 of OZ023205.1, forward strand.
CACAAAGTGCATCATCAAGACGAACGAGATCGTCTTCTTCGGGTCGGTGTACGGGCAAGATGGCATCAAACCTGATCCGAGTAAGATCGAGGACCTACGCAAGATGCCTACCCCACAGGATAAGGAGGATCTTCAGCGGTTCATCGGTCTGATGAATTATCTTGCGGCATACATCCCTCACTTCGCTGACAAGGTATCGCCCCCTGAGGGCACTCCTCAAGAAGGACGTCCCATTCGTGTGGCAAGAGGACCATCAGCATACTTACGACGACCTGAAGAGCTGTATCGGCAGCGAAACGTGCCTGTCCTACTACCATCCACAGAAGGAAACAGTCCTAGAAGTCGATGCGTCTCAGAAAGGGTTGGGTGCCTGCTTTCTACAGGACAACAGACCCGTAGCGTTCGCATCCAAGACGCTCACACCGACAGAGTCGGCGTATTCCAACATCGAACGTGAGACACTGGCGATCGTCAATGGAATCCTAAAGTTCCACACGTACCTCTTTGGAAAGCCATTCGTCGTCATAACAGATCACAAATCTATGCTGATGATACACAAGAAGCCGCTAAAGAGTGCACCTTCACGTCTACAGCGACTCCTGATCAAGATACAGGGATACGACTTCCAGCTTGTGTACCGACCTGGCAGCCAGATGATCATCGCAGATGTCCTCTCGAGACTTCCCAACCCGGAGAAGAATGTCGAGATCCCACTAGACGTGACAGTGAATGACATCTCGCTAGACGACGACGATGAGAACGCCCACAACATCGATCTAATCAACTTCAGCACCGACAAACGAGTCCAGCTTCGACAGCTGTCGACCTCAGACCACACACTGCGAGCTCTCCAGCAAGTGATATACAGTGGGTGGCCTGACACGATCAGAGAGCTTGGTCAGACATCCTGCAGTAACTTCACGAGTCACACCTCGGTATCGAGAAGACACGTCGACTCATGAGAGAGTCGGTATATTGGCCAAACATCAAAGACATAGAGACAATGATCAAAGCATGTGCAGCATGTCAAGAGAACCAGCCAGAACATCGACAGCAACCTCTCATCGCTCATGATGTGCCATCCACACCGTGGACCAAGGTGGCCAGTGACATGTTCCAAATCAAAGGAGACAACTACCTGCTCATCACTGACTATAACTCCAAGTTCTACGTCGTCCAGAAGATGCACACGACAACCAGCACTGCCATCGCCAACATGCCAGCAGAGTGGTTTAGCATGTTTGGACTACCACTGGAGATAATCACCGAATGGTCCACAGTACGTAGGGAAGCCATACGACGACCTGTGCAGGAGATGGAATATCAAGCACACCACAACATCACCCAGATATCCTCAATCGAACGGATTGGTTGAGAGACAGGCCAGGACGGCCAAGGGGATCATCCAGAAATGCGCCAAGACCGGCAATGACGTGTTGATCGCGCTACAACAACATCGATGCACGCCGATAGACAGCAACTTGCCCAGTCCGAGCGAAATCCTCTTCAACCGACCTGTCCGCACGACACTACCTAGTCACCATCCGGTGCTGATGCAGCAGAACCAGCAACTGAACAACGAGTAGCTACAACAACGCAGAGAGCGCATGATAACTGACCACGACCGACACGCGGGTCCAGAGCTCGCTCCGTTGCATGCCGGACAGCGCGTGAGGATCCTCAACAAAGAAACTCACCAGTGGTGCCCAGGCGAGATCTTGACGCAGTGCGCAGAGCCACGGTCATACGTTGTGCAGACGCCGAACGGCACGAGGCTGCGTAGAACGAGAGCGCACCTAAGGGAGCTACATGCCACGTATCGACCTAGGAGCATTATGAAAGACCCTGCAGAGCACGCACGGCGACGAGTGACCTTCCGAGATGACGACACGGACGATCATCAGGTGACGCCGCCTGTCCCGACGACTGGCGACACGACCACTGTTAATGCGCCACTACCTGAGCCGAAGATCAGACGATCCGGGCGGACGATTCGGAAGCCATCGAGGTTCCGAGATGACTAGCAGCAGACTGTGTCATATTAAATAATTATAGTTCATAATTACTAGTATATAACGAACTTTATTGTGTTATATTGCCATATTAGTATAGTCATTATGTCATATTGTTATACATGACATCTCATTTTGTATCACATATATCTGATCGATACACTCTTTTTCTTTATTATTTTCCGCAGAGGGAGATGTTGTGATACCTCATAACTAGGCTAGGAACTATATTGTATCTTATGCGTAGTAAACCGCCAGTTGGTGAATTGCCTACAACTGTGTATTGACTTGTGAGTGGAATCGGAGTGTCTGGAAGAGTGAATTAGCGTAGCATACAAGCGAACAATCACTTCAAGGCCCACACGCACAAAAGGGGGACACGCAACGATAGTGACAGTCAATAAGCCTATAATTTAGTCTGAAGTCGAATATCAAACACGAAAATGCCACTGCCGCCGTCTCAACATTTAAAAAGGCCTAAATTCTAGTATAGTTTCATGGTTGATACAAGTTTGATACAGTGTTGGCACTTGCAAGTTGCAGCGATAATAAACAAGTACAACACAAGGAAAGGAAATGCACAGCCACAGGACAGGTGACAAGACATTGTAATGTTATGAATGTATTTCAGACAAGCACTGCTTTGCGGAATAAAAATGCCCATTTCACGTCACGATGACACATCAATATAAGTATGTCACGGTTTAGCGAGGTCTCCATACACTAGATGGCTCAGGTCTAGTAGGGTTCTTATATATCAAGGTCTACGGCTACGCATATGAGAAAGAACGTTATCGTGAACAAGCAATACAGAACGAGGAAAATGTAATAAACTTTATTACAAGATGTCTTCCTTTTGGTAAGTATCTCGATTAGCAAAAAGAATAAAGAAATCCCGTAACCCAAATCTTAACAGAACATAATAAACAATAAACTGAATCTTTGAATCTATCTAACTAAGAAAGTAAAGATACAATTAATCTTTCAGTTATCCAATTCCTCTTCCTTTCTAAGGTGGATTATTCCACTACGCGACCAAACACTAGGCGCCAAGTGTTATCTAAGAATAAATCCCGTAAGATAAATACACAACATATAGCTAGCCCTCGCGGTCTCTCATTACAGTATTCGGTTACAGCAATATATATATATATATATATATATATATGAATACTTGAAGGGTAATTATACCTCACTTCAAAACAACAGATAACTATAACCATTCATAAAACAGCAAATAATAGATACGTACAATTAGAAAATAGACAGGTTACTTTGGGTTAGTCTCATCTCGAATCTATACGAACGTTTGTTGAAGTCAACACGCCGAGCTCAAAATACAATCAGAACGGTGTATCTCGGCCGCACGAGTGATGATGCCGGGCAATTGACGCTTGCCGCCGTACGCCGCGAATTCTCGAGTCGCGTCCGCGTTATGATCGACTTGTCTCGCACGGTCGCAAACGATTGCGATATCAGTAGAATACGTTCGCGTGAATAACGATGCCGGGCGGTAGACGCTTACCGCCGGCCGCTACGAATTCTCGAGTGGCATCTGTGCTTCGATCGGGTGGTCTTGCCCGGTCGCAAACGATCGAGAAGTCGGACGAATGGGTTCGGCTCGTTCGCGCGAATGATGACGCCGGGCAGTATACGTTTACCGCCGGCCACTACGAATTCTCGAATCGCATTCGGTCATGCTGTCGGACGAAGTCGCTGAGAGACCGTTGTTCGAGGATGGCCCGAGCTTGGATGAGCGCGTCGCGATTATCACTCATCGACGCAAATACGTCGGGGCCGACCGGAAAGTTGCTTCAATAAATCGCTGACGTGGTAGTTTTCTCTTGGTAGCAGGGTAACCTGTATCGTTCAACCCTGGATCTTCCCCAGTCCTTCGCCAGCGCCCAGATGGCGAAATGCTTATCACAAACGTTTATATAAGCGGACCTATTTACACATCATATGACCGGTTTCCAACATTTCTATTGGCTAATACAATATACAATTCAAGCTACGCATTGTGAAACACCCTCAAAGATACAGTGAAACCACCTGCTTGCCTAGAAACGCTAGCAAAAGAATACCACGCCCCACTGAGCGCATCTGCAACCGAGTTGCTGTAATTACGTAACTAAGGCGGTTGGTCAACAATCTGCCTATCTACGGAATTGACCTTCTTCATTTACAAAATTAAACCTAAAGAAAGAAGATTTAAACACCCACAAATAGCAGAAATGCTACAAAGTATAGCATTTTAACATAATTACAATTAATCGATCATCCAAATATCATGACGTCGCCGTCCCCACTTAAAAGTTACATGTGACGTTCTGTCATTTCTAACTCAGTCTGTTCGCCGTCCGTTGACATTGTCATTGATCATTCTGGCAGTGATAGAACCTATGTGTTATAATCCTCCACTTTTGAAACTTGCGTCATTGGCCGTCATCTTCGAGAACTTTCAGACTATCCGTAACCGATGTTTCTGTCATTGTAAATTGGGTTCGCCGCGTTCCACAGTGAATCTTTCATGATATAACTCGACAAATATTTAAGGTGAGGTGTTATCGAGTCATCGGCAACCATTTATTGGAGGAGGTCGAAGTTCAATCTTGTTGCTGTTCTCTGATTGGTCAATATCACCGAACGTCTGATGGAATTGTAACAAATATAGAACGTTTAATTGGACGGTGAAATCAATCTTGGTGGTAATCGGACGGTTTCAACCGAGACAATCGTACCGTGTATCGCCGCCTTAAGTTCCATTTTAACTGTAATCACCTGACCATGTGGTTGTTAATAAAACACATTTTAAATACATCACATTTGGCGACGAGGATAAAAGTCAGAAGTATGTAATGCATGAGTAATTGCCGATGACTGTCTCCTGTACCGAAACATCAACTCACGAGATGGTGCAGATAAACTATAAAAGATGACATAAACAAGCTACATATGTGGGGAAAACAACTGGCTGATGGAATTTAATCCGGACAAGTGCGAAGTTATCCGAATTACCAAAAGAAGGAAGAAGAGAATTGTCAGTGATTACTCTATCCACGGACAACAATTGAAGGAGGTCAATGGAGCCAAGTACCTTGAAGTAACCACCGACAGGACATTAACATGGAGCGAACACATCAACAACGTGACAACGAAGGCTAACAACACCAGAGCTTTCCTACAGCGGAACACCAGCAGATGCCCACAAGCCATCAAAGCATTATGCTATCAGACGTTCGTTAGACCCATCGTGGAATATGCGTCGACAGCATGGGATCCTTCAACAGAGAAGAACATCAAGACCGTGGAAAATGTACAACGACAAACTGCTCGCTTTGTGAAGAGCAACTACCGTCGACGCAGCAGTGTGACAACCATGATCGAAAGTCTGAAATGGGAGACCCTTGCGAGTAGGCGGGCTAATGTCAAGCTCATAATGCTCTACCTCATCAGGAACAAGTTAGGGGCATAACAACGACTTCTATCACCGCCGCTTCAACTCGTACCAGAGGCAACGCATATCGCTACTTCCAGACATTCACCCGCATCGACGCATACAAGCAATCATTTTTTCAAAACACAATCAAATCATGGAACAAAGGCACAAGTAGTTAGTCAGGTTAATCAGCGCGGGCAATGGAGCCCCCTGGAGGAAATCCCATGTTAAAAGATAGGGATTTCCACCGGGGTTCCCCCAGGTTAAAAGATCCGTTTTCCGTTGTGGAAGGTCAAGTACCCGGATGTAGGTCAAGGTCAAGTACCCAGAAGTAGTTCCCGTCCCATATTAAAAGATAGGGATTTTGCACCAAGGTGCGCCCAGGTTAAAAGATAGGACATTATTTCCTCATAATTTTCCCCATGTTAAAAGATAAGGATTTCCACCAGGGTGCTCCCATGTTAAAGGATACGAGCTATTATCGTAAAGGTATTCGACGACTTAAAAATATATATATATATATATACCAACTGCTTGGCACGTAGGCCGAGGCTCCGCCAAGGGACCGAGCCCTAATTTGGTTGACGATGACATGTCTAAAATGTGGTGTTATAATAAGGCGTAATTTATAATAAAAGGATTATAAATTCAGCGGAGGTCGTTTTATCTGAAGTAATGTATACTAAATGTAGACTACAAATAGGACTATGTTATATCAGAAAATATAGCCTCGTTTTTTTTTAACAGAGCGACCATCTTGGAATTAGACCTTTGGTATCATTTCCGTACAGTAGTGCCTAAATTCGTGTCTCTTATAAAACCCGTACTCGAGACGTGTCTGGACTTGTTTGTTTGTTGCGAGCGTGAGCGCGCGCACCCTGTATGACGTCATTAAACTGCTACGCGCAGTAATTTTTTGCGCGAGGTGAATTGGTCAAATAGGTAGTGATCTGGTTAGTCAACGTTCTGAGCTTTCGCACTTGAATGTAATCCCATGTCATGGTCGGTGACGTCATTAAACTATAAACTGGTATGCGCAGTCATTCTATACGCGTGGTGAGTTGATCGTAATCATAGTGATTCGGTTAGTCAACATTTTGAGCTTTCGCGTATGTAATGTAACCCCAATCCGGGTATTTTGCCCCATAGTATATAATTCCAGCAGTGACGTTGTTAAAGCAATTCTTGACACTATTTCCATACGATAGCGCCTAAAGTCGTGCTTTAAAAAAAATCGTACTCGAGATTTTATTTGAACCTGTCACACACGAGACTGGTTGGCTCGTAGGTCAAAACAGACATAGAGCAGACACAGATATATACATAGATACATACATAGAGATAGATGTAGATATATACATAGATACATACATAGACACATACATAGACACATACATAGACACATACATAGAGACAGACATTGAGATATACATAGACACATACATAGAGACAGACATTGAGATATACATAGATACATACATAGAGACATACATAGATACATACATAGATACATACATTCATACAGACATAGATACATACATAGACGCATACATAGAGACAGACATAGAGATATACATAGAGAGAGAAATAGAGATACACATAGATACATACATACAAGTAGAGACAGACATAGATAAGAGACAGACATAGATACATACGTAGAGACAGACACAGATACATATATAGAGATATACATAGATACATACATAGAAACATACTATACATACATAGAGACAGACATAGATACATAGATAGATACATACATATACGGATGAGACATCACATGAGAGTACGGACGAGACAAAGAGACGAGGCAACGGATGAGATTTCACACGAGACTACAGACGAGATGTCGCACGAGACTACGGATGAGACATCACATGAGACAACGGACGAGACAACAGATGAGACAACGGACGAGAACAAACGTACCAACACACTTATAAACTAACACACTTGCAAACTTGCACTGACAAACGTGTAAACAAACGTACAAACATATATTTTAAGTAACAAACTTGCAAAATTGCACTAACAAACGTCCAAACAAACGTACCAACACATTTTTCACTCACTCACTCACTCACTCACTCACTCACTCACTCACTCACTCACTCACTCACTCACTCACTCACTCACTCACTCACTCACTCACTCACTCACTCACTCACTCACTCACTCACTCACTCACTCACTCACTCACTCACTCACTCACTCACTCACTCACTCACTCACTCACTCACTCACTCACTCACACAAGCCCTCACTCACTCACTCGCTCACTCAATCACTCACTCACACAAGCCCTGACCTACTTATTCACTCACTCACTCACAAGCCCTCAATCAGTCACCCACACAAGCCCTCACGCATTCACTCACTCACTCACTCACACAAGCCCTCACCCACTCACTCACACAAACCCTCACCCAATCACTCACTCACTCACTCACACAAACCCTCACTCACTCACTCACTCACTCACTCACTCACTCACTCACTCACTCACTCACTCACTCACTCACTCACTCACTCACTCACTCACTCACTCACTCACTCACTCACTCACTCACTCACTCACTCACTCACTCACTCACTCACTCACTCACTCACTCACTCACTCACTCACTCACTCACTCACACAAACCCTCACGCACTCACTCACTCACTCACTCACTCACTCACTCACTCACTCACTCACTCACTCACTCACACAAGCCATTACGCATTCACTCGCTCACTCACTCACTCACTCACTCACTCACTCACTCACTCACTCACTCACTCACTCACTCACTCACTCACTCACTCACTCACTCACTCACTCACTCACTCACTCACACAAGTCCTGACCCATTTACTCACTCACTCACTCACTCACTCACTCACTCACTCACTCACTCACTCACTCACTCACTCACTCACAAGCCCTCACTCAGTCACCCACACTAGCCCTCACGCATTCACTCACTCACACAAGCCCTCACCCACTCACTCACACAAGCCCTCACCCAATCACTCAATCACTCACACAAGCCCTCACTCACTCATTCACTCACTCACTCACTCACTCACTCACTCACTCACTCACTCACATAAGCCCTCACACACTCACTCACCCACTCACGCACTCACTCATTCACTCACACAACCCTCACCCCCTCACTCACTCACTCACTCACTAACACAAGCCCTCACGCACTCACTCACACAAGCCCTCACGCATTCACTCACTCACGCACTCATTAATTTAGTGTTTGTAGGGCTTATAACTTTTTAGTGTTGGTAGGACTTAGAACTTTTTAGTGTTGGTAGGACTTATAACTCTTTAGTGTTGGTAGGACTTAGAACTGTTTAGTGTTGGTACGACTTAGAACTGTTTAGTGTTGGTACGACTTAGAACTCTTTAGTATTGGTAGGACTTAGAAATTTCTAGCGAGACAAGAGACGAGACAACGGACGAGATATCACACGAGACTACAGACGATATATCGCACGAGACTACGGATGAGACATCACATGAGACAACGGACGAGACAATAGATGAGACAACGAAGGAGAACAAACGTACCAACACACTTATAAACTAACAAACTTGCAAACTTGCACTGACAAACGTGTAAACAAACGTACAAACATATTTTTTGACTAACAAACTTGCAAAATTGCACTAATAAACGTCCAAACACAATTTTTCACTCACTCACTCCCACAAGCCCTGACCCACTCACTCACTCACTCACACAAGCCCTGACCCACTTACTCACTCACTCACTCACTCACAAGCCCTCACTCAGTCACTCACACAAGCCCTCACACATTCCTTCACTCACTCACTCACTCACTCACTCACTCACTCACTCACTCACTCACTCACTCACTCACTCACTCACTCACTCACTCACTCACTCACTCACTCACTCACTCACTCACTCACTCACTCACTCACTCACTCACTCACTCACTCACTCACTCACTCACTCACTCACTCACTCACTCACTCACTCACTCACTCACTCACTCACTCACTCACTCACTCACTCACTCACTCACTCACTCACTCACTCACTCACTCACTCACACAAGCCCTCACCCACTCACTCACACATGCCTTCACGCATTCACTCACTCACTCACTCACTCACTCATTCATTCACACTAGCCCTCAGCCACTGACTCATTCTCTCACGTAAGCCCTCACTCACTCACTCACTCACACAAGACCTCACCCAATAACTCACTCATTTACACAGGCCATCACGCACTCACTCACTCACATAAGCCCTCACTCACTCACTCTTTCACACAAGGCCTCACTCACTCACTCACTCACGCAAGCCCTCACTCACTCACATAGGCCCTCACACACTCACTCACTCACTCACACAAGCCCTCACCCAATCACTCACTCACTCACTCACACAAACCCTCACTCACTCACACAAGCCCTCACACACACACTCACTCACTCACTCACTCACACAAGCCCTCACCCACTCACTCACTCACTCACTCACTCACACAAGCCCTCACGAATTCACTCACTCACACAAGCCATCACCCACTCACTCACTCACACTAGCCCCCTCCCACTCACGCACTCACTCACACAACCCTCACACACTCACTCACTCACTCACTCACTCACGCACTCACATAAGCCCTCACCCACTCACTCACACAAGCCCTCACGCATTCACTCACTCACTCACTCACACAAGCCCTCACCCATTCACTCACTCACTCACTCACATAAGCCCTCACTCACTCACTCACTCACACAAGCCCTCACCCACTCACTCACTCACACGAGCCCTCACGCACTCACCCACACAAACCCTCACTCACTCACACAAGCCCTCACTCACTCACGCAAGCCCTCACCCACTCACTCACTCACACAAGCCCTCACTCACTCACTCGCTCACTCACTTACTCACATACTCACACAAACCCTCACACACTCACTCACTCACTCACTCACACAAGCTATCACGCATTCACTCACTCACTCGCACACAAGTCCTCACCCACTCATTCACTTACTCACACAAGCCCTCACCCACTCACTTACTCACTCACTCACTCACTCACTCACACAAGCCCTCACCTATTCACTCACTCACTCACTCACTCACTCACTCACTCACTCACTCACTCACTCACTCACTCACTCACTCACTCACTCACTCACTCACTCACTCACTCACTCACTCACTCACTCACTCACTCACTCACTCACTCACTCACTCACTCACTCACTCACTCACTCACTCACTCACTCACTCACTCACTCACATAAGCCCTCACTCACTCACTCACTCACTCACTCACTCACTCACTCACTCACACAAGCCCTCACCCACTCACTCACTCACTCACTCACTCACTCACTCACTCACTCACTCACTCACTCACTCATTCACACGAGCCCTCACGCACTCACCCACACAAACCCTCACTCACTCACACAAGCCCTCACTCACTCACTCACACAAGCCCTCACCCACTCACTCACTCACACAAGCCCTCACTCACTCACTCACTCACTTACTCACTTACTCACACAAACCCTCACACACTCACTCACTCACTCACTCACACAAGCTATCACGCATTCACTCACTCACTCGCACACAAGTCCTCACCCACTCACTCACTTACTCACACAAGCCCTCACCCACTCACTTACTCACTCACTCATTCACTCACTCACTCACTCACTCACTCACTCACTCACTCACTCACTCACTCACTCACACAAGCCCTCACACACTCACTCACCCACTCACGCACTCACTCATTCACTCACACAACCCTCACCCCCTCACTCACTCACTCACTCACTAACACAAGCCCTCTCGCACTCACTCACACAAGCCCTCACGCATTCACTCACTCACGCACTCATTAATTTAGTGTTTGTAGGGCTTATAACTTTTTAGTGTTGGTAGGACTTAGAACTTTTTAGTGTTGGTAGGACTTATAACTCTTTAGTGTTGGTAGGACTTAGAACTGTTTAGTGTTGGTACGACTTAGAACTGTTTAGTGTTGGTACGACTTAGAACTCTTTAGTATTGGTAGGACTTAGAAATTTCTAGCGAGACAAGAGACGAGACAACGGACGAGATATCACACGAGACTACAGACGATATATCGCACGAGACTACGGATGAGACATCACATGAGACAACGGACGAGACAATAGATGAGACAACGAAGGAGAACAAACGTACCAACACACTTATAAACTAACAAACTTGCAAACTTGCACTGACAAACGTGTAAACAAACGTACAAACATATTTTTTGACTAACAAACTTGCAAAATTGCACTAATAAACGTCCAAACACAATTTTTCACTCACTCACTCCCACAAGCCCTGACCCACTCACTCACTCACTCACACAAGCCCTGACCCACTTACTCACTCACTCACAAGCCCTCACTCAGTCACTCACACAAGCCCTCACACATTCCTTTCACTCACTCACTCACTCACTCACTCACTCACTCACTCACTCACTCACTCACTCACTCACTCACTCACTCACTCACTCACTCACTCACTCACTCACTCACTCACTCACTCACTCACTCACTCACTCACACAAGCCCTCACCCACTCACTCACACATGCCTTCACGCATTCACTCACTCACTCACTCATTCATTCACACTAGCCCTCAGCCACTGACTCATTCTCTCACGTAAGCCCTCACTCACTCACTCACTCACTCACTCACTCACTCACTCACTCACTCACACAAGACCTCACCCAATAACTCACTCACTTACACAGGCCATCACGCACTCACTCACTCACATAAGCCCTCACTCACTCACTCTTTCACACAAGGCCTCACTCACTCACTCACTCACTCACGCAAGCCCTCACTCACTCACATAGGCCCTCACACACTCACTCACTCACTCACTCACACAAACCCTCACTCACTCACACAAGCCCTCACACACACACTCACTCACTCACTCACTCACTCACACAAGCCCTCACTCACTCACTCACTCACTCACTCACTCACTCACTCACTCACTCACTCACTCACTCACTCACTCACTCACTCACTCACTCACTCACTCACTCACTCACTCACTCACTCACTCACTCACTCACTCACTCACTCACTCACACAAGCCCTCACGAATTCACTCACTCACACAAGCCATCACCCACTCACTCACTCACAATAGCCCCCTCCCACTCACGCACTCACTCACACAACCCTCACACACTCACTCACTCACTCACTCACTCACTCACTCACTCACTCACTCACTCACTCACTCACTCACTCACTCACTCACTCACTCACTCACTCACTCACTCACTCACTCACTCACTCACTCACTCACTCACTCACTCACTCACTCACTCACTCACTCACTCACTCACTCACTCACTCACTCACTCACTCACTCACACAAGCCCTCACCCATTCACTCACTCACTCACTCACTCACTCACATAAGCCCTCACTCACTCACTCACACAAGCCCTCACCCACTCACTCACTCACACGAGCCCTCACGCACTCACCCACACAAACCCTCACTCACTCACACAAGCCCTCACTCACTCACTCACACAAGCCCTCACCCACTCACTCACTCACTCACTCACTCACTCACTCACTCACACAAGCCCTCACTCACTCACTCGCTCACTCACTTACTCACTTACTCACACAAACCCTCACACACTCACTCACTCACTCACTCACTCACTCACTCACTCACTCACTCACTCACACAAGCTATCACGCATTCACTCACTCACTCGCACACAAGTCCTCACCCACTCATTCACTTACTCACACAAGCCCTCACCCACTCACTTACTCACTCACTCACTCACTCACACAAGCCCTCACCTATTCACTCACTCACTCACTCACTCACTCACTCACTCACTCACTCACTCACTCACTCACTCACTCACTCACTCACTCACTCACTCACTCACTCACTCACTCACTCACTCACTCACTCACTCACTCACATAAGCCCTCACTCACTCACTCACTCACTCACTCACTCACTCACTCACTCACTCACTCACTCACTCACTCACTCACTCACTCACTCACTCACACAAGCCCTCACCCACTCACTCACTCACTCACTCACTCACTCACTCACTCACTCACTCACTCACTCACTCACTCACTCACTCACTCACTCATTCACACGAGCCCTCACGCACTCACCCACACAAACCCTCACTCACTCACACAAGCCCTCACTCACTCACTCACACAAGCCCTCACCCACTCACTCACTCACACAAGCCCTCACTCACTCACTCACTCACTTACTCACTTACTCACACAAACCCTCACACACTCACTCACTCACTCACTCACTCACTCACACAAGCTATCACGCATTCACTCACTCACTCACTCGCACACAAGTCCTCACCCACTCACTCACTTACTCACACAAGCCCTCACCCACTCACTCACTCACTCACTCACTCACTCACTCACTCACTCACTCACTCACTCACTCACTCACTCACTCACTCACTCACTCACTCACTCACTCACTCACTCACTCACTCACTCACTCACTCACTCACTCACTCACTCACTCACTCACTCACTCACTCACTCACTCACTCACTCACTCACTCACTCACTCACTCACTCACTCACTCACTCACTCACTCACTCACTCACTCACTCACACAAGCCCTCACCCACTCACTCACTCACTCACTCACTCACTCACTCACTCACTCACTCACTCACTCACTCACTCACTCACTCACTCACTCACTCACTCACTCACTCACTCACTCACTCACTCACTCACTCACTCACTCACACAAACCCTCAAGCACTCACTCACACAAGCCCTCGCGCATTCACTCACTCACGCGCTCATTCATTTAGTGTTGGTAGGACTTTTGGACAAAAACATTAAATTTTCTGAAAATTTATACAACCCACCTTCGTGGGTTATTAAAATGTTTAAGTCCTACCAACACTAAAAAGTTCTAATGTCTGTATTTATGTCTGTCTCTTAGTATGTATCTATGTCTGTCTCTATGTATGTATATATGTATGTATCTATGTATGTATCTATGTATGTATCTATGTATGTCTCTATGTCTGTCTCTTAGTATTTATCTATGTCTGTCTCTATGTCTGTCTGTATGTATGTCTGTCTCTGTGTATGTATCTATGTATATCTCTATGTCTGCCTCTATGTCTATATCTATGTATGTCTCTTAGTATGTATCTATGTATGTTTTTATGTATGTATCTATGTCTGTCTCTATGTATGTATCTATGTATGTCTCTATGTCTGTATCTATGTCTGTCTCTTAGTATGTATCTATGTGTGTCTCTATGTATGTATCTATGTATGTATCTATGTATGTCTCTATGTATGTATATATGTATATCTCTATGTCTGTGTATATATATATATATGTATGTATCTATGTCTGTCTCTATATATGTATCTATGTATATCTCGATGTCTGTCTCTATGTATGTTTCTATGTATGTCTCTTTGTATGTATCTATTTATATATCTATGTCTGCTCTATGTATATAATCTATGTATGTCTCTATGTATGCATTTGTGTATATCTCTATGTCTGCTCTATGTCTGTTTTGACCTACGAGCCAACCAGTCTCGTGTGTGACAGGTTCAAATAACGTCTCGAGTACGGGTTTTTATAAAAGACACGACTTTCGGCGCTATCGTTTGGAAGTAGTGTCAAGAATTGCTTGAACGACGTCACTGCTGGAATTATATACTATGGGGCAAAATACCCGGATTGGGTTTACATTACATACGCGAAAGCTCAAAATGTTGACTAACCGAATCACTATGATTACGATCAACTCACCACGCGTATAGAATGACTGCGCATACCAGTTTATAGTTTAATGACGTCACCGACCATGACATGGGATTACATTCAAGTGCGAAAGCTCAGAACGTTGACTAACCAGATCACTACCTATTTGACCAATTCACCTCGCGCAAAAAATTACTGCGCGTAGCAGTTTAATGACGTCATACAGGGTGCGCGCGCTCACGCTCGCAACAAACAAACAAGTCCAGACACGTCTCGAGTACGGGTTTTATAAGAGACACGAATTTAGGCACTACTGTACGGAAATTATACCAAAGGTCTAATTCCAAGATGGTCGCTCTATTAAAAAAACGAGGCTATATGTTCTGATATAACATAGTCCTATATGTAGTCTACATTTAGTATACATTACTTCAGATAAAACGACCTCCGCTGAATTTATTATCCTTTTATTATAAATTACGCCTTATTATAACACCACATTTTAGACATGTCATCGTCAACCAAATAAGGGCTCGGTCCCTTGGCGGAGGCTCGGCCTAGGGGCCAAGCAAAAAATATATTTAATTTTTTCAAAAAGTCGTCGAATACCTTTACGATAATAGCTCCTATCCTTTAACATGGGAGCACCCTGGTGGAAATCCCTATCTTTTAACATGTGGAAAAATTGTCCTATCTTTTAACCTGGGCGCACCCTGGTGCAAAATCCCTATCTTTTAACATGGGACCGGAACTACTTCTGGGTACTTGATCTTGACCTACATCCGAGTACTTGACCTTCCACAACGGAAAACGGATCTTTTAACCTGGGGGAACCCCGGTGGAAATCCCTATCTTTTAACATGAGATTTCCTCCAGGGGGCTCCATTGCCTGCGCTGATTAACCTGACTAACTACTTGCACACAACAGCTAATTAGCAAACAATCACTGAACTCGTTTAGAAAGCATCTCCTCTCGCCTGCCTAAAGTAATCTACGCTCTGCTATAGGCACACCGACGATAGGGTCTTCTAACCTGTCTAAACTTCACAAAATAAACAATAGACCCAAGCCAGCGCTACACCACCCGCTACTTGCGACGGCCCACCCAAGCTCGACAATAATCTAGCCACATACGTGTGGCTGATACAGAGTTCTGAGCTGTACATAAGAAGAAGAAGAAGAGTATCAGCGATCATCACTGAACGTACGAGGTTAGATTTCGCCATTTCGACTCCTCCAAGTCGTTGATCCTGACATCCGTCCTTGCTCACGTCTTGGAATATGGTGAAGAGAAACCCATTGCATACCACTCCAGAGGTCTCTCAGAGGCTGAGAAAAACTACTCTCAGATTGATAAAGAAGGGTTGTCCGTTACTGATGGACTGAAGAAGTTTCACCAGTACTGGTGGGGTCGCAAGTTTACTATCGTTACGGACCACAAGCCAGTTCTTGGGTTGTTCTTGGCCGCCTCCAGGTAAGTGGCGCTCCGAGGCATGTACCAGTGCTTGCTGACACGATACTGACAATGGAGTACTTGGACATGTCCCCAGTCACTGCAAGTGACATACGCCGCGAAACAACACGTGGCCCTATGCTGTCACAAGTCTTCATCGGGACGAGGGAAGGATTTTTAAATCACGACAACTAACGTCTGAAGCCCTACATCCAAAGAAGAGATGAACTCAGCATCCGTGATGGCTGTCTCATGTGGGGTACACGAATGACCAATCCAAGTGTCTACCGCAAAGCACTGTTGGAAGAACTGCACAATGCACAGTCTGGGATCGTGCGCATGAAAACCGTAAGTCGCAGTCTGATGTGGTGGGCAGGTATCGATCAGAACATTGAGAAAACGGTCAAAACTTGCAACATTTGGATGCGCATCCGACCCAGACCTACCGAAGCTCCCCTACAACAATGATCATTCCCCGATCGATCGACCATGGTCGCGACTGCATATCGATTATGCAGGTCCATTCGTGGGCAGAATGATGCTGGTGGTGATCGGCGCCCATTCGAAGTGGATAGACGCTTACCTCACATCGGGCTCCACGTCAGCCACGACCATCAGTAAACTGCGACAGTCATTCAGCACTCATAGCATCCTGGATGTCATTGTCAGTGACAATGGCGCTGCAAGCTGGGTACCTAGCACAATCGAACTATAGACGGGACTAGTATCGTACATCGTCCGTCTCGAAGGTGGAGCCATTGTTCGTCGACACATCGATCAACTACAAAGAAGACTATCGTCACCAGTTGGCGTCATCGGTGCTACGTCCGCAGATGGAGACATTTCCTGAGTTTCGGGCTGAGTCTCATGAAGAGCCTGAAGTCAGGCAACTGACATAGCAGAGCCTAGACGTTCGACACGATGCAGGAAGCCGCCTGAACGTTTGGATTTATAATTGTTAAAGTAGCATCAGACTGGCTACCTATCGTGGACCTTTGGATGTTATTACCTAACTAAAGTGGGGATGAATGCTGTGTATCGAACAATTGACGCTTCCAAGAGTCTGCCTAAGTTCCGTTTTAAATGTAATCACTTGTGACCATGTGGTCGTTAATAAAACACATTTTAAATACATCACAAGAACGTTACTTATACACAATGTAATACTATAATTGCATTGCTACTAAAACTGTCTTCTGAGGTAAACTACCATTTTAAACTTGTTTTAAAGCATATGCACAACACGAACAATATTTATTTATTTGATAATACTTGCTACCAATTATTTTATTATGTCACTTTGGCATTTTATGTTATTCGATTAATTATATTTTTGCAAAATTACCGGCCGCCAGGTCCGGCCCGCGGAATACTAAATAATAATAATAATCTTTATTGCCCGGAGGAATTATCTTTGCTATCAGAGGTAAACATAAATGAGCACAAATTAAGCAAGGAAAACATACCGTATAAATAAACACCTCACAGAAAGTATCACTGGTGTCACAAAGCATTATTGGCAAGATTCAAAACTGTATGCAGACAAAATGATAGCTTCGCAGACAATGAAATGTCAGGTGTTTACTCTGCATTATAAATTAGCTTAGCATGTGGAAGGAAGGTTTTCCTGTACCTCTCTCTTTCTCTCTTTATCATTATCGTTCACAATTCTTTGCCTGATGGTAGAGGCTGATGTAAGCAGTTAAGAGGATGAAACTTATCTTTCAGGATGACTTTTACTTTTTTAGAGCTCGATAGTGATACATTTGTTCCAGTGATCGTAGTACCTTTCCTGTGACCTTTCCAGCAGTTAAAATTAGTTTATCCAAGTTATCTTTCTCCTCATTTGTGACTCCTGAAAACCAGTCTAGGATGCCAAAGCTTAAGACACTTTCTATTATAGATCGGCACAAAAGAGGATCATGGTGGGGTTTGTCTACTTTAAACTTATTCAGTTGCCTCAAGAAGTAAAGCCTTTGTGAACTTTACGTGTGGCACGAAAATGTAATGTTTCGGTTATTGCGTCGTTTTATCTTAAAATTGCATTAATGTGAAAGTGATATATAATGTATTTGATTCACCGTAAATTTGTATTTAAAAGATGGATGATCGCAGAATGCCATTTTAATCCACACTCACAAACTCTGTAATAATAAATT
>OZ023205.1:2583900-2894922 GCA_963995525.1 Escarpia spicata
GAACAATCTGAGTGGTTCAAGGTAAAAACTGGAGTTAAGCAAGGAGACGTAATGTCCGGATTTCTTTTCTTGATGATAATCGACTGGATAATGAGGAAAACAACTGAAGAAAACAACACAGGGATAAGATGGAGATTCATGTCAAAACTTGAAGACTTGGACTTTGCAGATGACATTGCGCTTATGTCATCACGTTACAGACACATGCAAGCAAAGGCAACAAAAATGAATGCATTCGCATCCAAAACTGGCCTAAAAATCAATAAAAAAGAAAACTGAAGTACTGAGGATCAACAGCAAATGCAACAACAGAATAGAGATTGATGATCAACAACTGAATGAAGTAGAGAAATATACATACCTGGGCGCAAACGTCAGCAAGCAAGGAGGAGGGGATGACGATATTAACAACAGAATACGAAAAGCAAGGACATCATTCATGAAACTCAAGCAGATATGGAACTCAAATGTGTACACATTAAAAACTAAACTCAGATTATACAATACTCTGGTCAAATCAGTGTTACTGTATGGATGTGAAACATGGAAAGTAAACAAATGCGACAACAAAAAACTTGACATTTTCCATTTTAACTGTCTCAGAAGAATTTTAAAAATTAGATGGCCAGTAATAATTTCGAACAAAGACATTGAGAACATAACAGCAGAAGAGAAGATCAGCACAGAAGTACAGAGAAGAAGGTGGAATTGGATCGGGCATGTGCTGAGAAAGAAGGCCCAAAACCACTGCCTGACAGCACTGACATGGACGCCGGAAGGAACAAGAAAAGTTGGTCGACCAAAAACAACGTGGAGAACCACAGTGGAAAAAGAACGGAAGCAACTGGGCTGGGCAACATGGAGCAAAGCCAGACACATAGCCGTTGACAGGGCGAGGTGGTGGAGTCGCACAGCAGCCTTATGGGCCACAAGGCCCGAAGAGGATAGGTAAGGTAAGGTAAGGCAGACCGATGGTTTTAAGCAGACCAAGGTATTATAAATAACAACAGCAATTGTAACCACATTCAACGTTCATATATGACTTAGTTGCACTTTCCCTGCGATACGGTCTGCAAAATAATTCACCGTTTGATTGACATCAACAGGAATATCGTAGTGGATGTGCATTATTGCAAGCGAAGAGAGACGATCTTGGCCCATACTGGCCGGCATGAAGGTTGTCAGGCTTTGTTTTCGCATTCGCATGACGTTACTGGGATTGTACAGGCCGATTGCAACAACACATAGATGTTAGTGAATGATTCTCGCTGGCATTCCTTGATTGCTTTTGCATAGCTGTTTGGGCAGTCCTTTGGTTCTATGCCGCAATTGCGCTGCTTCCAGCGTTGAAACTCTTCTAATAGCACGCTCGGAGATGGCAGATCACCTTTGTACATGGCAATTGCTTCTGCAAGTTCAGGCTTCTGCTTGCAAGTTCAGGCTTCTCACTCCCCACTGCTGGGACCAGGCCTAGGAGTGACGTACTTATCTGGGATAATGCTTAAATCCCCCCCCCTCCAAAAAGTGATCGCATCTGCAGCTTTTAATTCTGTGCAAATTTCAGCAAAACGTAATTACTGATTGCAGCTGGTTTAGCGGTAAACTGAGGTTTAGTAAGGGGGTTTCGACTGGGGTGGAGGTGGTTCATAAAAGTGGGATTAATCTGACCCCCCCCCAAAAAAAAGAACCCATGTATTATATTTACAAGTTTTAATTCTGTGCAAATTTCACTGGACAGCTAAAAGAATGATTGATTGCTATGCAGCTGGTTTAGCTTATAAACGGGGGTGGGCTGAGTGTAGGCGAAGTGGTTCGTATAAAGGTTCGAGGAGTGGTTCGTATAAAGGTTACGGGCCTGATATTTACATGGTGAAGATTTGGATGTGGGTCCAATTGTCTGTGTTCAGGATTATGCCAACAATATTTGTTTGTGTATTGAAGTAGGTTTATTCAGTGCTAAGCGTGGGCAATGGGTGCATATGATTTTGGGACTTGCTGCCTGAGATCGAATGTATACACATCCATTGGCATTGTTGCGGCATTATCTAGAACATAAGGCAACCGCGGTCGGGATAAAATAAAACGACATATTTATAGACGGCATTATTATCTTTTATCAGTTTCACGAGAAGTTGATGTTACAGCGGCAAAAATTGTTCAATAGGAACCCCTCCCCTTCTTCCGATGTTGTTGAACAGTCGAACCAAACGAGACAGCCACAAAGTGAAGGAAGACGATATGCGGCGGAGAGGCGCGACACTTTTTCAGTGGCGCTGAAGCTCCGGTAGCCCCCCAATATGAATTTCGTTCCCGCGCCACTGGTCATACCCGTTGGGAAACCCCCCAACATGTCAATCCTGGGAAGGTACGCCTCTGATATATATATATATATATATATATATATATATATATATATATATATACTTGCGTTAGAGTGTATATATATATATATATATATATATATATATATATATATATATATATATATAGCGAGCTCGGATAATTGCGAGAAAGATCGTGACCCGACGGGGGCGCGATGACGTATCATGTGATGCACTTACAATCTCATCGGTTATCGGAACTAAGGACACGCCTTCGAAAGCGACATCATTATAAACAAACTGTTCCCTCCCGAAACACTTAAAAAACTAAGAATTAAAAAAAAACATTTCGGCAGTATTTATTTTATTATAGTTATGGTTTATGTTGTATAGCACGATTGTGTGATGCAAACAAATATACAACCTCTATTCATAAGGAATGTACACATCATTATTTATGTTTTCCTTTTCATATTATCTTTATTTGTGATTCAACAACAGCATTGATTACACATTCCTAGGTGTGTAAGTGTATACGTTAGGCTCTAGTAATACAACAATGTGCAAAGACAAAGTATATTCATGTTAACTATATACGGTTTTTTTCTGATTAAGAGGAAAGAATCAGAACTAAAGTAAAGTGTTATAAGCTGGACGTTCAATTAGGGGGAATTCCAATGTTGCGCAGTTAAACGTAGTCGAAAATATGGTTCTTGTCCGTTTAGTTGGAAATTTACGTTGTGCGGAAACTTGATTAAGTGGGTCATTGAAGGAAGTTATAAGACAAATAGTTTTCGCACAGAAGCAAGCGTGTATTGAAAAACCGGATAATAAAAAAACAGATAATCAAGATAGTAGTGGAATATATAACTCACGCAGTAGACATGGCGGCTAATCTCTAGAAGTGACGAAACGTACGCGCATAAAAAAGGACAATTGATTTAAGTCGTGTTCTTACGCTAGAGGGCGTCACGATGCGTCCATTTCCGCCATTTTCTCATTTGATTTAGGCCCTATTTCTTTTGCAGTCCGCGGAGACGCCGGAAGCGGAGAAAGCGGAGAGGGTCAAATAGAATATATTATAGGAGATGATAGCAACCGCCTTGTTATCGCCCATAAACAACATGGACGTAGAATCACTAGCCGAGTCATTGTGTTAGTTATTTTTTATTAAAATTAAATATGTCACATATGCTCACAAGTTCACATCACGTGCTGTTACGTTATTAGTCAATCATTTTTACTAAACAAAATATGCATTAATATTGTAACAAAAATAAACACTATGTCGTATGTGTAACGCCTGTGTCAATGCCGGTGTGTTCATGTGATCTGTGTATGACATACACCGCATTGTTGTTGCTTAATTTGTAGTGCCTAATAATGTGTTCGCCACGTATAGCAAGCAAATAGGGTAGAACAAATGGATACTCGAACAACAAAAAACATTGAGTATTGCAATCATATTTACGTTAAAATATGTATTTATTCGTGTACTGTGTATAATTGGAGGGGCAAATTGTTAAAATAGTGTGTAGACCTACTATCAGACCTGTGTTCAATTCACTTTTGTCAATTCCAATTAAATTGCAATTCATGTTTATTTACCAAGGATAAATTCCAATTTAATTCAACATACCCACAAGAAGGATCAGTTCCAATTCAATTCATTGTTATTCAAATAAAATTCGAGCATATGAATTGAACCCAGGTTTGCCGACTAAACATTATAGTTGTATGCACAATATCATATTTAATATATATAACTTGTTAAAATCATGTTGTGCTGTATGGCATGGTACTTACTCATCAAAGATGGGACATCTGCGTGTTGTGTTTAATGATGTAACTATTAGAAATAAATAAGAAAGACAATTCTTATCCAATAAAAGCGTGCATGCTATTGCGTTATGTAATCCCACATGTTCACATTACATGATTGTATATCTTTTTACAAGACACATTGTATATGTCACACATCCATTGTATGGTCCTTCAAGAAGCAGGGTGTATAACAAATATGTGGTTGTATTTACATGGCAAACAGTTCCCTTTAACACATTCTAATACAATAATTATTGTTTAATTCGCATTACACTGATGATGTGTTCAAGGAAACTGTTTGAGAGTAGCTGCCTAACCTGAAGGAGACGAGAAACAATCTTGGATCATCAGCAATGTCACGATCATAATCAAAGCAACATGTGTGTGTTTTTCATGATGTAATTTTCTTGCAACGGAGAAATAAAACAGTTGAATTGCATTATGATGTTACCCTTACTAAATAACAACAAATGCCTACATCAGTATGTAGGCATTTGTTTTCATATTAGTGTGTAGGCATTTGTTGTGCAAGAAATACATTTTGACTGTCACAGGAGTGATATTGAGTAAAGAATAAAAAAATATGTATACAATCTCTTCAGGATTCCAATTAAATCTTCAAACACTGTTTATGATTGATTTGTTTGTGTTTTTTTTATTAATCACATAAAAAATACATCACTTCAGATAGGAAAGTGGTAGGGGCGACATCAAAACTACATTACATATGCTGAAGGCAATTCATGGAATCAGTGGATGTGCACATCCAGTACTGTTTTGTATGCTACATTCAAACACCAGCAGGAATTGAACCTGCCACACATCACTGGACCATTATGAACCCCACCGCTCTGATGCGTGGTAACATTGCATGAATTACAACATTGAAAATAACAGTAATCTATTTCAAATTATAAATTTTTTAAAGAAAAATATTAAACGTTATGTGCCATTTAGTTTCTGAAAATCCTTACATTATTGATTCATACAATACATGTTAAATTAAAAATGGATGCTTGTAAATAATGTAATGAACATTTTAATTAAATTTTGTTATTAATATTACCCTGCATTTACTCAGTTCCCTGATTCCAAGAATGGTATGCTGTGCAGCAAACAATCACACCACTGTAGTGGTATCTTGTGGCTCTGTGTTATGGGGTACCAAAACATAACAATACGAGAATGTTATTAAATGTACATTCATTGTTTTGATACTGCATCAATACTGCAATTGACAATACAAACAATTCACAACGCCACTAAGCTCTCTTATACAAAGACAACTTGGATCATCATCTTTATGCTGATGATACTCAGATCTACATTTCGTTGGCTACCCCGAATACAAATCGCTCCTTTAACCAACTTAATGATTGCCTTCAAGATATCTTCCACTGGATTACTGACAGCAAGTTGAAATTAAATGCAATTAAAACTGGATTGATCATTATTGGTACTCCAATGCAGCGTAGTAAACTGGATGTTTTTTTCCATACACGTATTTTGAATCAGTATATCACACCAGCAACCTCAGTGCGGAATCTAGGAGTGATATTTGATAGTAACTTCAATGTCCTACAACACATATCTCAAACATGTCGCTGCTGTTTTTATCATATTCGTGATCTTCGCCGTATTCGCCAGTATATGTCATTTTCTGTTGCTAAAACTATTGCAACAGTGCTTGTTAGCAGCAGACTCGACTATTGCAATTCCATCCTTTATAATATCGCTAGCAAGGATATTACAAAACGTCAGCATGTCCAACATTTTCTAGCTCGAGTAGTTACAAGATCTCCTCGTTTTCTGTACCACTTTTGAAGTCTTTGCATTGGCTTCCTGTACGATACTGTGTAATATTTAAGATCTGTACCATTACATACCAGGCAATGTCCACTGTGCAACCATCTTATTTGCATTCATTGTTTACTCCTGTAAGAAAACCTATCCAGCTTCGATCATCTAGTTCTGACCTACTTTTTGTTCCTAGAGTTAACACTAACATTGGAACTAGGGCTTTTTCTGTTGCTGCACCAACTCTTTGGAATATGCTCAAATTCAAAATATCTTTATTGTCCCTCATGGGGAAATTCTCTTGTGTTGTTCGCTATTTAAGAACGCAATAAATAAATAAATAAATAAATAAGCACACATGTGTAATTGAGAGCACTGATTCAATGAATTACATATGATTAAAATAAAATAGCACAGAACAATCAGCCAGTTGTTAGGAAACATAATTTACACATACATATCACAGCCATCAGCACAGGAACAAGTTCATCATCACATATGTTATTTAATTAGATAGATGGAATACAGTGCAATTACATATTATTAAAATAAAATAGCACAGAATAATCAGCCAGTTGTTAGGAAACATCCTTTACACTTACATATCATAGCCATCAGTACAGGAATAATTTCAGCATCACAGATGTTATTTAACTAGGTGGAATTACCAGTATAATCACACACGCGCACACACACACACACACACACACACACACACACACACACACACACACGAACCCCTATTGTTATTCTCAAGCGGCCAGACAGGCATTGGAGAGAGGGGGAAGGAAGGAGGCAGATCATTCGTTTAGAAGACGAATAGAGGATGGGATGAAGGAATTTCGAGAGCGACCGAGTCTTAGTTGAGGCAGCTGAAAACGACGGCCAGATGGTAACAGATTGTAACAGTGATTTAGGGGGTGGTGGGGATCCAGAGAGATCTGCCTTCCCTTCCTCTTTGCCCTCCGCCTGTACAGGTCGTCTACACTGGTAAGTTCCTCTCCGACCACCTTGCTGCTGAGTCTGATGACGCGACTTAGGATATTCCGATTGGTGACACTCAATCCACCATGCCATGCCAGGAAGCCAAAGGTTACAGTACTCTCAAGGTAACAGCCATAGAAGGTTCTCAGAACATGACGGCTCACCCCGAGGTATCTGAGTTTATGCAGAAAATAAAGCTTCTGTTGGCATTTCTTGATGTTCAAAGCTGTGTTTGCACTGAAGGTCAGTTTAGAGTCAATTATGGTACCTAGGTACTTCTACTCTGATACACGCTTGACAGTCTCACCATTGATGACCAGGTCTTTGGGTGGGGTGAGCTCCTCAGTCTTCTGGGCATTAAGAAAATGCTCCCTCTTAGTGTTAGATCAGTTGAAAATATTACAAAATTCCGTCATCATTTAAAAACTTATCTTTACAACCTTGCTTATCTATCGTAGCTCCCTGGCGCCTTGACCTATCTGTTGACAACTGGAATACTATTTATGGATTTTAAGATTGACCAATCCTGTTGTTTTGGTCAATCTGAGCTTGGTTTTCCGCAATAGAAGTTATCTTATTATTATTAATATTTAAATATAGCATACTCTGCATGTTTACGACTTACCGGCTACGTAGACCTGTTTCTGTATCATGCTATTTTAACAGAATGGATGCAGTATCATGCTCATCTAGACATCTGTGTTTACAGAGTAAACCCAGGCAGGTTCCTTATTTGACATTTCTGATTTCAATCATTAAATGTTTTGTCATCATGGCGATAATACAGAAAACCCTTATTTCACTTAGTTGAATAATTCCAAATACATATTTACACGCTTCATCGTGTATATTGCTCAAGTAAAATGTATATGATTGCGTTATCACATATACAAAACAAACTAAAAACTACATATTTCAGTTTATATTTTGTACAATGCTACTTACCTTTCGTTTATATTCCGCCATGTTGAAAGTCACGTGACCGATTCAACCGGAACCTCTGTTCTTTTTAACGCGGAGAGATCACGTGATCTCTCCGCGTCAAATAGAATAGCAAATTTCTCTCCGCGGACAGGTCGGAGAGACAAAAGAAATAGGCCCTTAGTCTCGCTTAGCCAACTCTAGCTCGTCTGCGTGAACCGGGAAGAGAATCCTGTGGCAGATTAGCTTCGATTATCCAGGCGCCGCGAGATGGGAGCACCGTAGGGCTCCGGTTCTACCTCCTGGAAGATAGCACTAGTTTTCAATGTAGGACACTGATCCCGGTTTACCCTGAATCCGGGTAGAGACGATGATTGGCTCTCAGGCTAACAATAAAACTAAAAGTTAAATAACAGTCAATATAAGTTTACTGTTTATCACTTGTGTCAATGTAACCAAAGTTTCCAATGCAGAACATAATCTATTTTTGGATTAAGAATCTCGATAACGACGCTGATTGGCTGCTCGCCCAAAACATTTGCTGCTGGCAGCGTACGCAAAATGGATTGTCGAGCACTAGCCTCGATTATCCATGCAGGCGCCGCGAGATGGGAGCATCGTATGAGCGGTACTAGATGCGTGCATTCATAACGCGTGTTCTCGGCCAGACTCTGTTTAACCACTACCGTTATATGGCATCAACGAGAAGAGCAAGAAGAACAACATTCATATGGTCACACGTATAATACACAACATCTTATATGATACAATCAGTAGACAACACGTGCAACTCGGGAGATCATCTGGAAACCCCTAGCCCCAGTAGGGGCTTTTGTTGAGGACCACTTAGAATACAATTACACAATAAAACAAAATGATACAATTATGGTTATGATTAAATTAAGAAATAAAGTAGTATGCTACAGTGTATAATACTTTGAACACATAATATATATATATAATAACATATTGCAACTAAAAACATCACAACAAATTACTGATATGCGAATGTTTATGCAACAGCTTATTTACTAGTGTAACCTGCCTAGTATTATTAAAATTTTATTTTATTTATTTACTTTTTTCCCAGTACCAATTGCGAGATTACTGTTGTAAACTTCCTGCTGTTTGTTCTAATGTATTGAAAGTAATACCCGTTATGGTTTCCAAGATTGTGGTCATGAACATTTTCTGTTCGCATTAGCATAGATGACATGTTATCTGGGAATTGGCCATTGATGGATTTATACATAAAAATGCATAGTTGATGTTTATATAGATAATCTAATTTTAACAGTTTTTGTTTTGAGAATAGAGGCTCTCTATGAGGTATATAGTGCAATTGTGTAATTATCCTTATAGCTTTCTTCTGTAGTATCTTTAATTTGTTTAATATATAGTGTATGAATTCGCCCACAACAGAACGCAATATTATAAATGAGATAATATTAATGAATAGTATAACGTCTTCATGATGTACACAGGTAGAGAATGTTTTAATTTGTTTAGCATTCTTACATTTCGTGCAATTTTTTTGACAAATTATTAATATGAATTGCCCAGCTCAAGTGTTCGTCTATGTATAGGCCTACTCCTAGAAATTTTGTAAATTTAACTTATTTTATTTTGTTTCCATTTATTGTTATTTCTGCATTGTCTGTATTGTATTTGTCTCCTTTTGGTATAAATAGTATTAATTTTGTTATACATTTAATGAAAGTTTGTTGGAATTAAACCATGCTGCTATTTTTTGTAGTTCTACATTAACCTCTTCAATGAGAGTGTGGAAATGTGTGTCACCATGGAACAAACTTATCATCTTCAAACATTAGAATATTTGATACATTTACAATAACATTTATATATATGATGAAAAGTAACAGGCCTAGTATGGATCCTTGGGGAACGCCACAAGTTATTTTCATACAATCCGATTCTATTTTGTTATATAACACATACTGTGTTCTGTTATTAAGGTAACTTTTGAACCAGTCACAAGCAATTCCTCTTATATCATAGCACTGACGTTTTTGTATTAAAACGTTATGATCTATTGTGTCAAAAGCCTTACTGAGATCAAGAAAGATGCCTATGTTATGTTTTTTGTTGTCAATGTTGCATGATATTTTATTAACCAAATGGATCATTACCATATAAGTTGAGTAATTTTCCCTAAAACAGTATTGCTTTTTTGATATTATGTTGTGTTCGGCTAAGAAATTATGAATCCTATCGTACATTAGGCGCTCTAGTATTTTTGATAGGCCCGGAAGAATAGAAATTGGTTTGTAATTTGAAAACAGTTCAAGGTTTTCATTTTTATATAAAGGAATAACCTTAGTTATCTTTAACTTGCTGGGAACAATGCCTGTACTAAATGAACTGTTGAAGACGTGAGTTAGTTGATTTGCAATTTGTGGTATAACACGCTGAACAATGCATGGATCAATGTTGTCAAAACCACCACATTTCTTTGAATTGTTACTATGCAGTATGTTAATAATTTCAGTGGGACAAGTTGGTGTAGAGAAAACGTTTTCTGCATTGTTGTTTGTAAAATGTGTAGGGTCATGTGTAGGGTCATGTGTAGGGTCATGTGTAGGGTCATGTGCCGTAATAATTATTATTGAATTCGTCCACTACTACCTTTTTGTTTGTACAACAGTTTCCCTCTGATGTTATAAATTTATCGTTGTTGATAGCAGATTAATTTTGGGGGGATTTTTAAACTTCATTTATGGGACTCCATGTATTTCTGCAATCATTTTTTAAATAGATCAAATTTATTTTTAAAATGTTATTTCTTAGAAAGTTTAATTACATGTGTCAGTTTATTTTTGATAAAAAAAAATTGCTCTTTTTCAATAGTTGAATTACATTTTAAATTTGTTTACAGACTTTTTTTCTTGGTGGATGTTAATATACCTTTGGTGAGCCAGTCATTGGTGTACGATCTTACTTTGATTTTTTCCATGGTAGGCATTCTGTATTCAATATGAGAATTTAGTATTCCAAGGAATGTACCAAACGAAGAGTTAGGGTTTGCATCATTTTATACCTCTTTCCAGTTTGCATTTTTTTAAATATATTTAATTTAGCAGTCTTATTTAAATTGTTTGTACGCTTGAATATGAATTTGCATTTTTTCATTTTTAAGCCTATATTATAGAAGTTAAACATTGGAAAGTGATCCGATATACCGTTGGTTATGATATTATTTATGAGAGTCGCTGATTGTTGTGTGATCCTGGTTGGTCTACGAACTGTTGGACAGAACATATTTATAACATATTGTGTACACAACTAACAGTTTGATTATTGGTGTCAGTTGTTAGTATCCGCCATTAATATGCATTTATTTCTTTCATTTGAAATTGTTCTTAATAAGTCATTGATATATATATATATATATATATTAAAACTTGTTCATGCTCGTGTCAGGAGGTTTATAGATAGTTCCAATGATTGTATTTTTTTATTTATGTTTCTACAAATAATTATTCGAATGGACAATTTTCAGAGTTTATACCTAAGTAATTTCTGTTTTTAAGTTTTTCACCTTTTTGAGACATACTATCCAACTCCCCCGCCTCTCTTTTTTGTTCTAGGATTTGACAGCAATGTGTAATCTGGATTATTACGAATATCAATATTTTCCATTTCCTTTATCCAAGTTTCAATTAATTATATACAATCAAAGTTGCAATTTATAAAAATTCGGCGATAGAACTTGTATTATCATTTACGTATGCATTTAGCGATATAATTACTATAAGTCTATTGGATAATGCAAACATATTTCTAATAGTTTACACAAAATAGAAACCACCTTTGTTGTTGTTCGTAGTTGTAGTATACAGTTTAGATAGCTTAAGGAATATGCACAGTTTATTTAATCAAAGAGTGCATGCTTTTTAGATTACCGAAATAATTTCCTTTGATCTTTAGATCGGGTAATTTTATGAAAATGTGAATGTCAATGACTTATATTTTACAAGATTTAACAAGAATTGTCATCCAGAGCAAAGAACACCAAATGGCGAGCGGACGACAAGAAACCCTTTAACAAATTCCCTCTACTAATTTATCTGTGATATTTAGTCCTTTGTGAGATATAATCTACAACATTCTTTCACTAATGCTAGTTTGTGTCTTCTATAGTCATATATTTTGTAAATGTTACACAATGTGTTATCAATATTTATATTTCCATAACCATTCAATTCTTAAATTTGTTTAGTTGACCTCCTCTTAATCTGTTTTGTCTCTACGGTGGTTAAACCACATTATTTTGACGTTTGTCGTAGTTAAATTATTTCAGTTCTGGCATTCTTACGACATGACCACGCTGTTGTGATATGGCCTATTGCGCTTCACACTGAATCACACTGAATATATTAAACGCAATAGAGGATAACTATTTTGTTCTGTCTGCAATTATGTGTCATTCAAATAAATGTGTAATATTGCCTGCAATTATAAACGCCGATGAGAGTGTGGCAATATCTAGTCAGCCGCCCATTTGATTAATTATTGAACCATCTTCATTCAAACTAGACACAAATCTTCCCAACGAACTCTATTTTGGGAGCTTTCTTACATCGTCATTTCCTCAACCCAATCATTTTGTTGTTCTCCCGGTTTTTTCTTAGAATCTTTTCCCTTGACGATTCCGTAGTAAGACCTGCCGTACAACGCTCTGGGTTGTGTCCGGAGGACGTGTGGTGCATCTATATATTAACCATATGCTAACATCATAGACGGAACCAGAGAGGGCCTGGGGGCACGTGCCCCTAGACCTTCGGAATATACCCCGTTTAGGTGAGTCTTGGGGGGAGTGCAATTGGAGGTTTTAGATGAGCTTCGGAAATGGTTACCTTCGCTGCAAAAAATGCTCATCAACCCCCACCCGTCTTTTGATGAGATGATCCAACTGCACGACGGTGGAGTGGCGACAGGAGAGTGGTGCTGAAGCTGCGGCAAAAAATCTTCAACAGCACTCCTCCTCTTCCGCCGTCTGCCGATGTCTTGCTCCAAAGCGCGACGGTGAAGTGGCGACGGTGCTGAAACTCCGGCTCAGCCCACCCAACATGCATTTGGTTGGGTCGCAAGATGAGGGTTTTTGGCGAGCCGGGTGCACTGGAAGATTGGTCTCCCCTGGACTACCATCTCTAGATCCGCCCCTGAACAATGTCGGATCGTTGTAAACTCCCCCGAGACGCCGAGGTCCACTGACACTCGCCTCTTTCTTATTACTTTCGCTTCCTGGGACCACTGGCTGTACCAATTACATTGGTAATGCACTCAAAAACACGATAGTTAATTAGACAGACAGACAAACTGACAGACAGACAGACAGACAGACAGACAGACAGACAGACAGACAGACAGACAGACAGACAGACAGACAGACAGACAGACAGACAGACAGACACACAAACTGACAGACAGACATACATACATACAGACAGACAGACAGACACACAAACTGACAGACAGACACACAGACAGACACACAAACTGACAGACAGACACACAGACAGACACACAGACAGACACACAGACAGACAGACACACAGACAGACAGACAGACACACAAACTGACAGACAGACAGACAGACACACAAACTGACAGACAGACACACAAACTGACAGACAGACAGACAGACATACAAACTGACAGACAGACAGACAGACAGACACACCAACTGACAGACAGACAGACAGACAGACAGACAGACAGACAAACTGACTAACAGACAGACAAACTGACAGACAGACAGACAGACAGACACACAGACACACAGACACACAAACCGACAGACAGACTGACAGACACACAAACTGACAGACAGACAGACAAACTGACTGACATACAGACAAACTGACAGACAGACAGACAAACTGACAAACAGACAGACAGACAGACAGACAAACAGACAGATAGACAGACAAACTGACTGACAGACAGACATACTGACAGACGGACAGACAGACAAACTGACAAACTGACAGACAGACAAACAGATAAACTGACTGACATACAGACGGACAAACAGACAGACAGACAGACAAACAGACAAACAGCCAAACAGACAAACAGACAAACTGACTGACATACATACGGACAAGCAGACAGACAGACAGACAAACTGACTGAGAGACAGACAAACTGCCTGACAGACAGACAGACAGACAGACAGACAGACAGACAGACAAACAGACAAACAGACAGACAGGCAGACAGGCAGACAGACAGACAAACTGACTGACTGACAGACAGACAGACAGACAGATAAACTGACTGACAGACAAACAGACAAAAACTGACATACATACACTGACTGATTGACAGACATACAGACATAGGACAAACAGACAAACAGACAAACAGACAAACATAGAGACAGACATAGAGACAGGCAGACAAACTGACTGACAGACTGACAGACAGACAAACTGACTGAAAGGCAGACAGACAGACAGACAGACAGACAAACAGACAGACCGACTGACTGACAGACAGACAAACTGACTGACTGACAGACAGACAGACATAGGACAAACATACAAACAGACAGACATACAGACAAACAGACAGGCAGACAAACTGACAGACAAAGAGACAAACTGACAGACAGACAGACAGATAAACTGACTGACAGACAGACAGACAAAAACTGACTGATAGACAGACAGACAGACAGACGGACGGACGGGCGGACAAAAAGACAGGCAGACTGACTGACTTACATACACTGACTGACAGACAGACATACAGACATAGGACAAACATACAAACAGACAGACAGACAGACATAGAGACAGGCAGACAAACTGACTGACTGACAGACTGACAGACAGACTGACTGACAGACAGACAGACAGACAAACTGACTGAAAGACAGACAGACAGACAGACAAACAGACAGACAGACAAACTGACTGACAGACAGACAAACTAACTGACTGACAAACAGACAGACCGACTGACTGACAGACAGACACACTGACTGACAGATAGACAGATAGACAGACAGACATACATACAGACATAGGACAAACAGACAAACAGACAGACATACAGACAAACAGACAAACAGACAGGCAGACAAACTGACAGACAGACAGACAAACTGACAGACAGACAGACAGACACACAGACAGACACACAGACAGACACACAGACAGACACACAAACTGACAAACAGGCAGACAGGCAGACAGAGAGACAGACAGACAGACAGACATACAGACAGACAGACACACAAACTGACAGACAGACAGACAGACAAACTGACTGACTGACAGACAGACAAACTGAGAGACAGACAGAAAAACTGACAGACAAACTGACAGACAAACTGACAGACAGACAGACCGACAGACAGACAGACATACAGACAAACAGACAAACTGACTGACATACAGACGGACAAACAGACAGACAGACAAACAGACAAACTGACTGACATACAGACGGACAAGCAGACAGACAGACAGGCAGACAGGCAGACAGACAAACAGACAGACAGACAAACTGCCTAACAGTCAGACAGACAGACAGACAGACAGGCAGGCAGGCAGACAGACAGACAGACAGACAGACAGACAGACAGACAAACTGACTGACAGACAGACAGACGGACGGACGGACGGACGGAAGGACGGACAAAAAGACAGGCAGACTGACTGACATACAGACACTGACTGACAGGCAGACATACAGACAAACTGACTGACAGACAGACAGACAGACAGACAGACAGGCAGACAGACAGACAAACTGACTGACAGACAGACAGACAGACAGACGGATGGACGGACGGACGGACAAAAAGACAGGCAGACTGACTGACATACAGACACTGACTGACAGACAGACAGACAGACAGACATAGGACAAACAGACAAACAGACAGACAAACAGACAAACTGACTGACAGACAGACAGACAGACAGATAAACTGACTGACAGACAGACAGACAAACAGACAGACAAACAGACAGGCAGACAAACTGACTGACAGACTGACTGACAGACAGACAGACAGACAAACTGACTGAAAGACAGACAGACAGACAAACAGACAGACAAACTGACTGACTGACAGACAGACAGACAGACAGACAGACAGACAAACTGACTGACTGACAAACAGACAGACCGACTGAACTGACAGACAGACAAACTGACTGACTGACAGACAGACAGACAGACAGATAGACATACAGACAGACAGACAGTCAGACCGACAGACAGACAAACTGACTGACAGACGGACAGACGGACAGACGGACAGACGGACAGACGGACAGACGGACAGACTGACAGACATACAGACATACAGACGGACAGGCAGACAGGCAGACAGACAGACAGACAGACAGACAAAATTGTTTATTGTTCCATTTGTACATATTTGTAAGTAAATATTTATAATTATATTTACTTGCGTATTTGCAATCTTTTTTCCAGAGGGACTTCTACCTGCGAAAATGTAGTGGTGATAATTAAATAATATTAATATTATTATACAGGTAGCCTCACTGTAAATGAGTGTTGTGTTTTTCCACGTCGGTGTA
This sequence comes from Escarpia spicata, assembly GCA_963995525.1. Classification (NCBI taxonomy): domain Eukaryota; kingdom Metazoa; phylum Annelida; class Polychaeta; order Sabellida; family Siboglinidae; genus Escarpia; species Escarpia spicata. The sequence goes on from OZ023205.1 coordinate 2,600,334, forward strand.
AACTTGAGATGATAATTTCAACTGGCTAAATAAAGGCAACGCCAAACAGTCGGCGATTGACCGCTTTTGAAATCATCCCTGCTGACGTTTGCGTGCACCGGCTGGTAATAGATTCGTAGTACGTACGGAGCAGCGAACTGCACCTTTGTGTTGATTTGGGTCAACAGCGACACTGGCTTTTATTCTTCGTACCACTATCGTGTAGAATGTGGTAAATTATCGACTCCGACCAAACAAGGTGTTATATCCAAGAGGTGACGCCGGGGTAGGGGCGGTGTACATGAACAATAACGAGAACGCCACATTTGTTTAGTTGAAATCCGTCTAACTGTCTTGTTTAACTTAAAATTCCGCATAGATCCGTCCAATATGTTGCATGGGAGCGTAGTGGAACATGAACTTTACTTAACTGTAAAACAGCATTATACCCATGTTAATGCACAATATGAACTTTTGAACTATCCCCTAAGAGCCGGCGAGTGATTTTGTTGACGAGGCAAACTCTCCGACAACCCTTTCCGCCTCGTCAGCGAGTTGTCGCTTTGCCGCGTTGACATTTCTGTCTTTTTCGAACGAAACAGCGCACCGGTCTGGTATTCTGTCAGTCTTTCGGACGCAGACGCTTCGATAACACCACAAGTACGCAGTGAACTTAAATTTGTTTGCACCCTCGGCATATTTCAGATACCGCGACGCAGCTCGTGAAGCAACTATGGATACGGTAATGCTGATAATTTACGCAGCAGCGTCGTTGCTGGTGCTTCTTTTTGCCGTTGCCGTCTACTCCGGGTTGTTTCACAGGATCGAAGTACGTACACTCGCCTACCCGCTACCCCGGATCACCTTTGCATACAAGTTCGGCCGCGGACCGTACAAGAATGTGGGCCCCGTGTTTCACGAACTCTCTCGTCTTGCTCCTAGACAGAAGTTTTTGGCAATCTACTATGACAGCCCGTGCAAGGTGAGACTATAATTATGTTTGGATGCAGCCCGAATTCCGATCGGAACGTGCTTAGCGATCCATACACACAAACTGTTAACTTATGTGTATATCATTTCTCTGGTCGAATTGTTAAAACATATTACTAGTACAGCGTGAATAATAATTTATATCAGTAAGGAAAACGATTGTCAATTGTTGGCCTAAACAACAAACATATTTTATAATGGTGATATGTTTGTTGATTGATCCGTAAGTTATTGCATTACAGTAATGTTAGAGGGAAACAGAAGGCACCATTGTGTGGTTAAGCACCAAAACGAGTTAATACAAACTAACAATGTTCAACTGAAACCACATTTTAACATTAGGGGCCTAGTGATTTATTTAGAAAAAATTGTTAAACACACAGCTACCGAATTTCATGGACCGCGCCAGAAAATCACGTCATCAAATGTGCATGTCGTTTCTGTTAAACTAAATTATATAACCTCTAAATATCCTAACGAATATTTTATATTCTCTACTACAGATCAAGCCGGAGAATCTCCGCTGGGCCGTCGGCTGCATTGTGTCGGAGGGCGACTCGCCTCCTAACCCGGCACTGAAGAAACTGCTGGCCAACGGGTTTCGCGAGGTGAACTTCCCAGCAGCTGAGAAAGCGATCCAGACAACATTCCCCTGGCGCAATATTGTGTCGATCTACATTTCTATTACACGCGTGTGGACCGCACTCACAAAGTATCAGAACGTAGGTGGTATAATCATTTCGTCTGTTCACTGGCCAGAAAAAATTAAACATAAATTTTTTCCGTGCTCAAATTGTCTGCTAGGCCACGATACAGGGCCCGTCAATAATATCCAAAATGTGGCATCAGGGCATCCTCGCAAGCCAGGGTTGTTTGCCATGCAAAACTAGCCCGTGAGAACAGCGCAAATACCGCCCCAATTTGAAGACGGATAAACGACTTCTGAGAATCCCAATATATAAGGAATGACCCGTTCGCCCATTAGCACGAGCAGCTGAGCGGTATTGTGTATTCGAATAATTGCTTCTACTTCCTAAACATTGCATGTAACACGAGCCACGGTTGGTTGAAATTAGTTTTATTATGACCACCTGACCTGCCGACAACCACTGATTTAGTGAGCGATTTAATAGGCTGAGCTTAAATTCAGTTTCGCAAAAATATGGACACGCTTGACTTGTTGCAGGCGATCTCGCTGTTTCCACACCCCTGGATGGAAAAATACGCTGATGACGTGATCCACTACATTGGCATTCTCGACCATCACGCCGACTTCTACGTGCCGGAAACCAATGGCGTCGTCACATTACCACAAACCAACGAGAAGTCCGACTGAGGCGACATTCGCCAGGTGGCGCGCTTGTCGTTTTCTCGACTGGCGCTCGTGTCGCATTTGTGCATTATGGCAGACATTTTCTAGTTGTATTATTTAAGGATGTGCTGAATGTTAGCTGCTTACACAAGTATAAAACTGGGTAATTATTCGTCATCGTCAATTGACTAACCACAACAAGTAGCAACCAACACTTCTTCTATAGCGCTTACCGTGGTATGACACAGTGTGTAATGTTACAACCATCATTTAATTAGAACTAGAGTTCCTGTAGAAGGATTCGAATTAGGACAAACGTGCGCCATCTACATTCTAGTACAGTTGTCGTCAGACTGACGGACATCGACACGTGTAGCAAACTGGATAAAGAGAAAGTCCACTTGTTTTTTAACTTCATTTTCGTTCAATAAATATTTTACAAGATTTTTGTTTAGTACACGCCCACTCCACTTCCATTTTCTTGTCTTTACTTCTACGCTGTTCTACGATATTTCTCAAACGGTGTAAATTCAGGCTTACGACCACATACATTTAGTTTTAGCACCAAATGCCACCACAGAGCTGGTTAGATGGCAATGTGGAGCAAATTGTAAAGGCGCCCAAGCGGCTAAAAGGAAACTGGCATGTATTGACATATGTACGTGCAGCACCAACTGCAAGTATGATAACGACTCCCGGTTGCAGCATGTTCATCAATGGCAGAATCTAATTTGATCAAGTGGATGCTCGGTCATTCATGTTAAGATTAGCCACGATTTTGTTTGTTTTATAGTGCTTAAAAAACGGGTTATCTTCAAAAGTGCATTTTTCCAATGAATTTAAAGGATAACCCAATGGGCACATCCGTACCAAATTGCATGCTTGTATTACCATTTGAACGAAACTGGTGATATCCGCCCTGCTAATGAGAAGAAAACAGTATGTTGCAGACCCGTTATAACATGGCTACAAGTTCCCCCAAATTACAGCAGTTTCATGCTTATTCTACCAGATCTACTATTATGGAGAAATCAGTGACGCCGTTCGTATTACAGTGCATCTAGAAATTCACAATGGCAAGAATGTATGATATTTTTACGAAGCTCCAAAAGTGAGCAAACTGTAGGGAATACTATACGTCCTGTAATGTTTCAAAATCCGACCTAACTCGCGTCTACTCTACACGCGTTTGCTCGTTTCTATCACCAAGCCATCCGCGTTCTTTGTCTCTGTATTTCACCCAATATTGCTCTACTTCGACTGTTACTCCAAAGCACACCAACGGGCGTGTTGCCTTCTGCCTTGATTGATATTTATTATTACTAATGTTTAAACCTTTTGTTGCTGCATGCAATCTGATCTCACGCCGAGAGACGTTATTGAAGTGTTTATCAAGTAACAAAAAAAGTATGACCATTATACAGGAAGGAGGCGTTGTTGGGGATATGAATCGTCGCCTTATAGCAACATTTTGTAATTTATAACACTTCACAAACCTATAGATATTCCAACAACTGTAACACTATCCAACCAATTAACATATACAATACGTATCACGTCGTAATGGGCGTTACTGCTATAATCCGAGTTAGTCAGCTCTACATGTAGACCAGTTGGGATTGTACATCAGAATTGTCGTCAGCATGGCGATATCTACGATAATCCTCAAAGTGCTTCCAGCACTTCTGTGTTTGGTTGATGGTCAGAAAATTGTATGCAATGTAAAAGATTGTTACAAGTCGTTCGAAAACGTCGACGATGCGAAGGAAACGGTTGATGCTCTGAAGGCGCAGATGGAAAAGTTGGTGAGCGAAGTGAAGGATCTGCAGGCCGACAAGGAGAAACTGCAGGCGGCGCAAGAGACGAGCAACACAGGTTTGTTGACGCGTCGTATTAACCAAAACCAAATCAGCATATGAAACCAAACAATCTAACATGTAAACATCGGCCTAGCCCACGAAGAGTAAAACAGAGGAGTGTCCGCCTGTGTTGATCTCGTTGTCGAGTACGGTGGAGAGAGAGAGAGAGAGAGAGAGAGAGAGAGAGAGAGAGAGAGAGAGAGAGAGAGAGAGAGAGAGAGAGAGAGAGAGAGAGAGAGAGAGAGAGAGAGAGAGAGAGAGAGAGAGAGAGAGAGAGAGAGAGAGAGAGAGAGAGAGAGAGAGAGAGAGAGAGAGAGAGAGAGAGAGAAGAGAGAGAGAGAGAGAGAGAGAGAGAGAGAGAGAGAGAGAGAGAGCCTGTGTGCCTGTGTGTGTGTCTATGTGCGTAAAACCATACGTGTGTGCATGTATCCGTGTGTGCGCGTGTACGTACTTTCTTCTTTTGCCGTACCAACTGTAGTTTGTAACATGCTCAGCATAATGAGAGCACAAAATCACGTTCGTTTTCATCCTATTTTTACAACAACTACTGCATAGAGTACTGGCGTGGTATTGTTGATTACAGCGGCAAATTGTTAGTTTGTATTAACTCTAGTCTTAGGTGTTTAGGTCCAAAATGGCTTTTGTTCTCCGTTAGCCTGGTAGGCTTATTTAAATATACAGTCGATATATTCTTCGGAGATAAACAAAATAGCTATTCGGAGCAATATGACATCATAAACAAAGAAGAAATAGCACACTCCAATTACCATTGATTAACAAAAGTGCTATTGTTATGTTGCAGGTGTCAATCTGAAGCAATGTTCAAGACGAGGTTTAAACGACGACCGAAAAAATGGAACCCTATGGGTAATATGCTTGGTTATTTGCATGGTTGCAATACACTTCTCAAAACTGACCAACACATGGATGCAAAATCGTCCATGATTGATATATAGTCAAATAAAGATAAGCATTTACAGTGTATTTGTTTTTAATTATAGTTTGTATTCCAGTGTCGATGTTGCTGTTTTATATTTACTAATGAAGATATATAATATGCTGTATCGATTACAAATCCTTTGTTGACGCAATTGGCTTATGTTATCACCGCAACCCTTTTATTAGAGGCGTACTATTGTTGTCGCTTGCGGAATCTGTCTGCAAGTGAAGTGTGCGTGTGCGTGTGCGTGTGCGTGTGCGTGTGCGTGTGCGTGTGCGTGTGCGTGTGCTTGTGTGTGTGCGTGTGCGTGTGACTGTACAGCGATGACACATATTAATGTTACAGTCATGCGACTTCGTCAAGAAGGGGAACGACACTGTATTGCGTGTTGTGTGGAACGGCCTGTTACGACTGATCCACGACGGCAACAAAAGGGGTTCCTGCCGACGTTGGTACTTCACGCTGAACGGCAAGGAATGTAGCCAACCCATGACCATCGAAACACAAATCTTTACCAACAGCATTGGCAAGAACAGGCACCGACCAGCCCATGGTAGTAAAACAAACCATAAAGAATACCACTACAGGGCTATCGATCGACATCATTAGTGCATTATTCCCGGCGATATTTTATGTTACATATTCTTGAAGTGTTATATTATTGAAGGAAAAATAAATAATGTGAGAAACAGGAACAATCGTGTCGCCATCTTGAGGAATGGAACATTGAAAAAAGGTTAGATTCAATATGTTATGTACCATTATAAAGTTAACGTTCTACCTCTGCTTATGAAAGTAGTGTAATTTGCTATGTGTTGCACTCAAGGTATCATTATATCTGAACATGTGGGTTTATCTGTTAATATCAAGGACCAGAAGAAGCTGAGATGCCGACACGTTGGTATTTTACAGAATCGTTATAGAGGCCATTTTGAAAATCTAAAATGGCTGCCATATTTAATAATGGGAAAAATGAAACATTGTTTTAGGCCTCCTGGTTTCATTACACCACAGCTCTTCCTTCCACGAAATGTATTTTATGTCGGTTAATAATATTTCTAAATGTGGACAACTTTACATAGGAGTAGTGAAAACTAAATTTAATCACAGGCGCTCAATACGAAAACTATTTGTATCAACTGGTTTTAAGTTCCACACTGTCCTTTATCGTGGTCATAAACATATAAATAGACACTGAGATCACTCAAATCGGACAACTCTGCAAACAATTAAATGTCAACGATTTGTTAATTAATGGCCATCTTGAAAAATGGCTGCCATCTTGGATTTTTATGATGACCAATCAATTGGATATGAAGATTGAACCAGTGAGACTGTCCATGCCTAATTTCAAGCTTGTATCCCCATTTGTACGACATAAGTTTAATCATATCTTCTCTAGTAAATGCATTATTTAGTTACAGACCTTTTCGTTTCGATATTTTCAGTTGAGGGATACTGCCGCGGTATCGCTGCCGGATCGGTTCTGGTGGAATGGAACATAGGAGATTGCATCTCTACGATTTACGACACCGGTGCCAGTTACACTGGTTGGGAGACGACCGTACGCATCATCATCGAGGAAGTTAATGTGAACGACGCCAGTACAATGGTTGGCTAAATCTTTGGCGCATTTGCGTGAATAAAGACAAACCGAAACCGTCGCACTATGTGTTACATAAAGTGTTTTATAAGGAAATGACTTACCGTCACCACGCTAATACTAGGGCAATAAGAGTAACACGATTTTTTTAAACAAAATGTAACCACATTGTTATCCATAATACAACAACAAGACGGCAAGTGGACAAGGAAGATTTTACAGTCTTATGTGAGAATGCGTGCTCTCTTAATATAAACTAACCTGTTCCATTTAACATTATTTCGTTCCCACTAATCCTTCTACTTTTCATAAGAGATATAAAAGTACTTATGTCAACATTTTCATAACTACTGATTGTCCTAAAAACCTGTGGTCTATAGGGTTGTTTACCTGCATTCTTTTAGACGGTTTTCGAAAGTAAGGTTTCACAGTTCTGTGATAATTTTAATTACTATTCTACGTTTTATTTTTACTGCGCATATGTTCTTACGATATATAGCTATATACAGCACCCACGCATGCATGAACAGTATTTTTAATTAGGCCTAACTATTGCTTTAAACCACGGTATACTCCTAATGTCATTCCCCTAGTGTAATTGTCCTTATAAACCGAGTAGTGTGAAGCAAAACGCCTCCTTTGGCGATGGGAACTTTGGTCTACTTAGCCTAATCTAAAGCAGAAACAGTTAGCGCAGTCAGATAGACACGTATCTGATCTAAATAGTGTCATAATGAAAGGACCGTAGCAACTACACAACAAACAAAAAGTATGTTTTATTCATAATACTACTAAACAATAAGCAATTTTCGTTATGTCTATCAAAGCGCACCGCATGTGCACTTTGGCTTCATTAATGTATATAATTATATGGTAGGGTAGTTTTATACCCACATTTAGGGGTGGGTTGAGGTCTGGATGGACGTTCCGTAGCCACTCGTTTCCAGGTGTAATGATCGCCGCGGCACCGCTGTCTGGCTTGCCAGCTGTCAACTTGCATATGGCCTCTCTGTGCTCAACTCTGCCCGCAGCAACACCTATAAGTGGTGCTCTGTTTGGCGGTATACATAATATATAACCGGGTATGCCGAAGTCGGACGTGCTGGGCTTGACCCAGCACAACGCAACACGCTCATAAAGGGAGCGCCGAAGAAGAATAAGAAATCCATAGTTGTACATTGTTTACGTTTATTTGAACATTGAGCCTATTGGTGTCAAACATCGACGCATGATCCCTATATATCGTTAGGAGTAATGTCTACATAATGGCATAGGCGCGGAAACAGGGGCAGCTGCCCCTGGAATTATGATTTTCTGCCAGATGTCTGCCCTCGAATTGCACAACCTTTTCACAGTCGACAAAAATACACATTAATCGTTTCATCAAATTTATATTTAGTTCTCTCGCCTATGGTATTATGTAGACATTACTCCTAACGATATATAGGGATCATAGGTCGATGTTTGGCGGCGCGGTAACTAAAAAAAATGTCAAAGCCCAATAAATGTTGTATCATTGGTTTATGCAAACACAGTCCCATTATGTTTTAGAAAGGTGTCGGCTTTGTCCTACATGACGTAGTTGGAGAGTAGAGGGATTGAAGTGGATGCCACATGCTATTTTTGGTTGCTCTGTGTTTGTTAAAACTTAAAACCTTCCTAAATAATAACCCAGAGCGCAACCCTCTGAAATCAGTTCACCTCTCTGAAAATAGGATTTACGTTCATGCATTCCGATTTGGTCACATATGGATATTTAACCAGATTTAACCAGACTGCCGCCCAGAGCAACAAATTCCAGACGGCATGCGAACAAGGAAACCTTTGGCTTATCGAGAATCCAACAATTTTCCAACTACGTATAGCTCGCTCTCCCCGGGAAGCTGTCAATTTTATTATTGAACATATTCACATTGCTAGCATTAACACAATCATCAGATAATTTGTTCCAGTCAGTTAATGTCCTCTGAGAGAATGGGTATTTTCTAACCTACACTGTTCTTTGACTAATGCTGCATTGTGCCTTCTGGTTCTACTGCCTTCTTTAAGTTTGAAGACAATATTTCTATCAAGATCTTTATAACCATTCAATATTTAAAAAAAAAATATTTAGTCTCCTCTTAGTCTCCTAGTCTCACATTCTAATAGACGTTGTCAACATGCATTCTTATTGGCCTTTTCATAACTATAATATTTCTGTTCAGGAATCAGCTTAGTTCCTCTTCGTTGCATTCTTTCTTCCTTATAAAAAGATATATCCTTCTTACGACATGGCCTCCACGCTTGTAGGCAATGTTCCAAAAGAGGTATAAATATTGTTTTGTATAGTGGTACCGTACAATCAGCTGTTTGTCCCTACAGCTGTTTGTCCCTAGTATTCGGTTACCCTTTGAAACAGCAATTCCATATTGCTCTGAAACTTCCATGTCAGCACAAACTGTCACTCCTAAATCCTTTTCCTTTTCTGAACACTTTTGTATCGTCTGCGAATTTCAGTACTTTGCTTGATATGTTCAAACTGACATGATAGAAATAGACCGACAATACTAAATTTCATATCACAATATGCGGAATGATAAGGCCAAATAATGACCACAAATATATTATCGATATGTTTATTATTGAGACAGAATGTTGAAAAATATGTCGAAAGAGTCCCTTCTGTTTGGTCGTCGACATCACATGAAAGGTAGAGTGTACCTTCACACATAACTCAACATTCATGAGTAATAGAATTCAATGGATTCTGTCAGATTAATTAAACAGCATTGCAAAATGGTTAAAAGACCAAACACCACACACATTCAACGACCAAATCTATATCCTATCCATAATTGTTGTGTGACCATAGCATAATGCCAATCGGACTGGATTTAATGACTTTCTGAAATAACATCTACCGATTAATAACAGTAGCATGCTTCATTAAAATATAATCTTACTGATAAGAAGCATTGGGACTATTCAAAATAACCAAAAAAGAAAATTAAGCATCCATCCCATCTGATACGAAGGATCCTACCGTAATAGATAACGGCTTAGAACATGCAGTGGACAACATGTTTGGTGGGAAGCACACAGTGGTCATTTGGGTTATGTCAAAAATTAATTAAGCACCCTCTGACGATAATGCTATAATTAAGATTAATCCCACAACATAGAAACTAGCTTTGCATTGGATTCATTACCCAAATTATTTGAACGCGCGCACGCACGCACGCACGCACGCACGCACGCACGCACACACACACACACAATTATATAGTATTCTATTGTATTCTACAGAATATATGCTATAGAAAATAGGACATGATTTTTGTACAATATTTTGTAGAATTCTATTTAAAAAATCTACTTAATTCTATAGAAAACCTACAGGCATTTTATTTTCTATAGAATTTTGTAGAATATTCTATAGAATTATACAGAATATTGTGCAAAAGTAAAGTAAAGTATATTTCATAGTGGTTATATGTATAATATATAATGTATGCAGGACAGGTCCCTGGTTTCATGTATGTATATTTGTGCATGTTCTGTCGAGTCTGGATTAAAGCAGATTAAAGGTATTTAATTGAATTTAACTGATCCAGCCAACGCTCGATAGTGGCGCCACATGATGGACTGCAATCATAAAAATTCGCCCGGGATCTAAGAGAGGCGACACTGTTGCGTTGTAAACAGTTACTGCAGGTAAGTGTGCGCGTTTACTGCTTGTATGGAGTTAAACTTAGACAGTATTCCGTTATCCCGAGTTACGTATAAGTAACGGGTATATACATGGAACATCTACGTCCGGTTGTATGGCTTTTTTTAACATACATGGTTACATACGGAGAGTTTCCAGCCAGTAAACTCGGCGAGAAATCACTCAACCATAACCGGTCCAACCAGTCTATATTTAGGTCAGGCTCTTTGCTGTCTCAAACAGCGAGCGCTTTATAGATAACTATGTGAGTACATGCTATCACGGGCTGTTGGCGAAGACACCTGTGCCAGTACGTCCATAAAACTGTACAGTTTAGCGCATCCACACGCTTAAACTTGGAACTAACCTTGCGTGGCCGAGACCATTTCCACAATAGAGGGTGTGCGTGTGACGTCACCATTTTTGCGGTCTGCCATCTTGGAGTACAAGCGCTGGAGTACAGACCGCCCCGCGCGCACCCGCATTGCGAATGTTCACTGAAGCAGTAAATCTTTTCTTTTCATCGTTACACCGTTATTCGCGAAGGATGGTAAACTTTTGTGGAGTATTTGCTTGCGGCAAACGAGCTGACAGAGACAGTCATTTGTCGTACTTCAGACTGCCCACAATTCGCCATACGCAGGGGGAACAAACTCGACAACTTTCGGAGGAACGACAGCGTGTCTGGCTTTCCAACATAGGCCGGTCAGACATTAAGCCGTCCAACTACCCATACACTCGTGTATGCTCGTTGCACTTTGTGACTGGTAAGTAAGATTAATGTTAAGGCCGTGTAAATTATTAAATGTTACATACATAAAATGAAGTCAGGTTTATGTAACTAACAGCCTGTCTATCTAACAATAACAGCCTGTGACTGTGTCGGCCATGCCCATGCCATGGGCATGGCTTTGCCTTGGCTTTGCCTATCACCTATGGCTATGCTATTGGCTGTGTTGTGCCATAACTTCCATAGCAACCATAGCCTATGTAATTGATTGACTAGCAAATTTATAAACATAGAATTATACACTTCTTTATTAATACAATATAATAAAAAATATAACATTGACTGAGTAACACTAACATTTTATACAGTAAAATACCTGCTGAAAGTTTTATGGATGTATTAGTCACAATTTGTATTGTGTATCAATGCTACAGTGGGTTTTAAGCCATAAGACAATTTCAATACACATTACATATTTATTAAATATTCTCAGTGCATGTTTTAATGTGTTTTATATATTGTTTTGTAGGCAAGCCTGCCAATTTGTATGACAAAACAAACTGTGACTGGGCACCCACCATAAACCTTGGCCACGACAAGCTCAAGCCGTCAGATGGAGCAACCAGTTTGTCACGATATGAGCGCAAAGTTGATCGTGCTGCTAACAGAGCTCGCCTAGACATGGCCAACACACTACTGTCCATGCAGACCTCCTTAGTGGAAGACCGGGCACATGATGTAGTACCACCAGCAGCGGACGATGATACAAAAGAGTGTCAGACTGATATGAGTGGGGATGTGGTGCGTGGAATGGAGGAAGAGATGAGGAGGCTGACGCTAGAGAACAGCAGCTTAAAGCTGGAGTTGGCATCTGCAAAGCTGACTGAGTGCAGCTTAGCCGGCAATGACAACAAAGTGAATTTTCTTTCCGGCCTTCCAACTCACTACATCCTCATGCAGCTGTACAACTTTGTGTCACCGCGTCTAAACGAAACACACAGATCATCCCTGACCAAGTTTCAGCAGTTATTGATGACATTGATGAAGCTCCGCCTGAATGTGTCGAATGAACTGTTGGGTTTTCTGTTCAACGTCAGACAGTCGACCGTCTCAAGAATTTTCTTGAACACACTTGATGTTCTGTACGTCATGATGCAGCCACTAATTATATGGCCAGGACGAGATGAGTTGAGGAAGACGATGCCGATGGAGTTCCGGCGTTATCTCGAGTCAAAAGTTGTGGTAATCATTGACTGTTTCGAGGTGTATATCGAAACACCATCAAACTTGGAAGCAAGGTCACTGACTTGGTCTTCCTACAAGCATCACAATACGGTGAAGTTCCTCATAGGAATTACGCCACAAGGGACCATTTCCTTCTTGTCGAGAGCTTGGGCTGGCCGAGTCAGTGACAAGTACCTCACCGAACACTGTGGTTTCCTCGACCACCTCCTCCCAGGTGACGTTGTGATGGCCGACAGAGGGTTTGATGTGAATGACAGTGTGGGACTGATGATGGCAACCATCAAAATGCCTGCCTTCACAAAGGGGAAGAGCCAGATGCCAGCAGTTGAGCTTGAACGATCACGAAAACTCGCTCATCTGCGAATCCATGTTGAGCGTGTTATTGGCCTGCTTCGTCAGAAGTACACCTTTCTGGGAGAAACAGTGCCAATTGACTTTCTCTTCGTCAATGATGGAAAAGGAATCACCACGATTGACAAAATAGCCACTGTCTGCTGTGCACTTACAAACTTGAATGGGCCCATCGTTCCATTTGACTAGTGAGATTGCACAATGGTAGGAGATGGCATGTGTGGAATGATATCCAAGAAAAAAGAAAAATACAAAAAAATAGCATGTCTGACATGTCTGCGGTTTTTCATTTTACGTGAAAACCCTAGCTGCACTGATGAGTCCTGGGGGGACGAAACATGTCTGTTTAATATTAGTTGCTGTATAGCACCAGGTAGCTATAATTTTGTGTAAAGACTAAAGCTTCTGGTAAGAATAACATTTACAAATTTTATTATAATTAACTTTTGAATGGAAAACAATAAATGTTTGAAATTACATGTGTAAATAAACATGCTCTAAAAATAAATACACATTTACATTATTTTTGGTTGATATTTTATATATCTGGATTTTAGGTTGAACCTGATTATATCAATATAGACACCAAAAGGAGTAATTATTTTTGTGATGAAAGTGGTATGCTGTAATTGGTGTCACTGTGATTGATATGAATATATATATATTGTAATTGCACCTGTCTGTTAGTAACATGTTTCGTCCCCCCAGGACTCATCAGTGCAGCTAGGATTTTCATGTGAAATGAAAAACTGCAGACATGTCAGACATGCTATTTTTTGTGTTTTTTTCTTTTTTCTTGGGCATTCATGATTCAGCGTTTCTCCATTCTCTGTTTGCGTTTGTTCTTTCGGCATTCAGGGCAAAACCACTTTCCCTTTGGTTCCGACAGCACACCCACACACATGTAGTGAAACCATTCATACTGACAGCTGTCACTGTCACAGGCCACCATCTCGCCACACTCCTCCTTTCGGCAGTAACACCACACTGCTTGTACAGCCTCACCAGTGTTCACAGTGTCCGAGTTCACAGCACAGCCAACCAGGGGTGGACGTGTGTGGCATTTTCCCAGCAGTTCAGGTAGCACACCTACTCGGAAGAAGTGTCGGGCTTTTGGTACCATCTCTTCCCAAAGAATGTTATCCTTGTAGATGCGCTCGCAGTGATAGGACCTCTGTGTCCACACAACAAAGTCTCCATAGCTGTGCCCACACACAAACAGCTGACACTGTACCTGGTAGTAGTAGGCATGTCCTTTTTGTAAGTGTAGGGTGCCATCTGCATTCTTTGCCAAACATGTGGCACCTTCCTTTACCTCACTCAGGACCTCGTCACGCACGAGGTAGGGGCACTTCACCTCGAGACTGCCTTCCCCACAGCAGTCACATCGGACGACTCCATCGGGAGAAGCCCCAATCTCTGGATATCGGTTGTGGATGACTAATCCAGAGTCCCGCATGGAGAAGTTGGCATGCCCGGTCATCGTCTTGCGATAAGCAGCCTTCGCAACGTTCTCATGCTTGATGCCCCATCGTATGGCTGGTGTGGTCAGGTGTCGATCCGGGTAGCAGATGTCCTTGATCGCACTTGGTGCTGGTTGAGAGGGGTCGGTGTGGCACACTTTGTGAAACCTTGATGCAGTCACCCTGCCAGCCCTGAACTTTGGCCACAGTCGTGAGTTGGCCTGAGCCCTTGTCGCCATCTCCACTGCCTCCGCCTGTTGAAGTGTGACAGCCAACGTGACAGACGAACACTTCTCCAGGACGACATGGAACGGCTGTTTGTACAGCTCATCCTGGAACATGTCCGAAAGCACTGCTGGAAAATTTACCTGGGCCTGTTTGGGAACAAACCCATCACTGTACGGAGGCAGAAGGGACAACACAACAGGCTTTGTGTCACCCAGGCTAAGTCCATGGAAAAAGCTGTCAAGCTCAGCATGACTTGGTGCGGCGATGTTCTTTGGTTGACGAACCCGAGACGAGACTGGCGACCCACTGGCAATGGCTTCGTCCAGTTGCTTTTTTTTGGTCAAGGCTGACGTGAAATCGATTTCACCAACCTCTCTGTAACGAACCTCTCGGTGAGTTGCTGGCAGCAGCCAATAAGCTGGCTCTTGCGTCACAGTCTTGCTGTCACGGATCTTCACGGTAGTATCCACCGCAAAGAGAAGTGTGGCGATGTGAGTGCAGGCCTCACCCAACCCAGCCATGCAGTCACAATGGGCGGTGCAGACAGTCCCAGCTTTATCTGCGATGATCCATGGCTGCAATGGCTTTTCGCGAAGTCTCTGCGAATGAAGTACCTGTCAAACAGTGTAAAATTTTAGTACGGTGCAAACTAAATTTAGAATTGTTGACAATGTTATACATGCAAAAATTATGGCCTTAAAATACATAAATATATAGCTGTAAGGACTTAAGTCATGGTTGTACCTACTTATCTTCTGCATAACAAAGTTGATGCATAAAGCAATTAATAATAAAAACAGTACTTAATAAAAAATATATCCAGCCTTTTATGCTTATAAATATAGGGACCTACTATTTATAGTTACACAATAGCCATAGGCATAGCCCCATAGGAAAAAGGGCATAGCCATAGGTATAAATTATAATTGCATGCACATATTTTATTGCAATTAATTTTATAGTCATTCTCATTAAGCTATTGTAATATTATTAATAGGGGGACTACCTACTTATCAAAACTAGATGTCTAAATTTACTGAAATCAAAGCTTACTTTCGCTCGTACAATGTGGTAGCCATTTTTCACAAAAACCGCCACATCGCTTATCCATCCTGACGTCAGCTGGTTGTACGCCTCTAGGCTCTTCCACGCCTTCATGTCTTCCATGGTGTAGAAAGATTTGTTAAAAATCAAGTAGTTCACTATGTCTGGGTATGATACAGCTGGGAAGCATGCTTCCTTCTTAGTCCATGCCGAATTCGGCAAAGAATACGGATCAACGCTATCAACGATTCGTAACTTATCTAAATACCTCTGCTTTGTCAACACATCTAATGTGTCAACATACGGAACTTTAACTGTCTTTGAAGCCATACTGCGCGGTGCAACGACAAAGAAAACAATTTAGCGGCTCAGTGAACACACACAATGCGGGCGGTTGCGAACGGTTCGCTTGTACTCCAATATGGCCGCTGGGGGTTGTGTGCACGCATAGTGCTGACGTCATTAGACACCCTCTATTGGCATAAATAATTTCGTATTACGACGAGGTGAGCTTTTCTGTTTTGTTTTCTACGTTTACGACCATTTTATAATACAACGACAGTTCGGCTTTGTTCACGATGTATAGCTGTCATAATAGGTGGCCATTATAGTGTCAGTGCCAGTGGTGACCCTGACTGAGGGTTCGTGGACCAGCACAGTTTCATGTGGGTGGGTTAATGAATTGTTTTTAATTGTCCTGTACTAGCTATTATTAGAAATCAGTGAATTGCACCATTATGTACAATACAGTCTAGTCTAGCCTAGAAATGAGTCCTCTTGGCCTTTCATGCATACAACTGAAGAGTTCTCTGAGTCTGAGTCATTGTTATTAGGTCATTAACATTCCTCCACCCATAGACAGTACCAACCTGTCTTCTAGAACTACTTGGTGAATAGTCGAGCATAGTATCGTTTCAGTGACTAATCATTTTAATTCTGGTCTGTGAATTTTCCTAAAAATTGTTGTTTAAATATGTATATAAAATGTAATACACATATCATGTATGAAGTATATTCAATATGTTATGAATATCATATATATATATATATGAATTGTTACAAATTACAATGTTATCAATTTAAGCTGTTACTGAACTGTATTAACTATATTAAAAAGAAACGTAATAACCATTCAAATTAAAATATTTAGTTAAGAAGTATTGCAATTTGCAGTATACTTATTATGTTTATTTGTTTTTAAATAACAAATATTTTATGTCTTCTGGTGGGGTATTACTACAATTAATTATTATGAAGTACAGTCTTAATGGCTGCAGCTAGTTTGATGCATACGATGAAAGAAACAGTGTGCAAGTTGTAAATTGGCAACATTTATTGCCTTTTAAGATCAAATGTCATGGCATAAATTACATCAGTGCAATTGTATTGACACAAAGAACCAATTATTGTTCAAGACTCTTTATTTTGTATCCCCTGAGAATACGTAATATTGTAAAGGTATGTGTGCTGAATATATGTAAAATTGTTATCTGTTAATGAATTACACGTGTGAAACAGATTCTGTTTCACATGTGTAAATCTGTGTCAATAAACAGAGTGTGGGTCTCTGTCATTCGATACGTCCAGGCATATCTCCATGGATGAGTTTTGCTTGAACTTGTTTAGGCAATAGGCATGCAAACAAAAACTTTGTTTGTAGACATAAGTTTTTAATTTCACCAAGGCTACTCCTGTGGCGTGGGATCTTGAGTGCCAGTGCTGCCTGTGACTAATTGCATGAGTGGCCCTGGCAAGTGAGGATTTACTAACTTGCAGCTTAGCATATATATACTAATATAGTATCGGTAAGTAGTAACGTTGTAGCTTGGCATTATATAGTAGCATTGTGGCTATCTATGGGCATCATACAAAAATATATAATGTCAGTGTTCTAGAGGCAGCTTTAACCAGGAAATATCTTTTCTAACTAGCAAGTTGTAATAATGTGTGCTCTATCCTATTGCCACAGAACAGTCGCGATGGAGGTCCACCAGCTCACAGAGACTAGCCGTGTTTACTACACAAACTACGTGCGCAACTCACGTGCCGTCGGAGTCATGTGGGGCATCTTCACGATCTGTTTCGCAATCTTCAACATCGTTGTATTCCTGCAACCACAGTGGATCGGGGACACTGATGATAGTCCTGGGGCGGGGTACTTCGGCCTCTACGAATACTGTGAGCTGCTCCAATCCGGGCAGCAGTTGAAATGTGATGGGCGATTCGACAAGTTCTCCACCATTCTCTCTGATCCCTTCCGTGCCGCAGCCATCTTCATCGGCATCTCAGCTCTTGTAGTCCTTGTATGTATCTGCTGCATGCTTCTCTTCTTCTTCATGAGCAGTGCCAAGGTCTACCTCATCTGTGGCTGGATTCAAGTCATCTCAGGTTCGAAATTTTCCTCATAATTACCAGAGGCCTGTTTCATTAAACAGCTTAGAATGTTCTTAACGCTAAGATGATTGTCTTAGTAACTGATGCGTTTTTTAAATAAACGAATATGGGAGATCACGTGACACGAAGCAGTTGTGTAACTTTAAGATTGCTTCATAAAACCGGCCCCTTGTGTTTTCTCATTTTTAAAGTGTCGGTTTTCTTTTTGAATATTCAAGATACCCGATTTACTGATCAAAACTTGTAAGTTATGAAATCAATGTAGACACCTCACATCCTCTTACAGTAACAGGAATGGATTGAATGTATTTAAATAAATGAGTGTCGTACAATTTGTTAAGTTCTAAACATTTGGTATTAATGTGCCATAATCAGTTATTTTGCTGCAGATCCATTGCTGTGCCTTTCCTCCCCAAGTCATTTACCGTGAGTTTCCTGTCCATGTTCCAGGCCTGTGCATGTTCCTTGGCTGCATCATCTTCCCTGTGGGTTGGAACAACGATAACGTTCGAAACATCTGTGGTATTGACGCTGCCGTCTTCCAGATTGGCAAGTGTGGCATCCGCTGGGCTTACATCCTTGCCATCATTGGCATCTTTGACATCTTCGTCCTTGCCATCCTTGCCTTCGTGCTGGCCTCGCGCCAGGCCAAGTGGCCTCAGTCAGCACCCAGCTACAAGTGTGAGTACACCGTTCCACAAAGACCATGAGCTCATGAGAAAAATCCGTTGTTGAATGTTTTGTTGTATTTCTAGTTTCTACTGTTTTTGTATTAGATACAAAATATTCCCGGTGACGCATTCTGGTGTTCAGAGTTCAGAGGTATTCTTGCCTTTCAAATGTGGCAGAAAACTCAAAAATTGTTGACAGCGTTAATTGGCCAAAGTAATATATACCACAAAGATATATATACCATGTGTGTAATTTCTGAAAAATAGCTTTGGTTTCAAAACACTCACTACTGGTTTACAGCTCTGCACTAAGTGTAAATTATCATGGGCTTTTTTGGTTAGAGCGATTCTTATTAACACACAGTTTCCTGTTACTGTTGCAATGTGTAACTGGTGCCTTTTGCCATAGGAAGGAAGGAAGGAATTGTTTATTTGTCCCAGTGACACAATATTGATCGATAATAAATATACATAAATCATATGGAAACAATATATTACTACATTATTTTCACTACAACAGAAAAACAATCACAAAATAAACTATTCAAAATACATATACTTGTAGTAGACTTAATCCAAAAATAAATTAAACCAAATAATTATTTTCTGATAACCTTGATGTTAATTTAATTTATAAAGATATGGTTCAACAATTGTTGTCCACAAAAACAATCACATGAAATGGTCATGTTGTTGTGTTTGCAGCTGAAATGGGAGGTTTCCGGGACACGGAGTCGAAGCACTCGATTGCCATCCAACCGGTTGTGAGTGTGCCCCAGCCGGAGTACTCCCAATACTCTCAGGCCTCCGGGCGCCAGTCACGGGGCAACGACTTTGCCCTGTGAACACACACCTGAAGGATGTCAAGTGGACTCGGCCAGAAGATTGTTACATTGGTTTCGTTACAGGCTTTGTTAGCTAAGTAGGACAACATCTTAGTTATCTGGCTCAACATACACACAGGTACAAATTGTGCTTAGAATTCATACAGTAAATAACTACAGAGTTGTTGATTGACAAGTTTCATACCTTCAAAGTGTACATATATTACAATTGGGATCCTGTTACTACTGTGCTAGATGGAAAAAAATGTGTTACTGATAAAATGGGAAATGGGACAATTTGATGAGATGATGTTTTGAAAGTTATAAATTTAATGTGCATTGAATATCGAACACAGGACAGTTGAAGTTTTAACCAAAATTGGGCAGTACAAATGCATATACCATTGTTGTACATCAAAGTGTATTGCTAGTTTTGCTGATAGCATAATTACAGGTAATGCATAGATAGTAGTTTCAATGCAAAGCAGTACACTGAACCACTGCCAGTAAACACATTATTAAGTAGCAGAACACAAAAGCATGATGTTAACTACATTTGAATACATACGCTGTTAGCAGATATGGCTAAAATCGCTCCCTTTTAAGAAGAAAAAAAAAACCAATAGCTTGTTAGCAGATGTTTGGCAGAGCTCTTGTTGCTGAGTTATGTTATTGTCAACATTCCATAACTGTGCTTTCAAGTGACAGTAGGATACATGTATTTTAGGTAGCTTGTGTAATCAGTACTGCTTCACCGCAAACGAATGCTGGTATAGGGTAGTAGTTTTTTACGTGTTGTCTTAGATTTTAGGGTCATAAAATTACAAGAATTTTGGACACCACATGTGTTATAATACTCTAATGATAGCTACATCCAATGTGTGTATAAGGAAATAATGAATTAATGTTGTGAAAAACACATTTGTAAATGCTTGATTACCTTTTGTTGTACGTTGTCAGTAATATGCTGGGCATAATATGAATAATTGGTGTAATAAATGTTTACTGGGACATGTACACAGGAGCAGATGTGCTGTGTTGAAGTTTGTTATACTTGGATATTTATTAAGTGCTATAGTTGCAGAATCTGATAACACAATCATTGCATTCTTCATTTGATGTCGCCTCCTCTTGTTGCATCCTATTGTGTCTAGCCCTATGTTATGCTTACTAATACTTAACCCTATTCTGTGTCTAGCCCTATGTTATGCTTACTAATACTGAACCCTATTCTGTGTCTAGCCCTATGTTATGCTTAGTAATACTGAACCCTATTCTGTGTCACGCCCTATGTTATGCTTACTAATACTGAACCCTATTCTGTGTCTAGCCCGATGTTATGCTTAGTAATACTGAACCCTATTCTGTGTCACGCCCTATGTTATGCTTACTAATACTGAACCCTATTCTGTGTCTAGCCCGATGTTATGCTTACTAATACTGAACCCCATTATGTGCCTAGCCCTATGTTATGCTTACTAATACTGAACCCTATTATGTGCCTAGCCCTATGTTATGCTTACTAATACTGAACCTTATTCTGTGTCTAGCCTTATGTTATGCTTACTAATACTGAACCCCATTATGTGCCTAGCCCTATGTTATGCTTACTAATACTGAACCCTATTCTGTGTCTAGCCCTGTTATGCTTACTAATACTGAACCCCATTATGTGCCTAGCCCTATGTTATGCTTACTAATACTGAACCCTATTCTGTATCTAGCCCTATGTTATGCTTACTAATACTGAACCCCATTATGTGCCTAGCCCTATGTTATGCTTACTAATACTCAACCCCATTATGTGCCTAGCCCTATGTTATGCTTACTAATACTGAACCCTATTATGTGCCTAGCCCTATGTTATGCTTACTAATACTGAACCTTATTCTGTGTCTAGCCCTATGTTATGCTTACTAATACTGAACCTTATTCTGTGTCTAGCCCTATGTTATGCTTACTAATACTGAACCCTATTCTGTGTCTAGCCCTATGTTATGCTTACTAATACTGAACCCTATTCTGTGTCTAGCCCTATGTTGTGCTTACTAATACTGAACCCTATTCTGTGTCTAGCCCTATGTTGTGCTTACTAATACTGAACCTTATTCTGTGTCTAGCCCTATGTTATGCTTACTAATACTGAACCCTATTCTGTGTCTAGCCCTATGTTGTGCTTACTAACACTTAACCCTATTATGTGTCTAGCCCTATGTTATGCTTATTAATACTAAACCCTATTCTGTGTCGCCCTAACTTACGCTTAATGATGATGAGCCCCATTTCGTGTCTCGTCCTATCATACATTTACCAATGATGAGCACATGTAAGGCTGCTATACACTACTTATGACTTAGGCTATTACTTATATATCTGATACTCTTATCCACCTACATAGTAAAGTATTGTTGTTCATCTCACCTCCATAATTCTGAGATGTTTGAGTGTTATTCCACAACAGGGCATTTTAACGTACACTCATTATATACACTGCTTGAACATTACACAAATCAACACACCACGACCAGTTGTACACATTTTAATACACAGTACACTAGTATACAATCTCAAATATACATAGCAGAATGTACGTTAAATGCCTCAAAATATCAGCAGTTCTAACTGGTTTATATATCTTCATATACAAAGAACAATACACAGGGCAGGCAATTGTTAAATAAATAAGAATACCTACTAAACCATACAGTATTGCCATCTTATCTTTGGCAAGCTTATGAAACATCAATGCACCCCACGAAACATGCTAAACACCTATTAGGGGGCCCAAAAACCAATATAAATACATACACCAACGAGCTAATTGTAATCAAATGTTTTGTGGTGTTCATTGCATCAGGCTTATAGTGGCAGTTTCTCCACTTTGCTGCGTTCTATACCCTTAAATCTTATGGGAAGCATTTCGAGGAAATAGATGCTCAGTCTGCTGTAAAATCAACCACAAAGTTTATCTGATAAAACTAACATGTTTCTATGGTTTGCAGATATCCCATTGCAAAACAATTTGTGTAAGCATACTACTGTCAATGCTTCACAAAAGAACCATATATTAAATTTGCATCTGGCAATTTTTATGGTCACTTCCCAGGCAAAATTCATACTCTCAACAATTTGTTCACTAGTCTGTGACAGAAATGACTGTAATTTTAATTTTTGCAACTATTATATGACCCCTGTCATACAAATTAACAATGGATTTAAAAAAAATTCCAATATGTATACAATTCTGTTTTCTACTGGGCAGACATTCAAAACTAATTTATCACTTTCCTAATACTCCCTCATTAATTTGCACGCACGCACACACACACAAATGGAACCTACTTAGTATGCTAACTTGCTTGTGGAAATGTATATTTACAGCTAGATTCAGTTGAGTTCAGCAAAAATTGGCAAACAACTGATCAAAGTCATTCTTTAAAGGATGTTACCAAATTGTATATGACTGCACACATTACTTAACAATGCCCAAATATGTACCATGTAAATAGTGCAGTCGGTTTAATAAAACTGCTTACTTCTTTTTAAATGGTAGAAAGAAATGACAGATCATTACATCTGGTAATTTGCTATTTAAATAAAGCCCATTGCCGGGCTGACAAACCACTAGTCTCGTCAGCCACATGGTTTTCGGGAGAACTAGAAAAGTTTGTAACATCAGCACAGAACACGCATGCATAATATCATCGCACATTCACGTGGAGAGTTCAATTTTGAGAAACACTAGATTTAATATGTGATAATAATTCATGTGGTAAAAAAGGAAAGGTCCTCAGGATTGTTCAAAGCACTTTACTCAATGACTGACCTGTTCAATTGAACACCATCTCGACTTCTCTGGGAAGCATCCAGCCACATTGCAATTAATGTGTGAAGACTACTCGTACACAAATATCCACCATCTATAGCCAGGTACTCATTCATAGAGCTGCGAGACCTGGAGCAACGTAGAGTGAACGAGGTTCGACACCGGTTCTCTTGGTCGAGAGTCCGAATCCCTAACCACTGCGGTAATTTCACCAAAACTACATAAAGAGGTTGCACAAATTAATTAGCACAATACTAGGAAGGATAGCTACTTTGAGATGAGACAAGTGAAAAAATCAAATTGTGGAGGCATCTTTACAAAATAAGCTTTTACTATCCGTTCCACCCTTGTACATAACTACAATCAGTTCGTCAGGAGAAGCTGTGCCTTCAACTATCCCATCTGTTGATTGCAATTCAACTGGAATGCCAAATTCTCAAATTTTATATGTACTTGTCTACTGTACAAACATCACTGTACCTATGCATCTAAAAGAACACATTGTTAGTTCTACAATAAATGTACAGTGAAATGATATACACACAAATGGTTTACGTAACCAGAGAGTGTGAGTATGAACTACAAAAAACGGATTTATAAATTTATACATGCTGGTTCAGTCATGTAAATATTCTTAACGATACTTAACCACAATATACATAATGATAATATCCACACAAAGGCTGCGTAACATTATCCTCTAAAATCTATCATACATTATCCAACAATGCAATGCACAAGAACATCAATACTTAAATAAATACAATGCGAAATACATACTGTATGTTCTTTTCCAAAATGTCATTCACAGTAAAATTTGTGCCATCAAAAACCAAACACAAATTGTCTGAACATTTCCAAGTGCATTAGTTCCCACTGAAATTGGATATGCTCACATGGCAAAAAGTATGTTTCTGAAAATATAGATTCCTGAGTTGCAGACATGTATTCTCAGACGTAATACTACAGGACACACAAGTATAAGACACATGCAGAAACAGTTCATAAGTTATGCTAAGAAGCATACAATGCTCACAAGTCCTACCTTAATAACTGTCACAAGTTTACAGAGCAATGTATAACTGGCACAGACAGACATCAGTTTTAACATGCTGCAGTTGACCATGTCATTCTCCAAGCACTCCTTGCTATGATTAATACTACAGGTTGCATGTCAGTTTCTACATTAACACGTGTTAGTTTATTCCAAATTTAATTCAACAAGACAATCACTTTAACAGACAATGACTAAATTCAATACAAAGCCTAGATGCTGCCATCCAAAGTGTAGACGGAATTCTGTTGATAACATGTCATCACGCCATGGTGATTGATGGCATATTAAATGATATATTCTCAGATTTCATCAATGCGACTTGCATCTGATGACTGCACTTATGGTGCGAACAAAGACAAACTCATTGTGAGATTAAATCTTGCTCGTAACAAGACATTATAACAGTTTGCCCTCCTGCTTGCTCGATGGAAGAACCATGACAGCAAGAATAAAAATATTAAACAAAAATAAAATTATCAGATTACACAAATTATGCAGTCACCATTCAAGTTGGCCAATATAAAGTGATGTGTATATTTCTTCCAATAACAAGGAAGTTCTTACTGAAATGGGAGAGGGCACCAATAATAGGAGAGGGACTCTTGGGATGACGTAATGGTCGCATAGAAGCTTCCTCGTTCAACAGAGGGTGGGTTTTTTCACTCTCACACCACAATTTTGTTGTTGTTATGATTATAAAAATTATTTTTGGACATGATAATGTTTGTTGAATGGATTGATATACCAGTCTTAAAATGTGATATCTGACATCGTAATGACCTCCCATAAACCTTTTTTATTCCTTCCTGATATTTTGCCCGTCTCTCTCTCTCTCTCTGTCGGCAGACTGGCCTGTAGTGGAGTGACACTGCTTACAAAGCAAGCCAGGCAAACTATTTGGGAAGACTACAAAAAGGTTACCAGATGGTAATTACCATGTCAAACCTCACCGTTGTTTTTCAACTTCGACTGCAGTGTAAGGTTCACTGATTACAATCAAAACGGAACCACCAGACCATCACATTTAGAGAGTTGCATTCGTAGGCTGGCTGAATAGGGAAGCACACACGAGTGTAGACGCCACAGCACACGTGACTGCATCGCTTAGTTTGCATGACTGTTGTTGTACCACGGATGGACGTATCCCGGAGCGACTCCACCGGGCAGTGACTGTGGGTAATACTGGAAGCCACTGTTTCCTAGCAATGCGCCACTGTGGGCAGAGTTCTGGTAGAGGGAGAGCGCAGGGGGAATTGCCCCATAGTTGCAGAGATCTCGCTTATCCTCCTGTTTCATCAGCAGTGCTGACGACGATGACAGAATGTCTGCTAGAGAGCTGGACTGCGACCGACATGACGGCATCCCGCTGAAAGGCCCCCCATTGCTCGCTGGGCTCTCCGACAAGCCAGAGTTTGTGAAGTTTGGTGGGAACATTCCCGGCAGACTGGTGGGATAACGACCTGGTGCCAGACTCGACATGCCCTGGAAGCCTGCCATCGATGATGTCGCAGATGTTGCCAGCAGCCCTGACGTCATCCCTGCGAAGCCACAAGGGGGTGGCATTGTTGCCCCCAGAGAACAGCTGCTTCCCATGAAGTTTGTCAAGGACGACGGCTCTGATTTGACCATTGCGAGTCCATACATATTACATGGTTCCTGTCTTGGCATCTGTCCCGGCTCCTGCTTCACGGTTGCTGGGTACATCCCAGGCTCGGGCTTTACGAACACCGAATATTGGTTGGGGTTACTGCCAAAACTGGAGCTTGGCGTGTAGCTGCAAGCACCACCAGCATTAGCCATGTTCTCTGCTGCTGTCTCTTTCTTTTTCCGTTTGCGATTCGCCGTCTTTGGTTTAGTCTCTTTCATCTCTCCTTCGGTGCCAGGTTCAACTTTTGGTTTGACCTTCAGTTCGAGGCCCGGGAAGGTGACGGCTTCGATGTTGAGTATTTTGACGTCGCCGCGAAGGTGGTCTCGCAGAGCCTTCAGGCCCAGATAGAATGGTACTTTGTCAATTGCGCGGGGAAGCTGGCAACAGCGTGCGCTGGAGGACGGCATTACGTACACAGCCTACAACAGAGTCTC
Organism: Escarpia spicata; assembly: GCA_963995525.1. Classification (NCBI taxonomy): domain Eukaryota; kingdom Metazoa; phylum Annelida; class Polychaeta; order Sabellida; family Siboglinidae; genus Escarpia; species Escarpia spicata. The sequence goes on from OZ023205.1 coordinate 2,626,620, forward strand.
CAATGAGAAATGGCATCATTCTATGTATGCTACATTTAGGGCTATATCGATGCCATGAACACAGAAACATACCAGTGCTGTTTAACTGAATAATTAAGTGACACTTGCATCAAAGATTTTGGGTTAGTGACTACAACACATCATGATTATTTCTAGGACACATTAAATTATAAAATAACTCCTTATTGTAGAAACACTCACCCCATCTATTTGGCATCATTCTATGTATGCTACATTTAGGGCTATGTCAATCCCATGCACACAGAAACATACCTATGCTGTACAACTGAATAAGTAAGTTGACGCATCATATTTGTGTTAGTGACCCAAGTCCTATGATTTATATTTTATTGGCAGTGAGTCAAATATAGGGACCATAAAGGTGACTTGAGTAGAGCTGTTGACACAGTAATGAAAGACACCATTCAACACAGCACTCCACACTACCTACAGGGAAAGTGAAGAGATGACCAGTAGGCTGGACATAAGAAAATGAAAAACAACAAAGCATGTGTTTCCTAGTTGTTTCCAGCACTCGGCAACGTTCTATTAACTGACTAGTCTGTATATATTGTGGTTACAATATTATGATCTTATGAGGTCTCATTCAACTAGCCAGTCTTTTTCAGAACATTATCGCCAAGCCGACTTTTCTATGCTGGAACTGAGGGTGGTCACTGCCAGGGTGCTTGTCGTCCTCAGTGGTTCTTTTACGTCCCAATGTTGAGAGCCAGGTTTTTACACCAAGTATACCACACCTTCCCGGTCCGGGTATTGAACTCGGGGCACCGGCATGTCAGATGGATGTGCTAACTACTACACTATCGCGCCCCCATGTGATTGTCTAAATGCTAGCAGTATCATCGTGTTTATCAAACATGCATGGCCACATGTACAAAAAATGTACAACCCTTGATAAGCCATTTGGCCAAGCTGATTTTGTACGATATTATGATTTTTCATGCAGAACATCATGCAATGTTCAAGCCTCTGAAATGAGAAACATGAACTTAAAACAAGAAGCATAATGAGAAGGGAGGCTATATATCATTGAAGAAACTCACAGCCAAGAAATGGCATGGCATAGGAATTGAAAACTGTCATATACACTTTGTTACACAAGGTCTTATCTAGAGTTTACTTCAATAACAGCAGATGCTATTTATGTGTGTATACAAATATATTTGGGAGCAGACAGAAAAGAGCAGAACATATACAGAGAATTGGTGAGGACAAAATTTATAAAAATGGTATGGAAAGCAGAAGAGGGTGAGTGAGTCTTTTATTTATACAGGCATTGATACAATGGTACAGCAAACAACACATAAACTGTGTCACTGATCGCTGTTGCTGGGTGGTAGAATGATGGTGGGAGAAAAAGTACAGTAGATAGAAGGGACTGAAAGATGTGGACCTAAAGGCATCAAAGGATATGTTTATACCGTTGACACAGATAAACACAACATATAAATCATCCACTACATGTGAAGTCCACTGTATGTAAATTGGTGTAGTACACTACACTAAAATGTGTTCAGTTTGAACCAAGGTACACTTACTGCTTCAGTTCCGGGGAATGGGTCCGGCTGTTTGCCGATGTCAAAGTGTTTGTGCCCACAAAACACCTCATAGATGCCTGGCAAAGTAGAATTTACAATGTATCGCAAACATGCTTGGTAAATTGTGCTGCAGGTGTTCTAACTTGTTATCTAGCATATCCATATAATGAAGTAAACAACTGATTTTTAATTATCTTAAAAAGAAGGTTGAAACCAATATGCATTTTTATTATACGAGTTTATTTATTCATTCTTTCAACCTAGTTATTTGTAATGAAGTCTGACCAATTTATCTAATGTTGTAATAATCGTGTATGTTCATAAGCAAATCACATATATTATTATTCAGCAAATTACAAAAGGGACAGTTCTTTTATACAAATGGGACACGTTTTTTTACTGTTCAGCTACACTACAACTTGACATACCTTTGCCGTTGAATACAGCAATCTTGGGTTTATATTTGAGAATCTTTTCCTGTAGTATATCACAACCTTCTTTGATCTCCTTCCTACAACACATAAACTCACCATAATATATAACATCAGTTTACTTAGGAACACTACCGAGTTACATCACATATGTGTCACAGGAGAACAAATGAAAGGATCCGATAAAATTGCAATTCACTAAACTCTTACATGTCTTTTAGGCTATTGTGAAAATTGATAGGTTTGGTTCATATTTGAAAACCATTATTAATAATTAAAAGTGAACACAAAAATATTTGTGTCATTGATGTAAAAGTGGCCCAAGTCCTTATCTAGCACACAATGCATATAAATAAGGTTTAATTTAAAGAGAATATGCATGTTTAAAAAGAAGAGTTTTAAACTGCTACTGACTACAGAGAGACAACTGGAAACACAAACTTTGTCAAGTCCACACTTCCCCTTGTCGTGCGCTCCACCATGTTTGTGAATCCAATGCCATATTCCTTCAGTCTTGCATCATCATAAGCATTCAGCTGCTCGGGTATTAGGCCCGACAGAAACAGGCATTTCCCTACAAAAACAGTAACCATGAGACATTTCCTTTGCAAGCCGTGTGACCTGTCGTGGTCAACTAAAAAAAAATCTGTGAAGAGGTCATCCAAATACAGCACTTGACACTCATGCTAATCTGTTTAAAATTCAACGACATGAACAAGGGAGATTTGGAAGAATGCTCTCACGTAATCACATTAAGTTGATGACATAAATGAGCCAAGTAACAGCAGAAGAAATGTACAAAACAAATATTTCATCAGCTTCAATTTATGAGTGGGCATATTGACAACACAAGTAAGACTTCTTGTTTGGAATTGTTCATATCTAGAGGAAGCAGTCCTGCTTTTTACAGACAGGGCAACGTAAAAGTGAGCATATTTTTCACGTGGATTCAATAGTTAGATTTTATAATCACAGTACAAACTACTTTGGACAGAATTAATTGTTTTTAATTTTGTTTTTACAGAGAATTCATGAAAATTATAACTTGTATCCAATTTACAACATACATCCAAGTATAAGCTGGGTCTCAACTGTACTGTGATAAGGTAAATGAATAAACCGTGAATGTATCTTACAGAAGTGGTTGCCAGGGCCTGCATAGTGATGTCCCACATAGGCTGCTGTCAGGCCTGGGTTGATACCAATCTGAAAATACAAATAGACAACATATATACCAGCCCTGGAGTATTAGTAATATGTAATAGTAACAACCACAAATATTTAAGTAGTAGTTTTATGTTGAATAAAAACACAATGTAATAGTATTATTTTCTATTAATATTGGACATTTCAAAGTTCAATTTTAGTTGCACTTATTTGCAGGATGGTTATTTTATTATTTACAAGGAAAAGAATATTGCACTAGTTTCACCAGGTTTTATGATTGAATCATGGCCCTCAGTCAGTTACATCCTGGAGGTTATGAGAGTTTACCTAGCATTAGCAGACACTGGGTCCCAGGACAATGTGACAGCCACATATCTAAAGGGATGCAATAGTTCTTTGAAGCTGGTTCTCATGCCAACTATCCTTTTTACACAAGCCTATATGGGTTTAGTGGCTGTTTGCACCATACTAGGCCTAAATATCAGAGGTGTGACAAAACACCCTTATATATTTGTACTTGTGCCAATAATCAACTGTCCACAAAGCAGCAGTAGAGCTGTATGGTTTAATTGCACTGATTACAACTCAACAAGATAAGTGATAGCGACATTGCTTTTGTCTTTCATTTCTATATAGTACTGAAATATAAAATGAAAAACATGTTATATCAAATAAATGTACCATCAATCACACTGTTGTACATATCATATATGTGTGACAGTTATGGACATAGTAAAAGTGGCTTTTACATCATAAAAACAAGCTGTTTCTTTTATTTTAATTAAATGTTCAAATAAATGTGTAATTAATAGAAACAAATACATGTCATTTCGTAGATCCAATTGCAAAGCCACCAGAAGAAATTACTAGTTTAATCATGAGCAGCAAACAGCAGTGATGGACAAGGCAATGCCAGCAGAATTTGAAGCCTGACGGCGACGAAGTACCGACATTGTCGGACTAATTTGCATCACTTGGCCTATACTTTTCATTAGCGGTTCCTTTCCCGAAGCCAACTAAATAATCAGTAACATTGCAGGCGTTTGGTAACTTGTTATTAATAATCAATCGATGCGGGAATAACGCAACTACGATCACAATAGAATAGCACGTAACGATGTCTGTAACCCGCGCATGTATCGTGTTTGTTCATGTCGCTCATCACTCATGATTGCAAGGCTGCACTACCTATCCTATGCTAACCGGATGTAAACAGCCATCATTTACATTCATCGCGTTCAGCAAGTTTCCAATTCGACGGTCTTACGGAATATTTAGATGCATGTGATAAAATACTTTATTTTCTTATTTTGTTTTATTCCATCACAACACACAACTAGCTTATACACAGTGTAAATTAACTGACGTAATCACAGCTAGTCTGATGGGACTGCTCCATTAAACATGGACTAGCCCGATCACTGAAACTACTAATCCGGGACGATTGGACAGGCCTTATTTGGCAGCCTGCATAATCAAACAATCGGTGATATAATATATGATTCCAGGCCGACCACGGAGCCAATTAAGGCTGTAACCAGTTGGTTTAATAATGTAAGTAGGCCTACTTATTAAGTGAACTGGTCGCTGTCAACCGCACAAATATCTTTATAAACAATGTAATAATAATGTCACGTGCAGCATGTTGGTAGTTTCTATAATAGCCCAGATATGTAAAATGGAACAACAACAATTGTAAATGTTCAATTAAATTGTATAGCAAACATTTGGTAATCCAACTACCGACAATGACTAGAATATGATTACACATATGATTGACCCCAGGCCCACTACAATTCATGGAAGAAGTATTGCAATAAGCAATTAAATGTCTTCACTGTCCAAGCTAGGACATGACATTCAAGGCTTGCCCAGGTATTACAATGGATTTTTTGGCATTTTAACACGATTATGCACTCTTACAGTACCTGCACCATTATCATCTCTCACAGCAAGGATGATCTTTCCATGGGTATTAGGTTTCATTTGTTATGTGTGCCTTAGCAGTCCAGTCTTCACTTTGCAGAGAATCCCACCGTGAGAACACTTATAACCAGAATGATGTGAACATGGATTTTGTACCGACTGGTGAATGCAAATATTTCTTAAAAACACTACACGTTTGAAAATCAACGGACCTGATTCGCAATGGATTAAACGAACTGATGAGGCACCACTAATAAAGAGGTTGACCATAAAGACAACGTACAATGATGATGTCGAGACCAGGAACCAGATGGTCGGGCAGCGTTCTCTGAAGGACCTCTTCTTCCGTCATGCCATTGAAACGGTCTCTCTTCTTCTTGACCGGCATCAGAGCCGTGATATCCTCCTGTTTCACTTCCACCTTGACCGCCGCACTGCCACTGGCACTGAAACACACCAGCAACACGTGTAATGCAGTCAAGAAAACAGACAGCACTGATATCGAATTAAGATTGTTTGTTAAAAAACTGCAAAAATAAACATACATGTCATAAAGATTAGTTAGTTGTTAGTTTGTTGACACAGGACAACATATATTGACAGAGGCACCATTTTCTAATTTGCATAGGCTTTAGACAAGTGTACTTTGTCAGTTATTTATTTCATGCTGTAAGCTCCACCCACTTTTAATCAAATTTTGACCAATGTCTGCAAACAAACTAAAGTCGGTGGAGCAAATAGCACAAAATCAATAGTACAGGAGAGACTGTATGTGTGTGTTCTCTATAGTAAGGACATTTTAACTGTTTAACGTGTCATTTTGTGTGGGAAAATCCCTGGAAAAAGTCACTAATGGCTGAATTATAGGATACTACTGAGAGTGACAGTAGTCTATGACATGTTGTAGACTGGCAATGACTGCCAATGAGCAAGAATGGGGAGGCAACACCTAAATAAACAAAGACAATTTCCTTAATATGTGGTGACAAATTGTCATGCCAGTTATCAAACCATTTGTTTATACATTGACCATGACATAGTCATGTGTAGTTTGAAATAAATATATTACTAATATAATAAAGGAAGATAAGGTACTAAATAATTTAAGGTATGGTACTGGTATACAGATAAAAACACCCATGGTACCAACAAACAAGTGAGTATCCACTTCACACAAGACAGGAAGCACACAAATACATGACTAAACTAATAAATCACAGACACCTGTACAAGGCAACCACCTGTTCTGTGTTTCATTTGCTTTGTTTGATGGCTTCCTTTTCTTCTTTGGCTTTTTCTCGCTAGGCGGTGCTGGTAACTGTTGTTGTGCAGGCATGGACTGGCTGATGTTCTGACACATTCCCTCCATCTGGCCAGGTGCAGGGGGGAGGGATAGACCACTGTTTGGACATGCTTGGGGTATTGAGCTTGTCCTGCAAATTGCAACAAGAAAATGTTATGGGTCTTTAGCAAGATTGCCATCCAACAGTCAGCTCCATGTTTTCAAGTCCACACTGTTTCAAAGTTTCATTTATGATTGACTTGCCCTGGTCAGGTATAGATCTACATTCTGTCCACCAGTACTGTGTTTCCACAGACTACTAGTAAAACAGATACAGACGAGTACTTTAATCAAACTGGTGCATTTTAACTGGGGTTTCACCTTTTTCACTTGAAGATATAGAAGTTGCATAGGAGAATTTTTTTTAATTATTAAGGTGGTTCCGGTGGCCAAGTCATGCTTGTTTTTAATTTCTAATTTCTAATAAAAGTATTTAAGATAGACTACACAAATTTAAAAAAATACGTAAAATATCACCTCAAAATAGCATTTTATTTCATTTTGAAAAATACCCTAAAAGAAAAATTTGCATGTTTGTAAGCACAAAAATATTATTAAAATTTCTACAGGTTTGTTTTGTGGAAAAAAATGCATATTAAGCCTGCTACAGCTTTATAAAAATGTTACAACAATGTTGAAAGACAGGCAAAACTTGAAGTGTATTTTTGGCACAACCCCTTCACCGATCGTAAACCAATCCTGTGCAATTTGGCACACATGTAAGGACAGCTTGCACACCAAGTTACAGCTTTATAACTATTGCAGTATAACAAAATCACGTTTAAGTAATTCTTCCTGGTTGTCACTGATAACAGACATGTCACCAAATAGGCGCGTTTTGCATAAAATGTGACGTTTTTTATTGGCAAGCAGTTATTAATACAAATTGACGGAGTCATTTGTTTTTCAGATATCCCTGGGTTTTCCCACCAACTAGGCCCTGCGATCTGTATTTATAATGACTAAATAGTAAATGTCAAACGACCTCATGTTTATGACTGGGCTGGCCTATGGCCCCATGTGTTAGTCTGTGGTTTGATGGCACCCGATTGGTCAGGGGTCAACACCGAGTTACTGACAAATGACAACGTTGTTGAGCATTGAACTGTGTTTGGTCGCAAAACAAGAAGACTACCGCCAGCACTGGTTATTTAACATCGCGATGCAATTATGTAATCTTCATAAAACAGGATACTGGTATCAGAATAACCAGACTATATGATATGCGGTCACAGCAAGCAAATTTACAAGCGTGGACATCTGTGCTGCCGTGAAACTGACGTCATCGTTTCTATGGAAATGTTATTGTTTCCAAGAATTTGAAGGGGAATTCCACCGAGGCACACAAAGTAGTAATTTTTAAAGGACGGATTGGTGACATATGGCATTAATGTCATGTTTTCATTTGTAGTACATATGTTCATACCAACACCTACTAATGTTCTATGAAGAAAAAAGTAAAGAAATCAACTGACATGATAACCGCCGCTCAAATCTTAATTCAATATAATTAGAAATATTAACTAAATATGACTATGATCTTAAAAAGACAACCTCTATGAAGTCTTACCACAAGCAATTTCACTTCCTAGGTTGTGATGAGATTGATTGATTGATTATTTATTCAATATAAAATGTAAGCTTGTACATACATAACATATAAATACAGGGTACATTAAATATAAAGGATGACACAAGAAAGTGCAAGCACTTGTTTCCATTGTGGTCCTTGGACAGACAAACAAATACATGACACAGATATAAATAGAATATGACAAAATAACATACTAAAAAAACAATAATAAATAAATACTAAGTTACTGTTAAGATGTCAAAGGACATTCGTAATTATGATATTAAGAAAGAAGAGACATTACCTCCTGATTATAAGCACTATTAAGCCTTTTAAAAAACCGACACATGTGCTACAAATACATACATTTTTTTTTTTAATTAAACATTTAACAAAAGATGCATCATCAATAAAAAAATCTTTAAAAAATATTATAAATAAAATAAAATACAGGTAGGACCTCAAAAATAAGATTGAATTATAAGTAAATAAATGAGCTGGCTTCCTGATCATTAAGATAATTGAACAAAAACTGTTTCACTAAAAGTTTAAATTGGTTCTTGTTCTGAGCACCTTGTATGTTATATGGCAATTCATTCCATGCTTGTATACCTGTGTAGTAAAAATAAGTTTGACCGAAAGATTTAACATACGGCACATGCAGAGACAAAGTACTAGATCTTGTATTTATACCGTGCTGCTTGCGTGTTACGTTGACAGAATCGGACAAATAAATCGGTGCTCTGTCATTGACAATATTATAGACAAGGTTCAATTTTAGTTGCTTAACCCGTAGATCCACTGGTAACATATTGACCTGTCTAAACTCCGTTGATCCAATGTGGGTTCTGGCTGGTGCATTAAGAAGGAAACGGATTACCTTGTTCTGGGTACACTGTAGTCTTGTTTTATATTTCTTGGTTAAACCCGAGAACCATGATGAACAGGCATAGTCAAAATGACATTGTATTAAGGCAGAAGTAGTTTTTTTGTTTTCATGTTGACATTTCTTGTCTGCCTGTACATAAATTTTAACTTAGCATTTGATTTGCAAACTATCTTCTCAGCCACACCTTCTCCAGTTAGTGACTGATCTAACTCTACACCTAGGTATTTAACATGCGTCTGACACGTCAATGTGTTGCCAGCACATTTCACCTGAATGGAGTTGCATGTGTGGAGTTTACGTTTCGATCCAAAAAGGATTGATTCAGTTTTCCCTAGATGGAGGGACAGTTTGTTATTTATCAGCCATTCTCTGGCTGCCTCAAGCTCCGAAGAGAGACTTTCTTGGATGTGTTGGGTGTTCTTACCCGAAGCTATCAGAGCCGAATCGTCAGCGTACAAAAGAAGTTTGCAGCAAACAGCCGATGGAATATCATTAATATAGATTATAAATAGTAAGGGTCCGAGAATTCAATTGAGAGCCCAACTATGCTCGATTGACTGATACGGAACAGGAAAAATGCATAAAAGACAGTGAAGAAAAAGAGATTCCTACCAATCCCATGGTTCAGGTTTGACTCTCTGGAATAGACCTAGATTGGTATCACCAGGTAGCTGCTGTTGGTTGTACATGGCTCAAGGTTCTACTAGTTGGTGCATCAATCACTGTCTCCTGCAAAAACACATCAAAAATGTAATAGAGAAGGAATTTAATTCCCTCCAAAATGTAGCTGCCAGTGCTGCAGCCAGTTTATGAATTAATAGAAGTTTTTACAGAAAAGTTCCATTCACCCAGTGCATATGGTTCAAATTCAATTAAGTGTAAAGGTGTGGTTTTTTAGTAGAATAATAGATGAGTTGCCCAGTCTTGCATGGAAAATAAGACACATTTCCCCCCAAAAGCCAAGTTTATGCCAATGGATATCTATAAATTCAATCTTAGGGAGCACTCCCGCAATCTTGTGCAGTAGAATGTGACACATCCTCTAACCGTTTGCACTGAAATCTAATTCCCATCTTGTATACAAAAGTATTGTTGGCATAATTATGAACACTGAAAATAGACCCAACCCCAAATACCCAACACTTGAATCCCAAAATAAAAATACTGAAACATTACATTATCTTTTGAGGCCTGCCAGAAATAACAAATGCTCACAGGGTTGTGCATTCGCAATTTTCAAATGGTAATAATGTCCAAACTAACAAAAATGTCTGCATATATATACAGTGACATATTTGCAGATGCTTACTAGATAGCATTTTACCTTTACGATGATATAGAAAAACATTAAATTATGCTGCAACAGTCTTGAAATATTGAGCCCCACAAGTTCCCCACCCCATGGCAGCCCCTGTGGGAATTCAAACCAGTTTAAATCTATGAACCACCCAAACCGGGCCTGCTAGCATGTCTACACAATTTTCAATAAATCAATAAATCAATCAATTCACTTCATTGCCCTAGGAAGGATATTTGTCTTACACTTACAAAGAAAATAATGTGAAAGACATACATGTTAGATGTGTATATATACGTATGTAAAGTATAAATCTAATCAAAGCAGAGCAGTTATCAATATCACTGGTTCAACATTCTGATTTCCGTAAGCACAAAGCTCTTGTTCTACCAAGCTTTCTTGCATTTCAAGCACCGATACCTCCTATCAGATGGAAGAATATCATTATCAAAGTAAGAGTGGAGCGGGAGGCGAGAGTCAGCAGTGACAACACAAGCTTTTCGCAAAGTTGCATGGTCAATCATTTCAGACAGCACTGGATTAGGTAAACCAATGATCTTGGCAGCAGTACGTGAGATTTTTAGAAGCCTGTTTCGGTTGCTCAGGGCAGGGTAATAACAAATACCAAAAATCAATCAATAAAAATGTATTTAAACGAATCAGACAAACACGTTAAAGTACATGTTAAGTAAAGTACATGCAAGTGTACAAAGCATTTGGTGAAATGTATGAAGGGAGTAACATTGAAGTAAAACTACAAAAAATACTGCAATAAGTTAAGAGAGGCTCAATTATACTGCGGTACAGAAGGAGAAGTTTTGGGTCAACGTTGAAAGCGTGCAACCTGCAAAGAACATGCGGTCGCTGCCGAGACTTCTTTTGCACGGCTGTAACGTGCTCTGTGAAGGACAATTTCTTATCCAACACAACACCAAGGTACCTGAATGAATTGATCTGTTCCACAGGCTCGCCATTAATGACAATGGGACTAACGGCAGTAGCGTTACAACGGAAGTCAATGCACATTTCTTTCGTTTTGGAGACATTAAGACGCAGAAAGTTGGCACTGCACCAACTAGAGAAATGTACCACTGAAGACAGAGATGCTTGGTGTGAGGCTGAATCACTCAAAAGAGCGAGTGTGGCTGCATTGTTAGAAAACCTCAGAAACAAAGTAGATGGATCAACACTCCGACAATCGTTAGTACACAAAATGTACAAAAATGGATTGCTAACCAGCGCTGGGGCTTTGTCACCTACTTGAACACACTGTGGGCAATTGCTCAGCAAATTGAAAGCCCAGTAGACAAGCGCAGCAAGAACTTCCAGTTTCTGTAATTTATCAACCATGACGTGTCTCTGTATTGTATTAAATGCTGAACTGAAATCAAGGAATAAGATTCTAGCATAGTTTCCAGCTGTCTCCAAGTGCGCGAACAGTTTTTGAAGAAGATGGACTACTGCATCGTCAGTGCCTCTTTTGAAACGGTAAGCGAACTGGTATGGGTCAAATTGAGATTGCACATGAGGAAGAAGATGGGACAGAATCAATCTTTCAAAACATTTCATGATGAGGGATGTAAGGGCCACAGGTCTGAAATGGTTTGGCTCTGACGGAGATGACATTTTGGGGACAGGTACCACTGTAGACGTTTTCCAGACGGTAGGAATAACACCTGTGCAGGGACTGCAGTGCAGGACCTAAGTCTACTGCAGGCTCTTTAAGTAACCAGCCTGGAATACCGTCTGGGCCAGAGGATTTATTGGACTTTGACTTTCAGCCCTATACATACGTGACAGAAATATGCAGGACATACATACAAATAAACAGAGACCCACACTCTTTTTTATAATAGAAGGTACAGATACAATTAAAACGATGTGTGGAAAATACACAGAGTGAGAAGACTGTTTACAAACACAGTGCTCACTTGAGTAATGACATCAACATTTAAAAAATAATAATTTCGTCATTTAACAACAGCAGTACATATAGCATTATAAAAATATATTAAATTAAAATAATAGTCACACACATGCATGCACACACAATATCAATGATGAGCTAGAAATGATGTGTCTCCCCATGGTATGTTCTGTTATTAAATATTTCAACAAGTATATTTAATTGTGCTATAGTTACAGTTTACATTGATGCAGGTGGTTTGTAAATGTATTATTTAAGTTAATGGTAATAATAAACAAAACAACATATAGTAGAAGATACACCAGGTATGTTTATGTTGTTATGGTAAGAATAATTGAAAATACTACTGGAGAATAACACAATTTCAAGGCAATAGTTTTTTTAGTAAACAACAAAATAACTCCAGTAACATCTTAGATACTCCTCCAACAGCTGTTGTTAATACCTGATGCACAATTGGTTTTAATTAATCTGCTACTTGACTAATTAGATTATTCAATGAGCCATTGTACCAGCTGGTCCACCAACTGCCTTTGATAATTGTCTTATTCTTAGAAACCAATCTCTTGTTCACACCACTAGTAGATTGGAATTATACCATCAGACTCAGTTATGTCTACATATCTGTCAATGACTACGTGACTTTCTATAACTGCAAATTTAACTTTAACTGAAAACAATAAGTATGATAACATTGAATATAATCAGTGTTTATGATGACATTAACTTTCAAATTGATTATGGTTGTAAATCACAAGTAATTATGATTGCAATATCCTGAACAGTGTCATTATGCTTGATTAACCCATGGATGTGAAACAAAACAAGGCAAGTTCACCTTGTAAATTTATTTCAAAAATAAAATACACCAGTTTAGACTAGACTCAGCTGCTTTCTCAGTTTGGGATGTAAAAGAACCACCGAGGACGACAAGGACCACCTTCAGTGGCAGCATAAAAACTTATAAAGCCATATTAAACTTGTCTTAAAGGTAAGTTTGGTGATCTTATAAAAAAGACCTCATAAGACCATTACATTGTAACCACAAATGGCACAATAATACAGACTAGTCAGTTAATTAATAGAACGTGCTGGAAATAACTAGAACTTGACTCAAGTGCAATTAGAAACTATACACACCTTTAGGGGGAATAATTACAAAAGCCTGAGGCAAAGATGAATAGATGGAGCATGTGACCGAAAGGCGGCGCTGTTGTCGACTAAGACCTAAGACAGATTTTATGACAACTGCAGAACATTCATGATTCAATGATTCATCGAGCCATCAGTTTTCTGGCTTCCTTTAAGTTATCTTTTTTGTGCTTCATTAAGCGAAATCGCAATCTCTAACACAAACTACCACAAACAAATGTGATGGCTTTTAACCGTAGGAACGTTCGACTCGGGGGAAACCATGCCGAAACTAGCCGACCTGGCTAGCAGAGTAGCAATCAAATCGGCATTACTCAAGTCTCAACTGATTCTACAAATGAACACTGAAATAACAGCCAGTATGTAGACCGAAAATATTACAATCGTGACTACATTTTGCATGCATCGAAAACACATAGATTGAAAGAATAAGTGGTAAATTACACAATACATACCGGTTGTCGCGAATTCGCCTAAAATGCCTGTAAAATAGAAGCTTCTATTGTCCTTTCTAACATCAGTAAACAGTTGCTGATCCAGCTGCCGTTGTAAACAGCACTCTGATTGCATGCGATGACGTTTCTTAACCAATGAAATACTCGGATGCATTTGTCGCCACGCACCTGGTTTGGTTCCCCCATATCCGCTAGGCTTTTTTGTACCTAGCGTACAATCATAGAACTAACCACGGGTTGTCCTTGACGTCTTGCAACTTAGTTGCTTAGTGTCTTGTAAGCTGTGTGTCAATACTTTCTAGTGAACCCGATGACAGGAAGGATCTTGACTTACATTCTGTGTGAAAGGTCAAGTGTCATAATTATGTGTGATATGAATATTTCCATTTAAACATATTAGCCGATGCTACTGTATTATCGCCCGGTAAACCTATCGCCCGACTTGGTAGAGTCATGCCTCACGTGAATTATAGTCGGAATGCCCCACTGCCTGAATGCACCACTACCTGAATGCACAAAACCTAGTCGCAATGCTCCAACTGCATAGTCGGAATGCTCCAACGGCGTAGTCACAATGCTCCAACGGTCTGGTCGCAATGCACCACTTTTGGTCGCAATGCCCCACTGATTGTAATATTGTCAAATGTATGCATATATAGATAATAAAATTATATATATTAAAATATTAAATGCATAATTAATATAGAAATAACATGTTTCGTTGACTTTCTGTACATTCTTGAAAGTAAACTATGTTTTGTCTTCGTATACACGTGTATGATCGTATTAAATAACCTATCGTGAAATATCGATTACATATTTGTCCTTTGATGTGTAGAAGTCATGTAGTAAATGCCTAATAGGCATCCTGCTCATGCGTTGAGCAGATCTTTTATGTTGGTTGTTTTGGATGTGTGCCCATATTAATTGGCTAGCTACTCTGGCATTGTTTTATTGAGCAGGTCGGTTTGTTTGAATAACGGCATTGTACCAAAAAGATAGTACAAAGTATATATATATATATATATGTGTGTATATATATATGTATATAATACATACAATATTAAATTAAACAATAAAGGTATATATATATATATATATACTATTTTCGATTTATATATATATATATATCGTAATTACGTGTTTTATGTTTTAATGCATGCATGTTTACGTTTTTATATTATTTATTATAATTTTAAAACAAATATTTTTCTATTTTAATTTATTCGTTGTACATATGTTGAACGATTGATGTAAATGATGCATGAATGATGGGTCGGCTAACTAAAATAGTGTAAACTAAGTATGTTACCGAATATAAATAGAAATTATTCATCAGTCAATACACTAATAAAACAATTACTGTATTATAGTTACTATATTGTTTCGCGGAAGTTTTCGTTTTGATTTTCTAGAAATAATTTAAGGTTATATTTTCTTAATAGTGTAGACATTCATTATTAAATTACACTGAAATGATGACCTTTGAATTTTAATGTGACAGGCTGACAACAACAACAACAACAATGACAATAGTGGCGTGTGTGTGTCAAGAATATTTAGAGGCTTGTGTAATTGGCTTCTCTACTCGTTCTGTTTTATTGAGCAGATTGTTATACTTTGTCTGTTCTTTGATTTGGAGGCCACAGCAATTGGCTTAATACCCTTGTATTGTTTCATTGAACATACCGTTTTGTTTGACTAACGGCATTGTTGAAACAACTCGTCCGACATTAGCAGCATCTAGGTGAAGTTGGTTTCCATTTGACTTTGATGACGTGAAGGCTTACTTGGGTAATCTAGTTCTTACTAAATTCTCCTTGAATGCTTTGAAGAGAAATTAGGAACTGAGCAGATCTTGCGTGTCAGATTTCTGTTAGTATAATTATTGCATTACGTTACATTCTGAATAACAAGAAAATATAATTTCCTTTAAGAAAAGGAATAGATCACTACTGGTCAGTAAATAGAATATATAGTACATTTTATTTTATCGCTATAATAATGTTCAAATCTTAATCTTGTATCAAGTGTTCTTAGATCAACGATACTTATTCCTATTCGTCAGTAAAATGATATACTCTTTGAATTTACTCTTTTTTATACATCATGTTCAAATCCTTTTCATGTGTCAAATGTATCTACATCATAGATACTTGTTCCTGTCTGACTATAATTATAGTAAAACATGCTTATTAGCAATTATCTTTTAAGTACATGTATTATGAAAAAGGAAATGCTAATTATAAGTATTATACTTCTTGCATTTCCTGTTCTTATGTTTTATGTGTAGCGAACGAATCAGCTCAAACACATGCGATGATCTAGTAATAATAATAACAACAGTATTATTGTATATGTATATATCATGGAGGTCTTTATAAAAACGAACTACATCATAACTACGAACTATTCTACATATTTGCCAAGTTCCGTTCTTTTATCACCTAATTCACAATAAGTTGTATATTTTTAAACTATGACACCCACCAAAGTGGGGCATTCCGACCAAAGGTGGTGCATTGCGACCACCCCATTGGAGCATTGCGACCAGGCGGTTGGGGCATTCCGACCACGCGGTTGGAGCATTGCGACTAGGCAGTTGGTGCATTGCGACTGGTGCATTCAGGCAGAGGTGCATTCCGACCATTACCCCCTCACGTTGTCATAAGCCCGACAAGGCGGTTGTCACACTTCTTGAGAGCCGGCGTTATCAGATCGTACTCGCAGTGTTTCTGCGAGGAGGGTAAAAGGGTAAAATTACGTACCCAAAAATATTTATAGGGTTCAGATACCTACCCAAAATAAATCCAGATTTTAATTATTTTTTTAACATTCTGTGCAAAGAAATTCATACTTGACGTTTATAATGGTGAAGTATGAGCCCGTGCCAACACGTTTATGCTAGCTATTCTGTGATTGGCTAACCGTGGTACACCCTGTATTCACTGCGGGATTGAATCCTTCACCTCAGGATAGAACATGGCATACCGGTATATTGGTAGGCTTAGCCTTAGTGTAAAGAATACAGCGTACCCTAGGTATTAATTGTTTCTTTGTAGAGAACAAATAACACAAGATACCATACTACATCATGAATCGGACTATTTATTCTAAAATGTGAAGGCAAGTTTACAGTTTTCCTGCTGACTGTTATATTTGTCATTCGTTCTCCTATGAAACATGGAAATGATCAGTATGAGCCGGGCGGGATTTCCGACTCCAAATGCTAGGAAATTGCTTCTCCGAGCATCTAGAAATATAATTTTTTCAGGGTGAGGGCCCCAAGACCCCCGCCCATCGGGGCGCCTATGACACCCGTGGCAGGCAAAGCCTGCCAGTTCCATAACAAAATTATTTTTCTGGCGGAAACCCTGACTCACTATCTGTTATTGCCGGTCTAACAGTAACAGTGTCATTTGTCAGGGCCGTTGGCTGGGGTGGGATGGGTTATGGTTATTCAACTTTCAGGGAGTAATCTACGACCCACATAATTGACACATGTGTAACATAGCACCTGCTTTTTTCTATTCTAATTGTAAAGGTTTCTTATTTTGTAGGATAAATAAATTGTTCGGAACGTAATGCGTGCCAAAAATGTAAGATCTAACTTAACAATTGCAGGAACCATGTACATATAGTAACTATTTTGGAAAAATGCCCCCTGCATCATGGACTATGTGGCATATTGCAACATGAAGTAAATGCTGACATGCAATAGGCTTACATGTACCCCTGTGCTGAATTTGTATATTATTTGACAGTGCTACACTATCATGGCCAGAGTGTATTGATGGACATGAACTTCACTTTCTCTCCAACCTTCATAATTTTGAACATACAAGAAGTATTGCAGCATGTGCATGACATTCATTAACATGGTTGTCTATGTTTGACATACACACAAAGCATCTCATACCTGTGAGTGTGTTATGTTTTTTATGTAATGCTACCATGTTTTCTAACATTTAGTAAATATTGTTATCACGACTGTCTGTCGTGTTTAGACTACCAAGTTATTCTGTCAGTGGACAGGCATTTTTGCAAGAACAGTAGTCAACATGGTTCATTCTGCTGTTGTAAAGTTTACTAAATGTAATGTTAGTTAGAAATAGAGGTCTGTACCCGGTAGTACAACATTATTGATGACGTAGGGAGTTTGGGGGCTTACGCTTCGAGCGGTTTGTGCCATCATGGCTAAATGTGAGTGTTGTATAAAATAGAAATAAAGAGATGTTTTGTTTTATCTGGTGACTTTGAAAACATTAGACTAACCGTTACATAGCCATTCAGAAACATGTTAATGGTTTTACTGATGTATGTTTTCATAATAGTTTTAGTATAGAAATGGCTGCAAGAAATAGTTTGGGAATTTACAATCTATGGGTAGAACAGTTTTCAAGAACCCTTCATGAATGGCTTCCCTGATCATTCATCAAACCTGCCCTTTTTATAATTATGTAGTACAATGTTTATACTACCTTGGTACTACACTGTACCTTTCAATAATATAATACAGTCTGAGTTGTTTACATTCATATCATAGAAGGTAACATAACACCTATTTGTATTGTATGTTTACATTCATATCATAGAAGGTAACATAACACCTGTTTGTATTGTTTGTTTACATTCATATCATAGAAGGTAACATAACACCTATTTGTATTGTATGTTTCTTTAGGTATGATCTTCTATAGCAGACGGCTGAAGCTGTTCCTGGATGCAGTGCCGGGAAAGAGACTATTTGGCCTCTACAGGTTTCTTCCATTCTTCTTCCTTCTTGGAGCAACCGTCGAATTCTCCATGATCAAGTGGACTGTTGGTGAAACCAACTTCTGTGAGTATTAGTTTCCTTACTTGGCTTAAAAAATGGCAAATGTTCAATTTTAGGAAATGTAAATGCCTCCACACAGGAGATGTGAACGAAGATGTACAATATACATGTACAATGGGTGTTCTGTACTAAATACTACTGTAAAAGAAAAGGACTTAGGGTTAACCATTAGTGCTGATATGAAGGTTTCAGAGCAGTGTAGTATTGCTGCTTCAAAGGGAAATAAAATCCTTGGATTAATTAGGCGAAATATAATGTATAAGGAAAAAGAGCTAATAGTACCGCTGTATAAAACAATAGTTAGGCCTCATTTAGAATATTGTATTCAAGTGTGGAGGCCATATTGCAGGAAGGACATAGATGTCATAGAAAGAGTGCAGAGGAGAGCAACTAAAATTATACAAAAACTGAGGGATCTTAGTTACGAAATACACCTAAAAGAATATGGTTTAACAATACTAGACACCAGGACCATGGCCAGCAGGTAAACTACCCAGCGGTAAACTACCTACCCACGGTTAACAACCCAGAGGTAAAGCAAGAGGCAAATCACTATTCATGGGCTCATGGTAGCGTCAGGATTACTATCCTGGACACTATTTTTAGACTGAAGGGAATCCTCACAATTTTTAAGCATCACGCATGTGCGCAAGTCACTTCCCACAAAACAAAAATGGAAGAGAAATGCGCGGTTGAAAAGATCACCTGCAAAAGCAAATTACATCATCAGTAAATCTGCGGAGTTTGCTCTGTTTAAGATACAATGCAAAGCATTCATACTATAAATACTATGGGCTGTTAACTTTCCTTTGCTGATTAGTGTTAGTTGCTTACAATTTCGTCCGATAAATTGAAATATTACGGTTGTTTACATCACCTTCACGGATTATGGCGCACTGAAGTCACTTGATCTCCGTTTGCTATCAAATGTGTCTCAAGAACCTGTTTGCCTCGTTTTAATTTGAGAAAAATAACTTTGCTGCAAGTTTGTAAACGTCCTTTTGCTCACATTGTTCGATATATCTGACTAAAGATGTATTTAATATGAGATCCAGCGATATAATCATAACAAGGCAGAAACTGAGATAGGGCAAAAACCAAGTTGATGCCTATTCTTTATCACTTTGGTTTGTATAGGTAACTGATGACAAGTATGGGCAACTGATTAAATTAAGCGCAAGCGTATGAGATCCAAAAGCAATAGGCTACTTACTTGAACGTTTAAAGAATGATAGCCTTTCCGATTCACATATTCATTCATATTCATTGAGGGTGCTTGGATCCGAATCTGTGTCCCGTCAACACAACCAACAGCTCCCGGAAATCCACTCATTTAAAAGAATTTCTCCTTTTTTCTCTCTATAGCTCGCTGTTGGGTGGCTAACGTTAACCAGTTCTGCACACACATCTTGAAAGGTGCTACAGGCGTAAAAGCGCAAAGTTAGTCGCACTTGAAGCACCGGCTGTAGTGCACCAAGTCGATTTGTCTTCCACATCATCGGTGACTCTTAGAATTGCCGCCTGATGAAAACGAAACTTCTTCTGTAGTTCTACTTGTCCAGTGGGTGGAACTTGTCTCGAAAAATCCTATTTCTTCTCAAAGCTCGCCTTTGTCGCTCCTTAATGATCATGAGTGCCACCATTTTTACCCGGACGCTCTGCCGAGTTATCGGTGGGGAGAGCACCAATAAAGTTACCAGCGGGTAGCAAACCTATCAGCTGCCCATGAATATTGTTTTGGGTGGCTTTATTCGGCGGGTAAGAGCTACCTCTGGGTAAGTGCTTTTAATGAATACGGCTCCAGGAGATTGAGAGGAGATTAGATAGAAGTGTTTAAAATATTGAATGGTTATGAAAATTGTTATAAAAATATTTTTTTCTCAGTTAAGAAAGATAGAAGGACCAGAGGACATGAAGTTACATTAGTAAAGGAGCAGTGTAGATTAGATATAAGACAGTTCTCATTCTCACAAAGGACTGTAAATGAATGAAACAGATTATCTCCTGAATGTGATGGTGCTAATAGCGTGAATGTTTTAAAATAAAATCGACACACCTTAAAAGGGCGGGATACACGTAAGTAAAAAAAGTATTGGACTCTCGATAAGCCAAAAGGCTTCCTTGGCCACCTGCCATCTAGTTAATTTTCTGGATGGCAATCTTGTTAAATCTTAATGCCACTTCATTTATCGGAGGTTGTCTTATGTCAATGTTTCCAGTTATATCTTTATGAATAATATTTAGTGGACCCTAGAAGTTGCTATGACATAACAAGGAACATACTTCCAAGCATAAGGAAAACCAG
This sequence comes from Escarpia spicata, assembly GCA_963995525.1. NCBI lineage: Eukaryota > Metazoa > Annelida > Polychaeta > Sabellida > Siboglinidae > Escarpia > Escarpia spicata. Next base: position 2,647,480 of record OZ023205.1, read on the forward strand.
AAATCTGTAGAGCTCCATCAAAATATCAGAAGTAATCTTTTCTCATATTGTTCAGAAGAAATTGCGACATCTTTTGAACATAATAATTTTGGTACCAAGAAAATACAAAAAAAAACTACCTATCCTAAAATATTTTACCACAGGAAAATAATGAAAGAGAATCTGCCCTACCTAAAACTGGAGACCATATAACCGAAAATACAAATATTCTGAAAGGCCTTACCATGTGTAACCAACTGGTGTGCATAAAAGTAGTACACGTGTACTGTATAGTCACCCCAGGCACTGTCTGGCTGCATTGTAATTGAATTACTATGTGAACTAATTCTTTTATCACAACATATTTAATGTCAAATTCAATGTCAGATTGCCAAAAGGGACAGGCTAGAACATAGAAGATTATATAAGCACACACCTGTTCTTCTCTAATCGATATAGGTTTACGTATAAGAATATTAATATTTACAGACTATCTTGGAAAGGAAGGTATCTTCTAAAATGCAGTTTAAATTCAATTTCGTCAAATTTGTTTAAAAAAATGTGGCAAACCGACATTACATTGGATTCAGAATCTATTACTTTGTGTGTTACTTCGTTGTCTTCACAATGTCATTGTGTGGTCATATACAAATACATGTCAACGCAATATATTTGGTCATGTACACCAATGCACTGAGAATAGTTATAAGCTCAAACATATTGACCAGAGTATACAACTTATTAAGTTATTTCAGTAGCCTGGCTAAGATAGTATGAGATACTGTCCCTGCGTATATTTATTTGGAATCAACATTGAAATATCAATAATGTCAATTTAACGGTGTCAAACTTAACAGAAATTATATGAAAGATATTGTTCATCGCTCCAAGATTCAAATGAGACAAAAAAAATTTTACTTTCTTTGAGCAATTGTTGAAACTTGCAAAATGTTTACCTATCTACAATGTGGATCTTGTTCACGCACTGATGTCATGTGACACGGCTCAAATTCTGGCAGAATAATCTGGCTATAGCTGTCACATAACATCATCGCGTGAACAAGATCCACTGTTGACGGGTCGAAACGTTGAACATTTCCACAATTGCTCCAAAGTCAGTTTAATTCTTGCTGTTTAACAGAAATTACTTTCAACCTATAAAAAACTAGAATTTTAATGTTCCAATCCATGTTTGCATAGTATCCAGTTGAAGTTAGGAATATGATATTTTATCCTGTAATCTGTATTTGTTTACAGATAGCGTGTATAAAAGAAAAGAAGCAGAAAAACAGGCATTGGAACTCCTACAGAAGGACATTCAGTCAGCAGCGACCTAAGTGTCCAGCATCCAGTCTAGTACCAGTCTTGGCATAGACTGCATTGAACAGATCTGCTGTAGATATTCTACTTGTACTTTGTCAATACAACAGTGGACGTTGGTGACACAATGCCAGCAGGGGTTTCCTGGTCGACGTATCTGCGCTTTGCGACTGTTGCCATGTTGACCATGATGGCGGGCTCTCAGACAGTCCATATCATCTACCGCCCACTTGATGTAAGTTACACAAAGCATTGTAGTCCTAGCAAAATTACACTATGTAGAAAATTGCTTGTAAAGAAATTTATAATTTGTCACAAAATGACCCTGTATGCTTGGTGTCAGAGGTGAACATTGCACTTGATTATTTGGTGTATTCAAAATTACTGTCATATTGCACCGTTCCAAGTTCATACAGTACTTATAATCTTGTTATAATGAACTTATTCTAGTTATTTTATGCAATTTTAAAGAGTTTTATCTTTGCCTCACATCTCTGCCTTTACGTTGCTGTATAATATATATCTGTAGTTCAGTGAGTAAATTGCATTATAAATATAAATCATCCGAATGTTCCGTAAGTTTGGTTTTCCTTTTATCATTGGTTTTAGACTGAGGTAGTGTTCAATCTAATCTTGACTTAAGGCTTTACACTTATAACGTTTCTGAAAAGTATTTAACTCTGAAGTATATATATATATATGCTGAGTCTTGACAAAATGAGTCGCATGTCAAAAAATGAAAAAAAAGATAGTAAGCTTTTCAATGATACAGTACATAAAACGGATCTAGCTCATTCATAGCCAAAGTTATGCCACAGTGAACATGACTGGGGTAGAAATGTTCAAACTGAGAAAAACACAGTTCAAGTTCATGTTTGACCAAAAAGGTGGATATAACTACAGTACATGAAAGATAAGTCCTTTTATAACATTGCATAATCCCTGCACACACAAACATAACATGACATTGACATGGGTGAACGTAATGGAATTTTATGATTGCAGTATACAGATGATTCTAACACCTAACCTTTGTGGCTTTATTAATGTAATCATCCATCTACAAGGGCCAGGCCCCGACTTCGAAAACTACAGCATCGTCATTCCAAATTTGGCTGTGTTGCTTCTATTCCTCTGCTGGATGCATTCAAAATACACTCCCAAGTCATACTCATTGTTGAAGATATATTTCGCAAACTGTTTATTTATACTAAGAATATCGCAACAGTAACCAAGTAATTAGGAATGTTTCTTAACAAACTCATCATCACCATAAGTTGTTTACAATTAGCGAGGCCAAGAAAGGGTGCACTGCGCGTGCACTCACAGAGTAAGCCAATGAATGAAGGGACCTGTATGAGTTGGGAGGCCAACGGCAGTCAACTTTTTTTACAGATAGGCCTCTGTGTAAGTAACTGGAGAATTCCCTTGCCATATATTGAAAGTAGACATGCTGGGCTTTCTCGTAGTGCCAAATATGTTCACCTTCTTTGAGGGATAGCCCCAAAAATGTGATGGGAACATGTGCGATTTATCGCTTTTAATTCACAGAATTCATGCATGAATGTTACGTACTCTTTCTAAAAAGTTCACATAAGTACTAAATATTAATAGTAGTGAGAAAAGCCATTGCCAATCGATAGAATACATTAATGTATCAATTGGAAAGAAAAAAAAAAAAAAAATCAGTTAATATAAAAACGGTGTTTTCTCGAAATCAAGTTTGCTGACATCCAACTCATTTCGTTGACACATATATAAATTATTAATATTCATTCTTTTTTGTTGTGTGCCTTTTTTAGAGAAGTGTTCATCCTGAAGATGTTATGTTTACATAAACAACACATATACCTAATATATCTGGATTGTTTTTAATCATCAGTTATCATTATTTAAAAGTTTGGGATTCACTAGTAATAAATTGTCAAAATACCATACAATGTATTCAGTGCAAATCTCCTCTGCCGACAGTTTTGTCACTCAACTGTGTATTATTAATGTGGTTATTTTGCAGGATTTGGACATGTTGGTAGAACAGAAAAAGGAAATTATGAAGCAGATGTATGATCCACAAAAGAAGCCTTCAGCCTCATGACTGGAATGCTCATGCTGTATCGTTGACTCTTGGATGTTGCATGATCAATTTGCAATGAGTTAGTTTGCGCAAACCTCACAGAAGTGATATCATTTTTATCAGCATAATGTCGACAGATCATGTATAGACTCGAGTTAATATTAATACTATTAAATTCTGCCACTCAGCAACAGGCAATGGAATGTCATTAAATGTTTTTATAATATACTTTCTAACCATTGATGGTGCACTCTGGGACTCAAATATGATGTTCTTATTTACAGGTGACATCTTGTGAAATATTTGTGTCATGATGTACAATAAATATCAAAACTGGCTTTAGTTTTTACGATTCATGTTGTGATCAGTAATATCATACTACATTTGCAATAGTACTTGAATATTTGAATGGTTTCAGAACAAAACATAAAACGCCAATTTGGGTGACATTTTTGAATGGGCAAACTTTCATAATTGAAATGTTCACAAAATATGTTGGTCAATGCTACACCACTATGATGTTTTCTTACAATATTCCAATTTAATTTACAAGTTTTTATTTACACTCTGAAGATGAAGCACAGAAGTTAATTTTTGTTAAAAACAAAACACGGATATATCACGTTTTGCCCCTGAAACCCTTCAGTATAAAAACTTTGAAACAGTTGCATGATATCGAATTTTCATTATGCATGTGTGCCTATCCTGAAGTCGATATTAGCCAAGTTCCATTTCAAAATTCACTATGAAAAGAAAACAATAGCTCATTGCTTGGACGAATTTGAGATGGTGAACATGAAGAGTTTCACCATTGGCTGTTTAGAAAACAAGTTCAACAGCGTTTATTATTATTTCAACAATAGTGATGATGAAAACGACAGTGAACGTTTTAGATTGGCATTAGAATTAAAATGCCCAAGCCAGTGTCAGCCACACAATGATAAACTATATTATTTTGAAGCTCTTTCATTGAGCACTATAATTTCAAATGCAACTTTTGGTCGATTCTAACTTCTGGAAACAAATAGCTATCTTAATTACATGTACAGATATGACAACATGTATCTGGCAAGTGTTGCCTAATTTTATTAGGGATCATCTCGGAACATCGGCGTCCGATATCTTACTTTTGTTTGTTTCGTCTGGTGATATTTTACGCTTCAAGCTGATATTGTTAATATATTGATATCATCATATCAATATTTACAAACTTTCGTCTGAGATGGTGGGAAGTTGAGGTAAGATGAAACTAATTTTGATTTGATATCGGATATCAAAGTTCTAAGGTGATCCCTTACATTTATAGATTAGAACCTTTACATTTCAACCTCAAAAATAAGACATGCCATGATGTGGAATTATTTTCTCTGACACTGGTATTCACATTCTTCTGGCCCTTGATACCAGTGAAAGTTTCTTGGAGACTTGACTGCATGAACATTTTAACAAGGCATCGTTGTAATATTGATATCAGTAGATTATGTATTAACAACCGAGATTGAGAAAAGTAATACAGATCACTTGGATTTAGGTGTAAACTATGTACAGTACAGCAATAAATGGGGACCTGATTGTAACTTTATGGTATGTGTCACTATTAAGACGAAACTAAATTTGCAGTGGTAAAACAATAACACCAATTTATATCATCCACCTGTTTATTAGGTCCTGTGCAATATTTACAAACTAACAGTGTACACTATATTTACAAACCCTCATACTATATGATACAGTTGTATCAAGCACCTGAAAGTTACCAATCAACTCAAACAGAAAGATATTGTAACAACACCAACATTTAGTAAAAACTGGTATTACCATATTGTTTTCAATATTATATTAAAACCCAGTGTTGCATAACTACTTATTATAATAACTATTTTGCAGTCGCATAATTACAACAGGTGTGATACGGTTGCTACCTTCAAAACAACTGAAATTAGAAATGCCATGTAAACATTACTATATCACACATATGTATACAACCAATGGATTTATATATATATATAAATCCCTGGTTTGTGTTAAAATACAGATAGATGCAGATAGTTCACATAGCATAAGCCGAGTTGTTCTTTTCTTTCCCCGTATGTCCGAGGTCAGACTGGAGTCACTGGACGTGATTCTAGTCCTCATTTTTATTCCCCCTCTTCCCCACTTAATTGATCCTTGGCAAACGTCTAACATAACATGCTGTTGATCATTTTGGCAGTTTTATTAGTTACATTTGTTTATCATAGCTATACCAAGGTGGCAGCAACATTACCTCATATTCCTAACAATTAATTCTGACCCCATAACACCCGCATGACCACTCATACTACGTCTTAGTCTTTCAAATTTGCATTCAAAAACTTGAACAGTAATTAAAGCATGAAACCAACCAGTTTCTTGGAGCCGTTTTAAAAGTTCAACTGGTATTTTGAGATTTGGACTACCTTGTTTTCTGTGAAGTATGCTAATACACAAGCAAAGCTTTCCTGGCAGCCACAGCCATGTTTGATGTTTAGTTGGTCCATAGTATGAATGTATGAATGCATAGTTCTTCAGTAATGCCTCGCTACGCTGGTGATATTTACACAGGCATCAATGTTAATAACTCTCTGTCTCCATGCTGTGTCCTCAAGAGAAAAAAACAATAAATAATGCCATTGTGATGCAACTCAAGGCAACTACGACGTGTAGTCTCGTCCCGATTACTGCCGCTGCAACAAAACAATAGTGCAATATCATAACATGGATATCACAATCTACAGTAGTATTGATGTGGTGACAAATTCACCCTTCAAATCTTTATACATGGCAGTAACTTAGCTGTAAGGACTTTATTTAATTAATAGTCTCATCCTCCCCATATTATATGAATTTAAATGATGTTTGTAAATGGGAATATCTCCGTTATTTATAATTGGTAATGTAAGAAGTCTAAAAACTGACTGAATTTGTTTAAGTTAGCCCTGAAAAGTCAATCTGCTATGATTATGATAGAGTGTAGAGAAAAAAGAAAGTACAGTGTACAATACTAAAATATCAATAAAATAATATCTTTTAATTCATTGTAGCTATTCTAGAGAATTAATTAAAATTGATGCATCCTGTTGTAAGTACCTCACCACAAGAAATATTTTGTAGAAATTACATACAGTGGAAACTCGTTAACGCAGACCCCAATAATCTTGAAACCTCAGTATCCGGACATCATTTCATAGGAACAGAATTTCAAAATGCGAATATACCCTATTACTTGGATGATTCATTTAGCTGGAAAACTTGTTAATCTAGACAGATACACTGCCGACCAGTGTCCAGATTTACATGATCCTCTGTATTTACACATTCTGCGGCTGGATACCTTTATAAAAGACCCCTAGGAAGCCCTTCTTCTCGGAGAGAAACCACTGCTTCAGTCGTGGCACCCTCTTCATGTAGGCACAAGTGCATATGACGAGGAGTCCAAACACTAACAGACCATCCACAGAGTAGGCTGCAAAAAGAAAATGTATGCCTAAGAACATATATCAAAATAATTCCCGGTTTCTCATTAGCGCACACATTTCAAAATATATTTTATATCTATATATATATATTGGAGGGGAAAAGGAGGCAAGGAAGACCTATGCTGCGATCAGCCAACTATAGCCATAGACTTGAAGAACATGAATGAAAGATAGAGGGTAATAGAGACAGTTGGTGGACAAAGCAGTGCAAGATCAGCGAGGGAAAAGATAGCTGAAATCGAGGAATGGAAGGCCAGTCTCACCCCTGACGACAGGGAATCAAGAGAACAACATTGACACCAGGGCTGGGTCCAATTATAAAAACTCTAATCGATTAGAATTACTTTTCATTTCTCATTTCAATTTGTATTCAGTTACACCACAATACCACAATATTTTCAAATACAGGTGCGTCAACTTTTTGGTAAGTCCTACCAAACAAATGTTCTTAACTGGAATGAAATCTATCAAAATTATTAATTGGAACTGAAGTCATTAGGTGAGGTGCAAAGATAATTATGTACAATGAAATATATGGATTTTGCAAACTGATACACAAAGGCATTGGAGACCATCAAGCGGCATACTTTCCGAGTCAGAAACCTCTTCTACTTAGACTTTACATTAATGTGGTGACCTCTGTACTGTACAGAAGAATATCCCACCGTATCTACATGCTTAGGTTTGATTTAAAAGAAGATAGATATAAACAATTTTTATTGATGGATATAAAAAATGTTTAGGGTCTAGTTGGTATTTTTCACACAGACCTCAACTGCAGCTTTGATGGCTGTGAGGGTGCTGGCTGAGGACACTTCATGGGGAATCCTGTTCCAGTCTATCCACAGTTGCAAGTAATTAAAAGGCCATAATCTTTTTTTTTGCTGAATTAAGCCAGGACGTCAATATTAAAATACCTTTGTTGCTCTCAGATGAGACAACGCTAAGGCAGAACACCCTGAGCATGAATAGAATCTTCTTCTGAATAAGTATGGTGACTCAATTCTAGGCCAGTATAGTCTGGTGCCAGCTTGCAGCCTGGCTAAAGAACAAAAGGAATATTGATCTGACAGTACAAATACAAATCAACACTATGGACACTGCCAAGGACTTGGGTCCACTCAGTAGTTAGCACTGTTATGTGGATGAAGCACTGACATTAGGTTCAATGGGTATTTTGTATGATTTACCATTTTGTAGGTTGACATTTGTTTAAATATTGTTAATATAAAGTGTTATGTCAGAAAATTATGTGATTGATTGTAACTGATGAAATTGTTCCAATTACACAAAATAATCAATTACAATTGCATAATAATTTCTAAACCAGAATCAATTACGGCATTGTTATGTAATCAATTACAATTATGTAATTGCACCCAGCCCTAATGGGCACTTATGTAGAGTTTGGACCCACTGCAATTTTGTCGATATATAACTATAACATTTTACCTACATCTGATGCCTCAATACATTAATTCCATCATTCCACATTGTCACAGGGCTGAAGCATATTTACTTTATATATATTCAGTCTGAAAACTGTGCTAACTTGCAATATTTTTATAACATAAATATGCTTGGGATAATGTGGAATGGCAAAATCAAGGTGGGTCTGGATTCTACATTTCTATTATTCCTCTAAATGTATACCAGTGCAATAAATGAAAACTACAATTTGTATCAGGCCAAATGAATTTGTCTCTGGGTTTGCAACTGTTAAGAATTACACACGGTGTACATCTGAAGTTACTGGTTGTTGATAATAGCCCTCTGATAGTCGTTAACACCTCCATCAGTATACTTTTTTGACAAGTTTACTTCTTACGAGAAACCGGGAATTATTTATTTTATATTGGACACATTTTGGTGTCTACAAAAAATATCTCCACAACTTATGGATAGAGTTATAATGATACAGTACCCTCACAATACATACAGCGCTATACGAGTGATGATAGTTTTCCAGATAAGATTTTTAAAATAAAGATATTAAATTTAACTGTAACCATGTTTGTAAACAGTATTACTATTAGCTAAAAAAAGCCTACACCATATATCATTATATGGCTATAGTTGGCTGTACGATGAAATAACCCACGGTCTCGGACCAGGTGAGACTCTTTGTTTGTCATTTGGGAAATTTTCATAGCAAGAAAATTAAATGAAAATTATCAAAAATATCAAATAGCATTAATATTACTATTAGGCTTAATTAAACCTTAAGTTTAACGTTTATTCACCCCGCAGATGGAACTTGTACTCAGAATCTATTTATTTGACCTATAAATATGATACATATACAATGAATAACGTAAGTAATCGATAAGGTCGGGAGACTCCCATTAAGATATATAACGTCGCTAGCACAGGAGCCACCCCACAAAATATAAACAAACAACTAAATTTACATGTCACAAATCAGAATAGCATACGACTTGTTTTACAGTTGATAATTACCCCGGTGTTACTCAGTGTATCAACATACACTGTACATACATAATACAAGGACTGATTATATGTACTCTTGTACAACTTTACATACATATGAATACTTAGGTATACATTTCAATACATATTACAAATAAAGCAATTATGAATACAATTGGATTCATAATTTAAAATAAAAAAGTTTTTTATGCAAGCAACAACACGGAGACAAATATAGATATGAAAAAGGCCAAATGGATGACGTTTGTTTATTATGGGTAACCAGTGTATAAGCCTTTTTGGCACACTGTAATATTTTAATAAAAGAAATGTGGACTCTACAACCCAATGCCAGGCCTGTGACTGAGCCCATACTAGTCTCCTGAGCATCAGGCTGTTAGAGCCCACATTTCAACATATAAAGCAGCAGCGGTATTCCTAGAACAATTGAAAGGAATGACATGTAATCACAGCAGAGCTTGCCCCATCTATTTGTAATACAGGACATTCTACTTTCTTTTGAGGCATATGAAAAATCATGAATTTAGTCTTTTTGGCATTAATGACAGTTTATTAGCTTTTAACCAATTGCTAATCTTTGTTAGTTCTTTGTTAATATTTTCACTTCGCATTTGGCCTTCTGAATCGTTAAATCTCTTTAGTGTACTAGTAAGGGTGGTGTCGTCAGCATACGTTATGAATTTGAAAAGGTCACTAGAAAGTGCTATATCATTTATATATATATATATAATAAATAAGAATGGCCCTAAAACTGAACCTTGAGGGACACCGGTGTTGATGACTATTTCCTTAGACTTAACATTTTCAATTTCTACTGCTTACGATTTTGTAAATAACTCTTACAAAGGTCCAGAGCCTTGTCATTTAATCCATACTAATTTAACTTCTGTACCAATATATTGTGATCAATTGTGTCAAATGCTTTTGATAAATCAAAGTATATATTTATTGGAGTAACCGATTTATCAAGTTCTTGTATAATTCTGTCTATGATTTTGAGTGTAGCAAGCTCAGTAGAGTGTTTCTTTCTAAACCCATATTGGCTATTGTAGTATAATGCTTTAGAATGGAAGTAATCGTGGATTTGATCAACCATAACCCTTTCAATTTTTTTTTAATCACTGGCAGGATAGAAATAGGACGATAATTGTTAAAGTCAGAAACATCACCTCTTTTGAAAAGGGTGATGTTTCTGACTTTAACAATTTTTGCAATTTTTAATTTGTCTGGAAATATACCAGTTATTATTGATTGATTAATAATTAGAGTGACTGCATTGCTGATATCATTTTGTTATCAATGTTAGTAATTGTGTTGAAATACCGTCTTTTCTACAACTAGATTTTGGAGGTAAACGATCAATTGTATTAACAGTAGTTTCCATGTCAATTTGGTTAAAGCAAGGTGTGAAACATTGGGTTTCTCAGGTAATCTTTGTATGATTTACCTCCACTAGTAGTTGTTTTAGAGGCTAGAGTAGGACCAGCATTAGTAAAAAATTTGTTAAATCTGTTTGCAATAATGCATTTGTTACATTTCCCCATCGACTTTGAACAAATCTGGAAATTGTTCTTTCTTTAGACTTTTCTGAATAATTTCCTTAATTAAACACGTCTTTTTAACTCTATGCTTATGCTTTTCAAAACTGGATTGGTAATGTATTTGCTTAGCTAATCTAATATTACTTTTAAGAATTTCATTTTAAGTATGTAAGTCAGTTTTAAGTTTATGATACTGCTCTGTATTGACATGAGTCTGTTTCATTCTTGAATACATTTGTTTCTAAATTTTATAGACACAATAATGCCCTTTGTAATCCAAGGAGTTGTCTTATGTTTATATTTGTTAAATTTAATTACTTTAATTAGGCACTTCAACAAAAAATTTAATATCATGCTAGAACATTGGGAATGGGCTTAAATTAAAGGTAATAGGTTAAGGATCACATAACTGTTTATTTTATTAAGATACCTTTAATAGATCAAAAGATATTGCGATTTTAAGACGGAAAAACAGCGTCATTTTTGTGTTACTCTTACAATGGCAAAATGAACTCATTTTTGTGTTTTCTATAGGTAAATATTTGCTTTAAAATGTAATAACTTTTTTATTTATACAGATATTTAAATACTGTCTTCAGGGTTTCAAACACATTGACAAGAGTAATAAATTTATAATATTTAATATTTTTAGTACTAATTATAACCAAATTAATTAGTTAATTTTAGTTATGGAGCATGCAAAACTCAACAGACCGAAACGCTCCAATTAAAGGCCATAATGTCCATGATTATAAAGATGTTATACATATTATGCAATGTGTATAACCACATTAATAATGGTAATAAATATGCCTTAAAAAATAATTTATAAATAATAATTATTTAATTAATTAGTCAATATTGGGTAATTAGCACACAACCTCGACAGACCAAAACATGTCAGTAAAAGGCCATAATGTCCATGACTATGAAGATATTTATACATATTATGCAATGTGTATAACCACATTAATAATGGTAATAAATATACATTAACAAATTATTTAATAATTTATTTAATTATTTGGCTAATTAGTGCGCAACCTCGACAAACCGACACATTTCATTAAAAGGCCATAATGTCCATGATTATGAAGATATTTGTATCATTTATGAAAGCAGTATACCACATTAATTATAGTAATAAATATACATTAGCCAGTCATTTCACATTAACAGTAACTTAATTAATAAGTTAATATTGGCTAATATTAGCACGCTAATGACTGACCACTACATTTCGATAAAAGGCTGGAATGTCCATAATTATGAAGACAGTTATATAATTTATGCAATGTTTACCACCACATTAAACATTATAATAAATATACATTAACAAGTCATATATATCATTAACAATAACTTTATTAATAAGTAAATATTGGCTAAATAGCACACAAACTCAACAGATCAATACAGTAGTCATACTTCACTGTGTCTATGTGTGACTGTGTCCTGACAGGTTGGATGAATGTTGCAGGCTCAGTACAGTCCAGTAATAAATTGTCACTGCTTCATAATGTAATGTTCTGCATTTCAACATGAACTTGAAGTAATGTTCATAAATTGTTCACAGTATTCCGTCAAATGCGCCAAATGCAAGACTGCTTTCTGTGTTACTCCCCACAGGAGTCAAGTCATGAAGAAGAAGTCTGGTGTGCTCACAATGCAGTCTTTTTGTAATATTGGCAGTTGATTGTCTCATAGTTTAATGCCAGTAGACTGCAAGATCTGTGCAGCTTGGTTCATATTTCAGTATCTTGTAGAAAAACGTTGTGTTCGTCAACATGATGTCTATAAGTAATGTTCATGTCGTGTTGAATGGACACCGTTCAATCTAGATATCAGATATATAATCAGCAAGATTAAATGTGTATGTATGCAGGCATGTGATGAATGTCATATTCAGACGACTCTGTGGCTCGGTACCTTCACAGTCAGACACAGATCAGTGTAAGATCAGTGTCACTGCATGTAATTGCGAATATCTGAAATAAAAAGGCTATCGTGTACCATATTTTGATAACTGTTTTGATTCTGCATGCAAATCTTGTGAAATAATTTTCTTATCCCTGCAACTGTTACTCAAGAGAGCAGAGTGAAATTCTATAATAATGCATTATGTCAGTTGTCACACAATGAAACGAATTATGTTACATCTGTCCAAGGCATTATGGTTTATATTACATTTTACAAAATGTTGTGCAGTGACTGTTTATCATGAAACACTTTTTAAAACAAATTAAGTCGGATAATTTACGTATTTGATGTAAAAAAAAATTCTAACAAATTGTTGATTTAATATGTAACAACAATTATTTAAAATTATTGCATAATGAAATTTATATTATTTCTAAGTCTAAATAAAAGCATAACCATAAATAATGGCATAATGATAAGCCAAGCTAAACCCAATCAAGGCGCTCCACGATCTCGGTCCGCGTCTCCGCCCCGGTGACGCGCTCTCGGTCATATTGACACAGATCGCTCAAATGTCACAGGTTTTGAATGGCGCAAAAACCACATTGCACGAGCATACACGCCAACGAAATTTTCAACACATACTAATTTAATCCTATAGATCTACCTACAGACATAATCGTTCGATACAAATCATTAGACTAAAAATTTTGCAACTGAAACACAGCTATGTCATCAAATCGATTAAATTTACCATAATTTTGATCAAATTTGAAAAAGAAAAGGACGTACAGAAAGTTCGACTTACCCGCAAAAGGAATCCCGCTGCGAATGACGTAAACGACAGGGAAAACAGCGCGAAAATAGAGGTTGAAATAAAACACTACCCAGGTGCCGAGTAAACGAGACGGCGCTGCTGCGACGCCGCTGCGACGCCGCTGCGCACACGTAAAAACATCACGGTAGCAGGATTCATTGAAGTGCCTACTTTAATAGGTAGAAATTTATCCATAGCTGCAGTAACAATTTCATCGAGGATATTGTAGTTTTCATTCGGATCCGCATAAGTATCTGTGTTAAGTTTATCATAAATATTTGAGTTTATTATTTCAAATTTAAATTTATTGAATGAGTCAGGACTTTGTTGTTTTATTCGTATAAACCTTGCTATTGCACTAATCTAGTGTAGTGGTTTCGACATAGTCCAGACTTAGAAAGAAAGTAATCAGAAATATTGCCCACTAAAATACCAGCTGAGGATTTGAGTGTGACAATGCGAACTGATTTTATACCGGTTAGTTTAAGTTAACCTGTCTTAGAAGTTAGAGCTTTACATGGACTCAGCCTCATCATCATGACTGGTGTAGTGCCAGTGGTACTGGTAGCGTTCAACTGCTATTATTTGTACGAACCGTTGGTCATATTTGCTGTATTAACTTCCGTTACTAACGCAAACCAATAGCGATATCATCAGCTGTCTTATTCAGCCTGTAAACATTTCTGCTATCAACAAAGTGACAGCAAACTTGTTTGATATGCGTGTCACCAAATCCGTCGTCGTGAACACCGGAAGCACCAGGGGACCAACTCAGCATTTCCGCTTACAATCTCGCTAGTTCTACATTATCCGTCTGGTGGAGCGAGATGCGGCGATTCGCATTTAAAACTGTCAAGATACAATTCTGAAAGATGTGCGTGTACATGTTCGTGTGCGCAGTGACGGATCAATCAATAGGCACTACAGACACATTCCTAATGCCCACTGATATACCCAAGCATATTTTTGTAGAATGAATATTACAGAAACCCAGCTAGAAAGACATGGTTTGGCCAATGATTGCTACGTGTATTGCAAAGCATTCATTGGTAGGGGAAGTACACCGACATTGGACCTGTACTTAAATTGGACCACCGTCCGTTCAGCGGCCTATATATAGTAATTAGATCGCAGTGACGCCCGGCGGATGCTTCACACAGCATACCATCTATACCCAGAGCGAAAAATGGCGGCCAGCGCGGAGACGCGCAAAAGGTGATAAAATGTATTTTTTATCAATCTCGTGATATTTTAACCAACTTGGAAGGCGTGATGCAAAACCTGTTACATAGTAGATTGTACACGATTACAATAGAGTGTCATAGGAGGTCTATATAACGTGCATGAGGAGCATGAAGACGGAAAACTGTACAGTTTCCGAGAATCACATGGAAGAAGTTAATTATGCCTTCGACCGATATTGGACCAGTCCGGGTGCACTATACGTACCATCCCAACATATATCCGATATGGAAATGTGTCAGATTGAAGTTTCTGCATGCGCATAGTAGACTCCTACTTATGGCTCGGGTTGTTGAGTGAGAGGGGAGGCCTACATTTTTAAACAGGGGGTATGTTATTTTCTGAAATATTAACTTTGTTAGAGAGTTTTGCTGGAATATGCGGGAAAGTAAAAAACAATTAATATTTGTTTCTTCAAAATGCCTCATTAGTTTATTAATATTATAATCATCACACGTTGCTTACAGTTTGATAGGCATGACTATTATTTTCACAGACAAGCAAGAATGTGAAACTGCCTCTTACTTTTTTCATCAATGGTAAATAATTGCATTACCGTGGCAATTTTTTTTGCGAAATCTCACCACATATACACAGATTTGATTGGTAAGTTTGTGAGCTTTGTAAAATGTATAGGTTTGCATATATGGCACGTATACATAACCCATAGCAAGCATCATAAGTCGATCACCCTCATTTGGGCAAAAACATCCCGTATTCTAACCTAGCCCCTCCTGTCAGAACGATCAAAATTAAAACATGAGAATGGGTTTATTTAGTTTTCGATACAAAATACCATATTAAATCAAGGAAATACTTTGGAATGTCGCATCTGTTTGACTGATTGAGGCTACACATTTTATTTTACAGAGGCAAATACGGAACGTGGACTGGATAGAGCGGTCATGTCATTCAGAAATGGAGACGCCGGCCTTAAGCGGCACCTAAACAACAAAAACAAAATCGCTAATGGTCCAAGAAAGTATTTTGGTCGCCCTTGCACTCTGTCACCAGAGTTGGAGAACATGCTACTGGAGCATGTTTTATAAATGGAGAATATGCTGATTGGTATGACCAGGAACAATTTGGTGGATATGGCATATCAGTTTACTGAAGCGAATGGGATAAGGCATTGCTTCAATACTGAAAAACAAGCAGCTGGCAGACAATGGTACCGTGATTTTATGACGAGATACCCCGAACTCTCCCTCCGTCAAGCCGAAGCAACTTCTATTACGAGAGCCAAAGGGTTCAATCGTGAGAGTGTGTACGAGTTCTACAATAAACTAGAACCATTGGTTGACACGTACGGATTCGATGCTGTAAACGTCTTTAACATGGATGAATTGGGTATAACAAAGAAGCCTGGCCGGATCCTTGGAAAAAGAGGGAAAAAGCAAATCGGATCTCTTACTAGTGGTGAGAGAGGTTTTACTACAACAGTGGTGTGTAGCATGAATGCAGGGGCAACTATGTTCCACCAATGATAATTTTCAGGCGTAAACGCATGATAGAATTATTGAAAGAAGGGGCGCCAACTGGAAGCGTCATAGTGAATAATGAATCAGACTGGATGAACAAGGAATTCTTCGTCGTCTGGCTGAAGCACTGATTGATTCTTGACGGCCACACGAAAAATACTGAAGCAATCCAATACGCCCGGGACCATGGCGTCGTCATATTATCTCTTCCTCCACACACAACGCACCGTCTCCAACCCCTTGATCGGGTTTTCTATAAACCTCTGAATACCTATTACAATGAGGAATGTGACAGTTGGCTGAGGACCGAAAAAAACTACAGTCACCATCTCCTCAGTCTGCCGTATCTTCGGAAGGGCATACGTACGCTCTGCGTCCATGGCAACTGCTGTCAATGGTTTCAAGTGCACAGGCATTTGGCCTTGTGATCGGAACATATGGACTGATGCAGATTTTGCCGCGGCTGAAATGTTCGAGTTGTCCTACTCGGAAACTGGTAAATATGTTCCATCGAATTCTGCCCGAGATGCCACTATGCAGAATGACAACTCGTCAAATACAAGAAACACGACCGCGAGCGGGCAACTGTCCAACAACCGAACCCTGTCCACGAGCGACCGACAGTCCAATGATCCATGTTAGCACACAAACAATCAACAGCTCTATGAGCTGAGCTCACCCACAAGCACCAGGCAGAATATAGCCCATCCAGGAGCGATCAACAGTCTAACAAGCCTAGCCTGTCCGCGAGTGAGCAACAGTCCATCAAGCAAAGCCTGTCCTCGAGCGAGCAACAGTCCAATGATCCATGCCCATCCACAAGCAGCAGACAGAGTGGTTTCAGGTGTGTCGCCACCAACGCAGATGGACGTTGTTTCTTCCGAGCCGTTGTTATTTGTCAAAATCTCGATATGCAGCATGCAGAAAGAGACAACGATGACAATTTAAAGGACCTACGAATGATAATACGAGAAATGACTTCCGTTGATGCACTACGATCCAACATGATTGCACACATGCTAAACAACTTTGGCCTTTATGAAAACATTAATGAAAGGACGGTGAACGCAGCTCTACCTCATAAACTGTGTTACGCATCTATCGAGGGCAGAGTCGAATCGATGGCGAATCCCAGTGAAATGATTGGGGAGATAGAGATCGTTGCGACGGCACGCTGTCTACAACGACCAGTGCATGTCTGCGTTGGAGAAAGTGTACCTGAATTTGGGATACCTAAATCTGAGTGAAGATTCTAGTCATTATGAAGCATTAGTTCCAATCACGGGGCAGCTGACTGATCAACCAGAGCTGGGTAGAAAGGTCATTACTCCTGCAATGCTGTCTCCCATCCCAAAACCAGCGATTTCTAGGGCCAATAGAAGAACCACCAAGTCGGAAATCATAACCTCCAGTCCATATAACACATTTAACAACAAAAGTCAAAAGGCATAAAAGCAGGCATAACCCAACAGTTGGCAAAAGAAACAGAAAGACAACAGATCCAATTAAGAGAGGAAAAATACCAAAACGGCAGCTTTCTCCTGCCGGACAAAACGAAAAAAGCGGTTAATGTGACAACGAGTCTTGGTACTGTGTACTGTGTGACGAACAGCGAAAAGTAACCATTGTGAAATGTGTACACATGGATACACTTGAGTTGTGCTGGGGGCCTGCCCTATAACTGTCGATGTGACATGTGTCGGTACAAGATCGTATTCCTAATTTGGTGATCAGGGACCATCAATTACTGACTGGTATCTTTTTGCCATTATTAGACACTCTACTGGCCATTACTTCGTTGGTTTGTTTGTTTATCCGTGACAGGTTCTATCATGGCAATCACCTTGTTGGCGTATTCCTCTATTCGTGACAAAATATAAATGTTTGTTCTCAGTTCAGAATTAAAATGTGTCGAATCTATTTGGCGCTTAGTCGTCACATGTGATTTGTATGCTCACTGGAACGCTGGAGTTTTCGTGATTTATGCATTAAGCCACTACCTTTATTTATAAGTCTGAAGTGTGTGCTTAACCTTGGTTTCTTTCAAAGCATCAATAATTGACGGATGACCTATATTGAACTAGAAGCACCTATACTGGACCACCTGGTCCAGTACCAGGACCACTGTAGTCCAATATATGTCACCCATTATTAGACCAATGAAGAAAAACACGTTTTTGCATTTTTTGGGAAACAATGCATTGGCTCTATTTCTTGCTTGCACAGAGAGCTTATAGTAACTCGTGGCCTGTTCCTTAATAGTCCTCGGTATCACGTACAGGAATGGAGAAAGAGGGCTCGGAAGTTAGGGGGTTCAATATCGGTGCACTTCCCATATTTCATTGGCCCAATGCATTTTACAAGCTGGGAATAATCCTGAAGAAAGCCCTGTATGTCTGAATGTTTAACATACATTATAAAGTTGGTACTATATAACTTACTATAAAGGAGAAACATTTTCAACAGCACCCCTCCTTCGTCTTCCGATGTCATGATCCGACAGCGAAGTCGTGCTAAAGCTCCGGCCCAGCCCATCCAATATTCATTTTGTTTCGGCGCCAGTGGGTATTTTTTGCAAGCCTCAAGAGGGGTATAATTGGAGGTTGTGGGCCCTCTAGACTACCGTATCCGCCCGAGTTTACACAGGGACCACCGGTGTGCGTGTGTGGCGTGTATGGTGTGTGTAGCGTTGTAGCATACACTACTGCAATTGTTAAATAGTGCCGTTCCGGCCCTTAATTAAATGCGCATGTCCGGAAATAGAAGTTCGCTGTGTAAGGGAATAGTCTGCCCTATTCTAAAAAGAGTAATGGTAACGGTATTGCTTGCATATAAATGAATAATATATAAACAAAACGCCATGATCATATATGTAAATCTATTACGCAGCTATCTAGCTACGCGTGCACATTGATCTAACCCTAGCTTAGACTGGTTCACAACTCTAAACAACGGCAACGCCCACTACTCTGTATGCCATAGGCGCGGGAAGAAGGAGAGCAGGGGGCAGCTGCCCGGGCCTATGGCATACAGAGTAATGGGCGCTGCACCAGCACTTGGAATTTCTACGGGGGGGGGGGGGGCGTATGGTTCTGCCCCCATTAAATGTGAGCGTGAATGTCTGTTTTTTTGGCGAGCGTCAATGGCGGGTGGAAATCTACATGTTTATGAGTGTGTGCAATTGGAGGGCAGACACATATATTTTTCTGCACCCCCCCCCCACCCGCAGTTACAGCGGCGTAGCGGCGAAAGAATTCCAACAGCATTCGTTGCAACCTTGGATCATATGGCAGATGGGGGAACTCATGCGTTTGAAACTTCTCGCGGCATTGTTCCGGTTACTTGCTTTTGTGGCCTTTCAGTCTTTCACCTCAGCGTTCATACTTGTACTCGTACTCATAAAACTTATGGGTCATGGACTCGTACTCGTACTCATACTCGTACTCATACTCATTGTACGAGTACATTACAAATACATCTAAGTATTTTCTCAATATGTACTGGGGAAAATAAATATATTTGGTTATAAAATGAAACTTTCCTGAAATATTTAAATGTTCAACAATTTTTTTAATACTTTGTTATTTCTGATAGAATACCACCTTACCATCCTTACACATAGTACATCCTCATTCTCTGATAACCACGACTTTGATACCCAAACATGGCAACAGGCAGCATTTGTTCCCAGTCAGAAACACCCTGTTAAGCAAACAATAATTGTAGGCTATCAGTTCAGGCCATAAACCTGTTTGTTTAATTAAGCCACCAGGATGTTCATAAAGAGCCAATTAGTAGTTAACCCACCAGTTAGACAGGAAATGCCTTCGATGTAGTCTGGAGACCATGCCACTTGACAGTGGCTGACAATGCAACTGATAAGAATAAGAAAGGCCAGTCTTCCTCTGTAGAAGTAAGGTTGCTCAAGTCAGACTGCCTCTTACACTAGTATAATCCCATGCCAGCAGCCTGAATAAAAAGTCCAAAGGGGATGCTTAGCCTGTTATGTGGACATGTGCTAACCCTCTCAACAACTAGTAATCTACGATCAGAAAATTGCTGATTGTAGAGGTGAAGGAATACCTCAGTCAGCCATGTACATATCGTCACAGTGACCCGCTGCAGTTTTGAGTTTTCCAACTCTGGCTCAGTTGGCTGACAATGCAACTGATAAGAATAAGAAAGGCCAGTCTTCCTCTGTAGAAGTAAGGTTGCTCAAGTCAGACTGCCTCTTACACTAGTATAATCCCATGCCAGCAGCCTGAATAAAAAGTCCAAAGGGGATGCTTAGCCTGTTATGTGGACATGTGCTAACCCTCTCAACAACTAGTAATCTACGATCAGAAAATTGCTGATTGTAGAGGTGAAGGAATACCTCAGTCAGCCATGTACATATCGTCACAGTGACCCGCTGCAGTTTTGAGTTTTCCAACTCTGGCTCAGTTGGTCCCTCACCATCTCAGCATTCCAGCCTCGTCAGCCCCAAAGGGTATTTAGCATAGCCAAGAAAGTATTCTGCCCTGAACAGTGCAGCCTGAAAGACTCAATCTGTGAACAACTCATGTTTATGCGGTGCAAGGGCAAATAGATAATAAGATCATACGATGCCACTGAATTGAAT
Source organism: Escarpia spicata (assembly GCA_963995525.1). NCBI lineage: Eukaryota > Metazoa > Annelida > Polychaeta > Sabellida > Siboglinidae > Escarpia > Escarpia spicata. The sequence continues at coordinate 2,668,423 of OZ023205.1, forward strand.
GCCAATGAAGTGAATTTCATTGTTGATGAAGTAGAGGTTTTTTAATTTTCCTCATAAAAAATGGATCAACTGCCATTGCATATTCACTTGCTTCAACCCAGGGGAGTACCTACCAGGCGGATGCTGCTAATAATATAGGCCAGGTAAGTAAAAGATTGTCAAAATATGAATCGAGATCTTCAAGCTTTATTATGAATATTGGTGATGGGATGGGTGTAAAATTATTAGGATGTTGCTCATCAAAATTTGGACGAAGGATATATGTGGACATATTTATGCGAGGCAACTAAGGTGTTGTAAGTTGTCTTCAGCACAACTTTTCTACAAACTGCCAAAAACATATTTGGTGCTAAAATAATATTGATATGATATTTCGGAGGAGAATATTTCCTTACACAGCGAACTTTTACTTGACCCAGTTGCATAAATTTACAAGTGACAAACTGGAAGAGCTCGTGAACTTTCCAGTTCGTCAAGTCGTGTTTACGATATAAACGAGCCCACTGGAACGCAGTATAAGGGACGGATCTGCATTATTTTACAACTGCAATATTTTAGCACTCTGATTCAGCTGATCTTTGCCTTACCGCCCGCACGTGTTTCCCGCCCAGGTACGTTTGTTGACTTCCATTCACAATTGAAAAAGAAGAAGAAAAAAAAGAAGGAGAAGAAAAAGAAATATAATAATAAAAAATATATGAAACTATTATTATTCTTTACAATTCTGCGGTTCTTAGCCCCTGGGTCGCGACCGAAATTTGTGTCGCATGCCATATAAACTGGGTCACCAAAAGTCTCCAGTGACCTCTACCGTTCCCTTATTGTCACGTTTGCCCGTAGGCGTAGGCGAATAATGTATGCCAGAAATAAAAAAATACACAACATCTGGCGGAATGTGTTCGTCTAGCATGTGTCTGGTACGGACAAGTCATATAGTCTGCTTGATGCCGCCGAAAACGCGCCATCCGTGCACCAGGCGAATTCAGTGCCGTTTTTTAAGCCAAAAAATTACACTTTCACAGAAAATATCGCATTAACCAGCATGCCCATGTACATTGTATTGTCTATCGGACTGCCTGCCCCTTATTATCACCAGTATAATATAAATTAGTATAATATACTTCTAATATTGTATACATCGTACAATTTTCGCGACTACGTCCGCAATTTTTCCTTTCTGCTTGAAAGGGGTGTCCTCTCCTTACATTAAGCGGTTCTTAACCCCTGGGTCGCGACCCAAATTAATTGGGTCGCTAAACCATTTTGAGTGGATCGCCAAGAGTCTCTAATGAGTGTTCGAATTTTCCTTTTTTGTCCTGCTTGTTCGTGGTATGCCATACGTGATGTATGCGAGACGAACACGTTATGCCATGTAAATGTTGCAAGAACTAGAAACGCCATGCCACTGTCATAATATTTATTATATTGAATATCACACGGCTTTTTATCTTCACGCGACATTTGGGGTAAACTATTCCTCTCGCGTCAGTCCCATGGATCTGGTGTGGACAATTCATATTATGTTGTCTGATGCCGCTGAAAATGCGCCATGCGCTCACTGGAAAAACATAAATCGTTTGTGATTACATTTTATATCGAAGTCTTCAGAGTATACTTTCACAGACACACATACCCGTTTAATCAGCAGGTCCAGGAATATTTAGTTATTTTGGTGCACGTGAAGTGTCGATGTGGCAATATAATTGCAGAGGCGACAAAATATCCTGATGTCACCAGTCGAGTCGATATAGATATATATAGTGGGGAAGCTGAAGTTAAGGCGGCGCGACTACGAAAATTTTCTACACCATTTGATGCGGCCCGCCAGTGGGGGCTTTTGTGCCCCCCCCCCCACTACCTTCTCTGGACATGCCCCTGGGTTGTATTCGAAATTCGTAATATTCTTTTTTAAACCGTGAACTATCGTTATGACGGCATATTTCGGCACTAAAGCAGTAGGCCGTGAGATTATCCAAAAAAGTTAGAAAAAGCATGAGTCCTACCTCGAAAGTGGTAGACATGGCACCTCTGAATAATGTGCAAGGGGTGTCCCCTGAACGACATCGATAAACCAATGAAAGGCGTTGATTTTGTGATTTCTATGTCTTCATCAAGAAATATTAATACTTGTTGTCCTTCAATGTGTATTTCTATTATGTCTGTTTATTTCATAATAACATATTTCATCAAGTTAACAGTTGGAACGCATGGATCGCTAAGCCCGTTCAGCGACCGGAATTTAGTTTGCACCCGAAAAGGTTCAGAACCATTGCCCTACACCGATAAGCCAATGAACGGCGCTGATGCGGGGTTTCCTCCGCGTTCAGCAAGCAAGTTGAATACAAATAATAATAACATAATTTTTTCAGAGCGCCATGGCTCCAGGTGACACTGTTCAAATGCGCTGATACAATGAGAGTTGAATACACGTTATTATATATAATTTATATTTTGTTATGCTATTTATTTCATAATTATTTTGTTTTAATTTTCAAAAGTTAAAGGGGGGAATGAAACACTCGAACAACCACAACCAAAACGTAGGAACATACAGAACATGTCACCATAGTTTGATGAGCACAGCGATACGGTATATTTTAACTACTTGTTCTCACTTGGCCATTATCGGCAATGGCCGGCGCTATTATACTATGTAGCGGCCATTGGTTTGTAACGAGCATGGAAAGACGATGAACGTCAAAACATAATTCTTGGTCAAAGACACAGGTCCTTCTTTTGTATTTTTTTCTGCATATGACTATGCATCAATGAAGTAATGTTTGGTGAATGCACTCAGACGCATTCTAGAACACGTTTTCATTGGCTAAATCATAGTCAATGTTTTTTCTTTTTTACTTCGAACACATACAAAACTTACTTGTTGACATGTACAATAATACTACGTGTACCAAGGCTCCATATTTTGTGTTCGCCCAGAAATATCTATTTATGGAATAAATCGAACAAAATATTAAATCCCCATTGATAAGATAGACGCGACTCAAACCACTCGCTTGAAACTTGCAAAGAAAAAATGGCGATACGCAGTGCTCTAGTTTCCCGATTTAGGCATCGAACAAAATAAATTTTTCAGTTTGTGTGATGAGCAGGTTTCTGTCATCATTAATATATTATAGTACGTATTGAAATATATGGCATAAACGGCTGTGTTTCATTTCCCCTTTAACTGCTTGAAGGTATGGATTGCCAAGCAAGTCCCGTGACCGGAATTTGGATCGTGACCAAAAGGATTAAGAACGCTGGTTTACAACATATTTCCTCCACGACATAACGGTTTTGGACTTTCTCCCAAGTTGAATTGCGTGGAACAAGTGGGTCTCGGTAATTTGAATAATGGTTGGTTTGGCGCAAATTAATTTGTAATTGGCCTAGGAAATTATCAAACTATGTTAAGAAGGTTTACTTGATTATCCTGATAAACGTCCTTCTCAGCACAATTGTCAATAATAAAAATAACTTATTATGTGTCGTAGGATTTGGTGTTGGTTGAATTGGAATTAATACAAATGTTTCCAAAAGGTGGTATGTCTGGGCGAGTAAGCATTGTTAATGTCGTCAACACGCGTGAGTAGTAATAGATGTCCCTTATGATTGATGGCGGCGCCCCCTGGTGGCAATCCCATGTTAAGAGATAGGGATTTCCACCAGACCGCGCCAAGCGCTTTTCCCGCCAAGCGCTTTTCCCGCCAATTATGCAAATTAGGTCTTTGGCGCGCTCTGGTGGAAGTGCAATTGACCAATCACGAGCGAGCTGGGCATTGTGGGCGTGGCTAGTTTTGCAAATGAGCTTGGAAAAGTATTTCCGATCCCATGTTAAAGCATAGGCCCTTTTTATCGCAAAGGTATCCGACCACTTTTCGAATTTTTATCCCGGGTTAAAGCACAGGCCATTTTTATCGCAAAGGTATCCGACCACTTTTTGGGTTTTTATCGCTGTTAAAGCATAGGCCATTTTTATCGCAAAGGTATCCGACCACTTTTCGAATTTTAACCCCACGTTAAAGCATAGGGAATTTTCACCCTATGTTAAACCATAGGCCGTTTTTATCCCATGTTAAAGCATAGGCCAATTTTATCGCAAAGGTACGCGACCACTTTTTGAATAAAACATACCGAACACCATTTGAATAGGCTACTCACGAGATTGCTTGATCCGGATGCCGAGGCTTCTCCAAGGAACCGACCCGTTATTTGTTTGACGATGACGTGTCCAATATGTGGTGTTATAGTAAGGCGTTATGTATAACAAAAGGCTTATAAATTCAACGGAGGCCGTTTTGTCTGAAGTAATGTATACGAAATGTAGATTACATATAGGACTATGTTATATCAGAGCCTATAGCCTCGTTTTTTTCGAACAGAGCGACCATTTTGGAATTAGCCCTTCGTATCTGTTCACTCACAAATTTTTGACCATTAGCGACACCTAGCGGAATTTTTCGGAACCAAAACAGTATGACCGATAGCGCCACCTAGCGGAAATTTTTCTCTAACTCAATGTAGGGGTACTGCCCAAATTCGTGCGTCTTGGTTTGGCCATTAGCGCCACCTAGCGGATTTTTTACGCACTAAATTCACCTTACGGCAAATCTCACGCGATAACCCGTCTATTTGCTTTGCTTTGCTTCGTTTTGAAGCAAATCTCACGCGATAACCCGTCTATTTGCTTTGCTTTGCTTCGTTTTGAAGCAAATCTCACGCGATAACACGTCTATTTGCTTTGGTTTGCTTCGTTTTGAGGGATTTGACGCGATAACACGTCGAATTGACAACTTTGTGAAGCGTGTTGGTTAAACTAAAGTGTTTCGTTTGTCCGACTAGTTGGTCTGAGTTCAATTCGTGTCACGTGTTCGGCTAAGTTTCGTGTTTCGTTTGTACAACTCGTGTCTATAGTTCGATTCGTGTAGCGTAATCGGCTAAGTTTCTGTTTCGTTTACGCAACTAGTTGGTCTGAGTCTCATGTGATGTGTCATCCGTAGTCTCGTGGCATATCTCTTGTCTCGGCCGTACTCTCGTGTGATGTGACATCGGTAGTCTCGTGACATAACGTGTGATGTGTCATCCGTAATCTTGTGACATAACTTGTGATGTGTCATCCGTAATCTTGTGACATAACGCGTGATGTGTCATCCGTAATCTTGTGACATAACGTGTGATGTGTCATCCGTAATCTTGTGACATAACTTGTGATGTGTCATCCGTAATCTTGTGACATAACGCGTGATGTGTCATCCGTAATCTTGTGTGATGTGACATCCGTAGTCTCGTGTGATGTGTCATCCGAAATCTCGTGAAGCTTCTGACGCTTCGTCGGAGGTGGTGGGGGTCAGGTTGATGGTTGGTTGGTTGCCGGAGCTGATGACAGAGACGAAATTGTTTTGCTCGACAAACTGGTCATCGGACTGGTCGTTGAACTGGTCGTCGAACTGGTCGTTGAACTGGTCATTGGCTGTTGGTCCGGGTTGATTGTCTGGGTCTAAAGGTCGAGTGGTCCCATAGCCGGAGAAGGCTGCGCCTTCGGTAGCAAAATCCCTTGTCGGACGTTATCACTAGTCATGTTGTTCATCTTCCAAAATGTTCAACAGAACATAAAGTTCACGTGGGCGTGTCGAAAGAACACAGATTGTAGAGTAGAAAATTCAAAAGCACAGACTGCAGAGTTTTAACGATGTCACTGCATCATGACGTCACATAAAGTGGTGTTTGTGGTTCATGATGTATCCGTCACGGGGCTCTATTGCACGCAAGCGTACAATAGACACGAATTTGGGCAGTACTCCTACATTTAGTTCACAACTTATCCGTCAGGTGGTACCACTTGTAATTCACGACCTATCCGCCAGGTGAATTTAGTTCGCAAAAAAATCCGCTAGGTGGCGCTAATGGCCAAACCAAGACGCACGAATTTGGGCAGTAACCCTACATTTAGTTAGAGAAGAAAAATCCGCTAGGCGGCGCTATCGGTCATACTATTTTCGTTCCGAAAAATTCCGCTAGGTGTCGCCAATGGTCAAAAGTGAGTGAGTGAACAGATACGAAGGGCTAATTCCAAAATGGTCGCTCTGTTAAAAAAAACGAGGCTATAGGCTCTGATATAACATAGTCCTATATGTAATCTACATTTCGTATACATTACTTCAGACAAAACGGCCTCCGTTGAATTTATAAGCCTTTTGTTATACATAACGCCTTACTATAACACCACATATTGGACACGTCATCGTCAAACAAATAACGGGTCGGTTCCTTGGCGAAGCCTCGGCATTCGGATCAAGCAATCTCGTGAGTAGCCTATTCAAATGGTGTTCGGTATGTTATTTTATTCAAAAAGTGGTCGCGTACCTTTGCGATAAAAATGGCCTATGCTTTAACATAGGGTGAAAATTCCCTATGCTTTAGTGGGGTTAAAATTCGAAAAGTGGTCGGATACCTTTGCGATAAAAATGGCCTATGCTTTAACAGCGATAAAAACCCCAAAAGTGGTCGGATACCTTTGCGATAAAAAGGGCCTATGCTTTAACATGGGATCGGAAATACTTTTCCAAGCTCATTTGCAAAACTAGCCACGCCCACAATGCCCAGCTCGCTCGTGATTGGTCAATTGCACTTCCACCAGAGCGCGCCAAAGACCTCATTTGCATAATTGGCGGGAAAAGCGCTTGGCGCGGTCTGGTGGAAATCCCTATCTCTTAACATGGGATTGCCACCAGGGGGCGCCGCCATCAATCATAAGGGACATCTATTACTACTCGCGTGGTCTTGCTTGCCGGAGCATTTTGACTTACTTCTCTTCTGGTAATCGCATCTACGCGACCAAGTAATCCGATTACGTCTTAGTCTAAGTAGCATGTCAATTAGATCTAAGTGCTTTGGTCTCGGTCCAGTCCAGCTCCACACGATTCGTGAAGGTTTCATTTGATATACTAATTAAGTCGGACACCTTTCTAACGTGGTTCAGCGTAGAAACAACGGGTGTCGCCGAACGAATGTCGTCGTCATTGCACTGTTTATTCTATGCTTATTGTTCCAGTTATTGCGCTTTCTGTTAGGGCTATTCTTCATACGGCAATTTCTGTTTTGCAAACTACTAAATTGTCATTACTACCCTGACCCGTGGGCAGGGGTGGCCGTTCGATGGTTGCACTCCCCAGCCCCACTGCTGAGGCAAGACAGCTCTGCATGAAAGAAAATAGTTCCGTTTTGGGGAGCCTCAAACGGGATGAAGTTGGTGGTTTCGGGAGGCGGGGTGCAATTGGATATTTTATGGGAGCCTCAATGGGGCGAAGTTGAAAGTTTCAGGAGGTTAGAGGTGTATGATTGCTGCTTTTAAATGAAATACACCATTTATCAGACTGAACGAAACATGGCCGTCGTTTATTATCTGATCCGACCATCACCGGAGAAATCCGAAGTCAACGGGATCCGTCCGTAATACCTAGGCTACGTATGTATATAACATGCAGGGAGCGGCTATATTACAAGAGGAATTGGGGAGCTTGCAATAACAGGCGGAAACACGCACCCTCCAAAATATGAAGCACGCTACGGGCCTGCTATTGCTGTTGAGTCAACACAGTTAGTGGTGCAATTTTGGAGTTTGCTGTAACAGGACACGAAGTAACCAGAATCGCCGTAATATGAGTTGCTTGGTGTCGATTCTGTGTAGACGAGACACATGGACCGATAGGTGTCTTGTCTACGACACGGTTTAGGTATAAAGTTACATGAACCCGACTAGACAATATTATCTTGTATCGTTTAACTCTCTCGCCCTTTCTCTTTCTGTATCTGTGCCTATTCACATATCTATCTCGGCAGCAACCAGGCACCATAACCTTCGTGTCTACTATCAGATGATGGAGTGGAAATGTATATGTATAGATATTGAGCCACAACAGCGGGGATGGAACATGGTGGATGGACGGTGTCTGCCGATATAGCACTGATCATATTTAACAAGATTTAACAAGATTGCCGTCCAGAGCTATAAGCTCCAGACGGATTGCGGACAAGGAAGCCTTTGGCTTATCGAGAGTCCAACAATGTTCCACCTACGTATAACCCGCCCTCGCCAGATAGCTGTCAATTTTACTTTGAACACATTCACACTGCTAGCATTAACGCAATCATCAGATAATTTGTTCCAGTCATTTCTTGCCCTCTGAGAGAATGAGTACTTTCTCATATCCAACCTACACTGTTCCTTGGCTAATGCTGCATCGTGCCCTCTGGTTATACTGCCTTCTTTCAAAAAGAAAATATTTCTATCAGTATCCTCAAAACCATTCAATATCTTAAGAACTTCTATTTGGTCTCCTCTCAGTCTCCTAGTCTCACATTCTAATAGGCGTCTTTCATAACCAAGATCTTTCAGTTCAGGAATCAGCTTAGTTGCTCTTCGTTGCACTCTTTTTAGCTTATATATGTCTTTTTTACGACATGGCCTCCATGCCTGTATACACTATTCCAATGCGGCCTAACTATTGATTTGTACAGTGGTACAATTAGCTGTTTCTCCTTATATGTGATATGTATCCTAATTAGCCCTAGTATTTGGTTATCCTTTGAAGCAGCAATTCCACATTGCTCCGAAACTTTCATGTCAACACTAACTGTTATTTCTTAGTCCTTTTCTTTTACAGTTTTACCTAATATAGTATATCCCATTATGTATTCTTTGTTCACATTTCCATGTCTCATGTGGGTGCATTTATACTTCCCAAAATTGAATGTCATTTGTCATAAGACCACTTGACCAATTTGGCTATAACTTCCTGTACAGTGGGTTTATCTGCAACTGTTCTGAACACTTTTTGTGTGTATCATCTGCGAATTCCAGGACTTTGCTTGATACTTTTATCATTTATATATATCAAGAATAATATAGGTTCCAACACCGACCCCTGTGGCACTCCACTCAAAACTGATTTCCAGTTTGAAATATCCCCCTCTACTATTACTCTCTGTGTTCTGTCTGTCAACCATGTTTGTATCCAACTGATCATATGGTCCCCTATACCAAGGGCTTTTAGTTTAAGTAACAAACTTTTAGGAACTCATGTTGAGATTCATTTATTAATTTGTGTTTGACAAGGAATTCCACAACGTTGTCTCTAATAAGCGTTTCTAATAATTTGCATAAAACTGGTGTTAAGCTCACTGGTCTGTAATTATATGTATTGCTCCTCTATCCCTTTTTAAATAATGGTGTAATGTTTGACCACGTCTCGCCCATGCTCTTGGAGCTGCACTGGCTTCCTGTGAAGAGTCCCATTATTTTCAAGACCCTACTTCTCACTTTCAAATGCCTTCTCGCACCTCCTATCTATCAGCACTTCTCTCTCGACACGCTGTCTACTCTCCTCCGATCAGCTACTCGAACTAAAATCGGCGAACGAACATTCTCTTGTGAAGCTCCAAGAGCATGGAATCAACTACCACTCACAGTGCGCCAATGCACTAGTGTCAATCAGTTTAAAGTGGCACTGAAGACGCACCTTTTCACAAATTATTTTAACCTTCGATGATCATAATAATTTATACCTTTATTTTTTAGTTAATTTAGTATTGTAATTAATCTATTTTATTGTGTTTGATGTTATTTATTTATTTGCATTAACCATTATAAAGCGCCCCAGAAAAATTATTTGGATGGGGCGCTATATAAGAAATAAATTATATATATATATATATATATATATATAATAATAATATATTTAATTTGTTATAGCACCAAATCCACAATTGTTCGTGTCTTTTTACAATGCAATGTGTCGTGATCATTAAACTAAAATATTAGCACTAACACAGTCATTTAAACTAAAAATTGTGCCATGCAATAGTAATAAAAATATTAATAAATAAATTAAGTAAAAGGTAACAAAATATTTGGAGTATGGTAGTAAGATGTTAACTTAAAATAAACACAGTACAATTTAATATAATTAATAAATTACAATGCATAAGTTAATCACTAAAACAGCATTATAAAATCAAATAAATAAATAGTTCTAAAATATTTCTAATATAAATAAGTTCACTGGATCACTGAGGACAGTCACAAACAAGCTACTAGCGTTCGTCTAGAATGATATTCTAAATAATGTGTTTTTAGTTGACGTTTAAAACTGCCAAAAGAGTCCGAAGATTTAATGTAATTAGGCAGAGTGTTCCAGAGAGTTGCAGCGGCCACCGCGAACGAACTGTCACTAGCTTTGACGCGAGTACGCGTTACAGACAACATGTTGTCACCAGACCGCAGTGATCTAGCGGGTCTGTTTGTTCATGTTCAGGTGTCTGTCCACGCAGACGCCAATATTCGGGACACATCGTGAAGCTGCAATCGTACAGTCACCAACACGTATTACGCAGGCATCCACAAGTGTAGCGGCCGACTTAGGCACCACTGGAATGTATTCGGTCTTGCTGTCATTCATGCACATGCAATTCCGCGCCATCCAATGTTTTATGTCATCCAGGCATGCTTCCATTCGACGTAAAACAGCAGCGTAAGGGGTTGCACTGAGATCAAAGTGAGAGTAGAGTTGTAAGTCATCAGCGTAGTGGTGGTAGCAAAGGCCATGTTTTCTGATGGTATCGCCAATCGATTGCACTTAAAACGAGAAGAGCAATGGGCCTATGACGGAGCCTTGTGGGACCCCTGACGTCAGAGGAGTTGTACCCGTAAATGTGTCACCAATTACGACGCGCTGAGTCCGTTCCTGCATGTACCAGACCACCCAGTCTAATGCTTTATCAACAAAGCCGTAGCGCAGTCGTAGTCGTCGAATTAAGATGGCATGGTTAATTGTCTCATAAGCTGCACTAAAATCGATGAGAACCAGTGATGTGCCTTGAATGTTGTCCATGGCTGATTTCATGGCATTGGTAACGTATAGTAAAGCCGTTTCCGTCGAATGGTGTTTTCGATACGCCGATTGGTAGCTGTCATTCATTCCCTGATCGGAGATTACTAACTGAACGATAGTTAGTCAAGACGTCTTTGTTAAGCGATGGCTTCTTCAAAAAAGGACGTACAATAACCTGCTTAAGCAGTGTAGGCATGATCGCATCTTCAAGAGATGCAATCGTGGTCAGTGTTACAATGGACACAAGACTGGTGGCATTCTCTTTTAGCTGGTTGGCAGATAGAGGATCTAGCACACAAGTTTTGCTCGTGGTAGCAAAAGTTGTTGTGATTTCTTCGGCTGTTGTAGGATAGAATGCACGTGTACGATCTGCAAAACATTGCTTTTCATCACATGTAACCAGATCAGTTGATGTGAAAAGTTGTAAGCTTGACAACAATTGATCGATTTTGTCACTAAAGAAATGCGAAAATAGTTCGCATCCTTCCACTGCCGAGCTGAATTCCGGATGTAGCTGAGAATTGTGACCACCAAGAGATCTCGCTAAACGAAGCATAGTGCTGTTGTTAGCCTTTTCTAAACGATCTTGAAAATATAATGTTTTTCTCCAGTATCAAGGCATTGCATTCATCACGTGACGTGACGTACAGCTGGGGTTGAATTTCAAGTTTAATTTTCCTCCAAAGATTTTCCTCTTTCCGTTTCTTCTCACGGGCATCGTCAATGTTTGCGTCGTAAAATGGGTGTGTCGAGTTGTTTCGTGTTGCTACAGTGCGCCATGGAGCGAGTTTATCCAGTCACTTCGTTCAGTTGGTGTTATACGTAGCGACTAATTCACCCACTTGCATATCTTTACAGCACGATTTCATATCAGCACAAACAGATTTTGTTTCGTCTCTCAGTGCACAGTTATCAGTGTCCCGAAAGTTACGTTTTGCAGTCGTCGATACTATTGAAGGTGGCTCCAATGAGTTTACTGCAACTTCAATACGATGATGATCAGAAATTGAGTCTGGAAGAACTGTGACAGCAGAGATGAGGTAGTTGTTACTATTACTGACGACAAGATCCAGGATATGTCCACTAGTGTGCGTAGGTGAAAGTACATGTTGAGTCAGGTTGAACAACTCAAGAAGATCACGTAGAGGTTAAGATTTAGTTTGGCTATCAAAGTGAATATTGAAATCCCCAACAATATGGTGGGTACGACAGATATAAACGCTTCGCTGAATAAGTGTTCGAGATCGATATAAACGTCCCATGTTAACTCAGATTTCTTACTTGATACTGTGGGGTGGTAAACAACCCACACGTTGACTTTCATACAATGCGGGTTAATGAACTGCAAACGTAGTAGTTTACTCCTTACATAAGCATAGGAAATCTTGCTATCATTTAAAAAAATATAATTCGCTAATTTTTGCTCAGGTCGTTTGGATTTTCGAACTTAGGTTGTAGCTAGGTTAAGGGCATCTTTGTAGTTGTTGTAGTCTTTTATATTTCCAGTGTTTCTGTAAACTCTCGCATAGCTTCTTTTGATAGGTGTTTCTTCCTAGATCGTTTCCCTTGCTTTTTAAGGGAACAGATCTTTCAATAATGCCCTTAATCTCATCTTTCAAAATGGTCCAACATTCTGTTGCTGTCTTGTCCTTCATTAAGTTAGTCCAATCTAAGTGTGCTAAATATTTTCTCATCTGTGTATGTTTGCCTTTGTTAAAGATTCTCCTCCATTACTTTTTACCATTATTCCCTGATTGTACTTTTATACTAAAATGGATCTGGTTATAATGACTAGATCCCAAATGCTCATGGATTTTAATATAATCAACTAATTCGTTTTCAGAAGAGAACACAAAATCCAGCCCGCACCACCGCGAGAACTACTGGATATCAGTTGCAGCAGTTGCAAGAAATACTGTATTATGAGAAGGTGAACATGCCGAAAATATGGCATGCCTTGCTCTGCCGTGTGTAGAGAATCCCGCAATATCAGCTGTACCGACGCGCTGTTGCCAGAATTCACTGATGACTGAGACGTGCTTGATGGATCTGTTTACTAAGGTAATGCGCATCAATGTATATGGGTAACATGCAACATTACATGCACTGAGTATAAGTTCAGCATGATAAAATGTTGCTACTTGGAGGATATATTGAATTTATGCAAATGAGCTACTCACCCAATCACATTTTAATGTATCCCAAATGAATCCTTTTATCCAAAGCCTCACAACCTCGCATCCACTCCGTCTTTGACGTTGAAATCGATTCGTTCGAGAAGAAACGTGTTGATCATGTGTTTGGCGTTTCTCATACTAACTATTCCCTTCGCTGTATATGCTTCTGTGACAACGCTTGAGTTGGATAACTATTTGCCTTTGTCGTGCAAATTTGAAGCTACGTGGATTATGTTGAGTAATTCGTCTATTAACAGTCTAGTGTATATAATCCTTTTTCGATCTGTTCGAGAAAAAAAAGCACATATGTTATATAGTGTTCTTGAGCTAGATACATGTATATACATATATATATATATATATATATATATATATATATATATATATATATATATATATATATATATACATGTAGCCTACCTGTCGGTAGATGATACACGTAAGCAATTGCTACATACGTTACGTCAGATGAAGAAACATTGGCCTCTCTTTAAGCCGGAGGCTTCCCTAGGCATATGCCATTTTGGGTTTTGGCACTCCATGGCAATTGTTCCTTTTCAATCTGTTCATGAAAAAACGGCACAAATAGTTATTGGTGTTTGCGAACTATGTTCATGTTGGTATTTTATAAACGTACCACTGTTGTTACGTGAACATATTCTACCACATTGTTCTTCAATAAAGTTTATGTTCAAACGTTGGTTGTCGTTTCCCTGTTCACTTATGATTACTACATCACATCCGTTGTACGTAACGTTTGCAGTTTAGTATTAGTACGTTCTTTGTTACAATGAAGTAAAGACCATTGGTTTAAATGTTACCGTGTAAACAACACTCATTTGCGCTATAGAACGTCGAGAAAAGGTGAGGTATCAACCGAGAACTTGTGAACATATTACCCATATGCAATGCTGCGTTTACGGGTGTTATGAGGAAAACGACGCGAACCCCGTATATGCGTATCAGTTTCAACATTCATTGCAGAAATGACAAAGTAAAGTGGAAAAGAAAACATTGTTATACTGTGCAATCGTCGAGCCTTCAATAAGCCGTTGTCCACTTTACATATGAAGATGGCTTGGCAAGGCAGTTTCGTTAACAAATCATCATTACATCTTCACAACGTTCCAATTCTCTTCCGAATGTGTATTAGCAGCTTGTTTGAAAGAAGGCCTTGTCAGATAGCAATTATAATTGTGGCGGTGCCACTTATGTCCAACGATAAAGCGATATAGATATACAGTGAACCACCGTTTGATATTGATCGATTAGTGCACAGTTTTAGTTAATGTCGAAGACAATGTAATAATTCTCACACTCCGTCAACAGTCGTGGATGAACGTGCACGTGCTGCACTGGAAACCCTTACTGGCTATAAAATATGGACGCCAGCGATTTTGACGATATCAAAACTCTGACCATCAGTATAGTGATCATTATGAACATAACGTTGAATGTTCTCGTGATCGCTGTAATCGTTAAGGTAGGTAGTATGGATTCCACCAAAAATCTTTAGTTTTCAACACAGATCAACCATATTTGGTATGCAGATACACACCAACATAGTTAAGGTTTTTTCATGTTTCGCATAAATTATGCAAATTAGGTATCCAATATGGCCGCCATAACAGGGAAAATTAGGTATTTTTTGCCGCGCTCTAACCAAAAAGTATTCAAGTTACAAGCTTGTAATTTAGCACAGGGATTACTGTTATGCATATCTACTGCATGAATTTAACAGAAATCGGATATGTTGCGTTGTTTACGTTAAAAAAGATTTGTTGTCAATAAAACCTATTTTGTGTAACTTTTTCACATAACTAACGCCTATAATTCAGAAACCATTAAATATATTATGATTTCTTTTAATTCATGCAGTAGATATACTCATTAGGCACTGCGGTGCAAAATGTTTTGCAGTTATACCCAGTATTTATTCTACTAGAGCGCAGCAACTTTAAGTACTCACAGCAAAAATGGTATTCCGAGAAAACGATGATAAGGTAATTTTGTATAACCAAATTCTGCCAAAGCCGTCCGAAGAAACCTCAATATTGCCACTTTTTATTACTTTTTCAGCTAATATACTAACTGCATATTGAGGTAAGGATATGAAAGTACATAAATAGCAAAGAAAGTCCTTTTCCAAAGAAATGTCAAAAATCACTTTTTGAATCCATACTACCTACCTTAAATATCCACAACTGCGTGAAGATCGCACGACTCTGTAATTGTTCTCGCTGACGCTTTCCGATCTTGTCAACGGATGTACGGCGTTGCCCATCAGCGCCGCCGTCTGCTGCAGTGCGACACCGAACGTATGTAACATGAGTCGCTACCTTCCCAAGATACATGCGGCCTTCTCGACCTGGTCCTGCTGTACCACAATGCACAGCCTCTGTTGGGTGACCGTGTGCAAGATGATCGCCATAGCGAATCCGTTCCGCTATTAACAAATACTCGCCGAACTGGATGTTACATAATACTTGCCAATAACATTTTGATATGTCCGAAATGAAACTTTTATCCAAAGCCCTTCCTAGAATTTAAAATTACTCAAATATGTTGTCTGACAGCATAGATATGGCAAGATTTTGATGTATGTCGGCAATACTGGATTTACATTAACTTTACATATTTGCCTTGCATGGATTTCTTATGACATTAATATGGTGTTCTGGAGGCCTCATAGAAAATCACAATCATTTTGTTCCAAGTTGAGTGAAAATTGGTGTAGATTTTCTGAACCATAGAACCAGAAGACAGGTTGAAAGACGAATAATGCAGCTTAGATGCGAAGAAGTACCCAGTCTCAAAAAGGACTATGACTTAATGAAACAATTTTTCTAATGATTGTCACATGCAGTATATGAATAATATTATATTCAAAAATAAAATAAAATACATGTTCATAATCAGCGTGAACCGTACACAGATCAACAACAACAATATGTTGGATTTTTATAACGTCCGTCTGGAACTTGGTGCTTTGGAAAACAATTTTGCTATGTTTTCTTTTAATAACTGATCATATATTCACAACGGACGCTTTCTCTTCACAGCACGTCCATCTTGAGTTTATTTGCAAGAATGCATTCGTCGCACGGAAGATGTGAGGGTGGCGACAATTACATCTTGTGAAATATAACACCGGTACCATGTGATGTTATCCAATTAGCGCAAGATGACATACAACGTCGAAGATAACATCATAATAATCATGCGGACTTTGTCAACCTTAGTGGACGTGTGTGGACGTGCAAAACTGGACTCTCTTAGTGACTAACCGACATGGATGCTGGCAATTACGACGGTATCAAGACTCTGACAATCAGTGTAGTTGTCATTATGAACATCGTCTTGAACTTTCTCGTGATCGCTGTAATCGTTAAATATCCACAACTGCGCGAAGATCGCACGACTCTGTTCATGTTCTCGCTGACGCTTTCCGATCTTGCCAACGGATGTACGGCAATGCCCATCAGCGCCGCCGTCTGCTCCAGTGCAACACCGAACGTACGTAACACGAGTCGCTACCTTCCCAAGATACATGCGGTCTTCTCGACCTGGTTCTGTTTTACTACAATGCACAGCCTCTGTTGGATGACCATATGCAAGATGATCGCCATAGCGAATCCGCTCCGCTACGAACAAATCCTCACCCGAACTCGATGCTACATAATAATTGGCGGTATATGGATAGCTGGAGCTTTAACGAGCGCGTTGATAACACCTTTTGTTGCAATGTGGATCTTTGATGCATGTATCTATCGGACAATCGTTTCTACAGACAGCATTTATATACTGATTTTCGCTGTTATGATCGCGATCGTGTTGCCAGCTTTCGCCATGGTCTACTCAACTACACGAATATTCTTCGCGATTCTTCGCACGCACCGTCAAATTACAGTGCAAGTGCATTCGATAGGTGGAGACAAAGGTAAACTCGCAACTATCCCGTATTTGACGTTGAAGTCGATACGTTCTGGAAGAAACATACTGATAATGTGCTTAACGTTTCTCATATTAACGATACCATTTGCTGTGTATGTTTACATGTTTACGTTTGAGTTGGATCATTACTTGCCATATTCGTTTAAGTTTATATCTACGTGGATTTTATTTAGCAATTCGTCCATAAATAGTATAATTTTTATCATCCTTTTTCGATCTATTCGTGCTAAAATGACACAAATGTTACGTGATTTTTATGAACTATGTAGGTGTTGGTAGTTTGCAAAAAATACCACATGCAATACATGAGCAAGACGTCAATAAACCAATATCTATATGTCTATATGCATGCTGTTGTTGAGATCCTTTTTACATAGGATCATTTGTAATGCACTGTGCTGTTCGTACGTTGTTTGTGACAATATTGTAGAGTTAAATCTGACCACGCAAACAACATTGAATAGTTATTGCACCAACATCTGGCAAAGGTAAGGAATCAACTACATGCATGCTGTTTTGAACTTATTACCTGTACTCAATACGGGGTTCAGTGACTTGGCGAGGAATGTGGCCGTATCTAACAACGCTGGATACCCTCTCTGAGAGCTTCATGTCGGTTTCAAGCCTAGGAAACGGAGGAGGAGTGGTCTTGTGACCAGCGACTCCACCCCGCAAAAACAAAGAAGCTACGGAAACCGAAACAAGATAGAATACAATATTCGATTAAAGAAGCGAAGCAATCCAGGCCACGGGTTCAATGAAGGGTGGAGACCAAACCCGCAAGGAAGCCTCTACCCTGACACCGAATCTCTCGCCTAACGTTACATATCGGAAATATGCAGACAGCGACCAACAACAGCAGTTTCGCAGCAGACTTAGAATCGTTTGACCTTGATGCTGACGAGGCGGACCCAGTTGCTCTTCTCGCGGGCTACGATACCTGACTACGCACCATCGTTGACATGCACGCGACTCTCGTGACACGGACCAACACGGTCAGGCCGAAGACCCCGTGGCACACCAATGAACTGGCCGAAGAACAGCGAGCCCTCCGTCGTGCCGAACGCCATTGGCGAAAATCAGGCCTAACTGTAAGTACCTACATCGGCAGACTTTTACGGACCGACGGAACACCTACCGGAAATCGCCGAGGACACCACGCTCCGAACACTATAGATCTGAAATTGTAAAAGCTGGCGGCAGTATGCGCCTCATCCATAATATCGCAAATTCTCTTTTTGGTTGAGACGCAGACAGAACCCTACCAGAAGTGGCAGACGTATCCCACGCGGCACTTGCTACCAGATTCCAGTGAAGCGTCACAAAAAAGGTGGAAGCGCTGTGACTGTGTCGTAATCTGTCTTCGCTGCCAGCTGATGACACAACAGTGGTGACTGCTCGCTTAGATGTCTTTGAACCTGCGTCGCCATCGGATGTGAAGCGGACAGTCCTGGCATCTGCTGTGATGTCGTGTGCGTAATGTATTGAGTACATTACTACATTTATTAATAGCTGACTCGGACACTCATATCTGAACACGTTTTTATTATTCGACATACAAAACATCGACAGCAACTTATAGTACTAAAACAAAAATTTTATGGAAATTTAACAAAGTTCAGCCGTCCAATCACCTTACATAATTACATGTATGTGTCCTTAGAGATCCAGAATATTTCGTTGCTTTATAGGTCTTCCTGATCGACGCATAGCCACAGAAGTAGAAGGTGGTGTTGCCAAAACCACATTCTTGCTGGGCTGCCCTCCGGCAGATTGATCTGCTTCTTTCTGAGTATTTGGAGGAACCGACACCGATTGACCAACACTGCCATCATTCACAGATGATTGAACCCTGGCTGATTCCAACACATCTGGAATTACCGACTCTGTATGTTCAGATACAGACCGATAAGAATCACTTTCGGCTGTTAGAATAACATAATCTACGTACACATAGCGACGCTGTGCACGGACGTACACGAGGTAAGTCAGCGGTCCCAGCCGCCTGATCGAGATCCACTTTTCGTGACCACCCCGATGATTACGCACATGAACTTGATCTCCTCCGACCAGTTCGCGAAGCTCAATGCTGTTCCGATCATGCTGCAGCTTCTGCTTCTGCTGTTTCTCTTCCATGTTTTTAGCCATGTGAGGCTGTAGTAGACTAAACCTATTTCGCAGTCTGCGTTTTAAGAATAGTTCTGCTGGAGATATTCCGGTTACTGTGTGCGGTGTACAACGATATCGCAGCAAGAAGTTAGCAAGTCAATGTTCCTTGGTTAGTTAGTTTCCAGCATTGTGTTTTCGAAGACAGTACTGCGGAAATTACACTGGCTGCCTGTTAGGAGGTCTCTTGAGTTTAAGATACTCGTCCTTGCGCACAGGGCAATATACGAAGGTACGCCAGAGTACCTTGCGACACCATTGCACCAATATACACCACGCCGTTCCCTACATCCTGCAAGCGGGTTACTCTTGGAAGTTCCTAGAGTTAACTTAGAACGTTTTGGCCGCCATGCATTTGCTTATGCTGGCCCCACTCCGTGGAACAAACTTCCCATGAACATGCGCAACAACGGCAATCTCCCGCAATTTAAGAAATAACTAAACACATTGTTCTTCTATACTTAATGGATTTAAATAACTGGCATTGGACTTTTAATACACATATATACATATTATCTTACATAGTCATAGTATCTTATTTATTATCAATGTAGTATTGATGGTATTAGTGTATTTTTCATATTTCACATATTTAATAATACTTTAACGAATGCAGTTTAACTTGTAAATATATCTTAAAATAACTTACACAGGGGAACAGTCCACAGTTTTAACATGTTTTACAGCGTATCGTTATTCTTTTTTTTATTATTACTTTATCATTTTACCTGAATTAATTAGAATGTTAAGCTATTTAGAATTCACTATGCTTGTACACACCCGTGAACGGGACAGCCGTCCCGGATTTGACGGTGTCAAAATAAAGTTTTATTATTAGCATATAAATCAAATATAAAGATATGATGCTAGAATGTGAAAATCAGACAGGATGATCGGCGCATGTTCTCTAGGAAATGATCAATACAAGATCAATCATCTAGATGGAATGGAGCTGGGATAAAGAGAACTGACTACAGGAGACACCAAACTATGGTCAGGCAGAGAGGATAACGAGCAATGACAGGGAATAGCCATGAACATTCAGAGGAAGTCAAACAACACTCTTCATGAATGGAAGCCAATCAGTGAAAGACTTCTTTATGCTAGATTTAAGTACAGGTTTATCAATAAAACTCTCAGCAGTGGTAGTCTGATAAACGTACCTAGTTTGAAAATTTGGCCACGGATGCAGAAGAAGCAACATACAGGCAGGGCATGAATTCCCTCTACGAAATAATGATGAAATTGAAAGGAGATAATGACCCAACCAGAACCTCCCACTGAAAGCCATAGATGGAAAGATCATCACAGGAGAGAGAGAGAGAGGGGAGAGGGAGAGGTAGAGGGAGAAAGAGGATGGGAGAGAGAGATAGAAAGAGAGAGAAAAAAAGAGAGACAGTGGAGAGATGGAAGGAAAACTTATCAACCATTCTCAACCGTGCCGACCCATCCACCATTGCTGACATTCCTGAGGCAGTGGAGGACCTTGCGATCGGTATCGACCAGATCACTGAAGCAAATGATAGGACGATCGGAAGAGCACCAGGGGACAGTAGCATTTTTTCTCAGAAATATTGAAAGTAGAGGAATAGGAAACACCCAGCATCCTTTGTAGGAATTTCAAGAAGATTTAGGATGAAAGAAATACACCAAATGGAATACGGGCACTGTTATTAAGCTACCAAAGAAAGGCGATTTGGGAAACTGCAATAGCTGGAGTGGTATCACATTGTGATCACAGACATGCAATTTCTTCAGTCGCATTATTCTGAAGAGAATATCGGCAGCTATTGACACCATTCTCCGACAGGAGCAAGCAGGTTTCAGTAGAGACAAGTCTTGCATATATCACATATTGACATTAACGCAGATCTTAGAAAAAAAGCGCGGAATGGTACAATACCATCTACATTGCATTCATTGACTTCGAAAAGGCATCTGACTCTCGGCACAGAGAATCTTTGAGTAACATATTACGTCACTACAGTAAACTACTCGACAGTGTCAAGTGACATGTAACATCCACCTGACAGACAGCTTCAGCATCAAATCTGGAGTGAGGTAGAGATGCATTCTTTCTCTATTTCTGTTCATACTTGCTATTGACTGGCTGATGACGGAAATTACCAAAGATGGAAACAGGTGCATCGAATACAAACCTAAATCCTGGAAGACCTGGACTACGCAAATGACACTTGACTGCTGTCCAGCTGACACAGGATATGCAAGTAAAAGGAAATTATTACGGACACAGCACCACAGATCGGAGTAAAGCTCAACATATCGAAAAGCAAATTGATCAGGGGCAACCAAAGAGAGACAACGCCATTACTACAATCAACGGAAGAGGTCAATAAATACGTATATTGGAAGCAAAGTTACAACAGATCGGAACTCTCAGGAAGATACCATATATGCCATAAATCATCAAAGCCAACCAGACTTTTATTGCTGTAACACCTCTAATGTACTTCTTTGACCCTGAATGCTGATATTTGTGTGGGTGTTCTAGGGGGTCCTTTTAATGGTTAATAAATTTAGACGTTATTGGATTTCACTTGGGGCTGGGCCACGGTGGGATTTGGATCTTGGCGGATTTAACATAGTTTTACTTTTGTTCGATGTTATCATAAAGATAACAATGCACTGTAGAAATATGTCGGTCTGTTTTCGGTGTTCATTATTAATACGATATCAATACTCTGACCGTCAGTATAGTGATCATTATGAAAATTACGTTGAACTTTCTCGTGATCGTTGTAATCGTTGTAATCGTTGTAATCGTTAAATATCTACAACTGCGCGGAGATCGCACGACTTTGTTCATGTACTCGCTCACGCTTTCCGATCTTGCCAACGGATGTACCACCGCTATTCCCTTCGCTGTATATGCTTCTATGACAACGCTTGAGTCGGAGATAACTATTTGCCGTTGTCGTACACATTTGTAGCTATGTGGATTTTATTGAGTAATTCGTCTATTAACAGTCTCATGTATATAGTCCTTTTTTGATCTGTTCGAGAAAGATCAGCACATATGTTACGTAGTGTTCTTGAGCTATACATGTAGGCCCACTTGTCGGTAGATGATAGACGTAAGCATTTGTTACATAAGTTACGTCAGATGAAGAAACGTTGGCTTCTCTATAAACCGGAGACTTCCCTGTGCATATGACATTTAGGGTTTTGGCACTGCATGGCAATCGATCCTCTTAAATCTGTTCATGAAAAACGGCACAAATAGTACTTTGTGTTTGTGAACTATGTTCATTTCGGTATTTTATAAACGCACCACTGTTGTTACATGAACATATTCTACCACATTGTTCTTAAAAAAACAGTTTATGTTCATACGTTGATCGTCGTTTCCCTGTTCACTGACGATTACGTCACATCGGTTGTTTGCAGTTTAGCATTACTATGTTATTTGTTACAATGCTGAAAAGCCCGTCGGTTGAAATGTTACCGTACAAACAACACTCACTTGCGCTATAGAACGTCGGGAAGAAGTGAGGCATCAACGGAGAACTTGCGTTGCGAACTTATTACACATATGCATTGCTGAGTTTACGGATGTTATGAGGAAAACGACGCGTACCCCGTATATTTATACGGATCAGTTTCAACATTCACTAAAGAAATGGAAAAGTAAAGTGGAAAAGAAAACATTATTATGCTGTGCAATTGTCGAGCCTTCAATAAGCCAACGACATCGTTGTCCACTTTACATATGTAGATGGCTTGGCAAGGCAGTTTTGTTAATAAATAATCATTGCATCTTCACAACGTTCACATTCTCTTCCGAATGTGTACCAGCAGCTTGTTTGGAAGAAGGCCTTGGCCTAGCAATTATAATTGTGGCGGTGCCACTTATGTCCAACAATATACAGTGAACCACCGTTTGATGTTGATCAATTAGTGTACAGTCCTAGTTAATGTCGAAGACAATGTAATAATTCGCACACTCCGTCAATAGCCGTGGATTAACGTGCACGTGCTGCACTGGAAACCCTTACTGGCTATACAATAATATGGACGCCAGTGATTTTGACGAAATCAAGACTCTGACCATCAGTATAGTGATCATTATGAACATAACGTTGAACTTTCTCGTGATCGCTGTGATCGTTAAGTATCCACAACTGCGCGAAGATCGCACGACTCTGTTTATGTTCTCGCTGACGCTTTCCGATCTTGCCAACGGATGTATGGCGATGCCCATCAGTGTCGCCGTCTGCTCCAGTGCGACACCGAACGTACGTAACACAAGTCGCTACCTTCCTAAGATTCAAGCGGTCCTCTTGACTTCGTTCAGCATTAACTCATTGCACAGCCTCTGTTGGGTAACCGTGTGCAAGATGGTAGCCATAACGAAACCACTCCGCTATGAACAAGTTCTCACTCAAACTCGATGTTACTTCATAATAGGTGGCATTTGGTTAACTGGAGCCTTAGCAGGCGCATCGTTTGCACCCTTTGCTGTAACGTGGAACCTCGACCAATGTGTTTATCAAACAACAATCTCAACATATATCACTGGTATGGTAGTTTTCGTTGACGTAATCGCGATCGTGTGTCCAGTTGTTGTTATTGTCTACTCAACTACACGAATATTCTTCACGATTCTTCGCACGCACCGTCAAATTACAGCGCAAGAGAATTCCATCGGAGGAGAGAATGGCAACCTCGCATCCACTCCGTCTTTGACTTTGATGTCGATTCGTTCTGGAAGAAACGTGCTGATCATGTGCTTCGCTGTTCTCGTCCTAACGATGCCATTTGCTATATATATTGCGCTGGATGCTTTTGCGTTGGCTAATTATTTGCCGTCATCGTACCACTTCACAGCAACTTGGATTTTTCTGAGCAATTCCTCCGTGAACAGTCTCATGTATATATTCCTTTTTCAGTGTATTCGTGAAAAAACGGCACAAATGGTACGTGGTATTTACGAACGATGTACGTTACGGTAGACAGTTAACGTATCACCGATGTAAGTGAACATGTTGTACTAAACCGTACTTCTAATTAAACCAATCTATGTTCGATAATATGCCGTCGTTCGTTTTTCACAGACAATCGCGTATATTGCCAGTTACATTCGTCCATGCATATTTTGTGTCCGCCGTGCTACATATTGGTAAATTAATTAATCTTAACAGAGAAGTTGGTTATAGATTTAAGTTGGTTTTGCCAAATTGTTATATATGTGGACGTTCTTAATAATCAACATATAATATATATTGAGTTTTAATTTCTTTACTTCTGTATATCAGTACTGTAATTAGTATCTGAGATGTAATTGTAACTATTTGCTACATTTTAAATTAAGTAAATGTATTTATTCTTTGAGATTTTGTCATCAATTATTGGTAACATAATTGAAATACTTGTCAAACCGTTACTGCACTGGAACTTATGCACTTGTGTTGTTATTATGTTTCGAAAGTGTTTAAGTAAGCCAAACGTAACTTGTTAAAAATTACAATTTTGGGATGGCTGCTACGAGGGCGACAAATAATGGTTTTAGAGGCAATCTCCCTGACCCCATTTTAGCGTATGTACAGCAACATGACAGCCCACGGTTAGGATATTGTCAGTTCGTAATTCCGTACATTAAATCATTATTGTTCTATTTTTATGTTATACATTTTAGCTAATAATACATGTACA
The DNA here is from genome assembly GCA_963995525.1 of Escarpia spicata. Classification (NCBI taxonomy): domain Eukaryota; kingdom Metazoa; phylum Annelida; class Polychaeta; order Sabellida; family Siboglinidae; genus Escarpia; species Escarpia spicata. The sequence continues at coordinate 2,693,282 of OZ023205.1, forward strand.
TGTATTACCTGATATTGTTTTCAACACATGTTATTTTATAATTGAGCTGAACCTGTAGATATTTATATTTTGTACCGTTTTGTTTTATATGTCGGTCAAATAAACACTTCCAATTCCGACGTAATTAGCGAGGTTAATCACTTGACTAATCAATTATACAATTATTATGCATTTCTTGCTCACTTCGTTGATAGATATTTGGTAACGCGTTTAAAAGTTAGGATCCATGTGCGATGGTTTATTTGGCATCAAAACGAATATCTCCAGATTCGTCGGTATAAGCGCTGATTAAGGAAATCGGCCGGTTTCTAGATGCCGCGGCATACATATGGCTGTTTAAGATGTCTATGACAACATAATTTAGTCAGTACGATTGAGGAGACATACATATGTAACGGGTCTTATAAAGCATTTTGTGAAAACCTTCAGATGAGACATGATTGTACTATGTTTGCCAAGGTGTAGTGGTGATTCTTATTAAATAGCTTGGTGAAGCATGACTCAAACGATTCACGGTGATGAAGAAAATACAGTACAATATGGATATGAAGACGTTACTACATGGGGAAAGAATGTGCAAGAGCCGTGCAGCTGCCGTAGAAGATATGGCAAGGAAGGAGGAAACAATGGTAATCGGAAAAATCATAAATAAATTACTGACTGATGCCCAGACAACACTGGACGAGAAAGATATTAATATCGAAACCAAATTGGTCCTGCCATGTGAGAATGACGACTGATGGTCAAGTGATAGTTTTTGATGTCGTGACTGCATGTACTTTGACCGCGCAACTGTTCAGTACATGTGAGCAAGAAAATGCTGAAGAGCACGAAGGAAGTCGAAGTCGTTGCAGGCTTGTATTGGAGAAGTGAATGGCGGGAGAAACGTTCATGTTTGGCGCATTCTGTTTGTGAGATGGATGGCCTTCTGATCGACGATCAAGTAACACCGCATATCAAATAAAGTTTGTCCACTTGTATTGGCTCAAGACAACCAGTAGTACTCTCCAGGCCGTGTTGAGAACAGGACCCATTGATATGCGCGTAACAACTCCAAACAGGACTCCCTGGCAGACCTTATCAATCGAACACAATCTCGACTTCTCTTGGAAGCATCCAGCCACGCTGCAATTAATGCGCGAAGACTATTCGTACACAAATATTCACCACTGTCTATAGCCAGCTACTCATTCATACAACTGAGTGAACTGAAGCAACGTAGATCGACACCGCAGCACAGGATTCTAACCCGGGTTCTCTAGGTCGAGAGTCCGAAGCGCTAGCTGCGGGACCACTGCGCCTCAGAAGTACAGGGTAAGGGCAATATTAAATGTGGTCTGTGTATGTCTTTCCCATTTGAAGCTGGCCTGATTCCTCAATATATTACTTATAGTGGAAAATCAGCCCTGTGTTCAATTTCATTTTTATTTCAAGTTACCGCCTGATAGGTTGGTGCATAAATAACATTTTGGTCCGAGTATACAACGATCATCCCCTGGGGGGGGGCCGTGGGGGACACCTTCATACAACAATTTGAAACTGCGCTAACTTCTTAACCGTTCACCCTACATCAACGTAATACGTCTCTATGGATTCGAAATTTGGAGTAGCTGTTTTTTTGTTTATACAATTTTTGTGTGGATGCAGTCATGTTGAAATTATTTACCAAAAAACGTAAAATTATTAAATTTTCACGATAATTGTCCTAATTAATTCCACCCATAGCCAATCAATTTAACTTATGTTGACTGTGCCAGTGTGATCTTCCAGGGCATCTGTCATTATTCGTTCCAGGAAAATGTTGAATAATGTAGGTGATAAGAGGCATCCTTGACGGACTCCGACTGATGTGTGGAACCATTCACCTACAGCGCCTTGGACCAGTACTGCGTTGCTAGCTTTAGCGTATAGCTGTTCGATGGTGTGTACTAGTTTTCGTCCAATATTGTAGTTCTTCATTGTTGCCAATAGTGCGGCATGCCACACCCTGTCAAATGCCTTCTTGAAATCAATGAAGACATGGAATAGTTCTTGTTGATGTTGCATGTATTTCTCACCCAGAACACGAAGATTGAATATTTGTTCCGTGGTGCTTCTTCCACTGCGAAAGCCCGCCTGTTCTCCGGCAATGATCTCTTCTATTTGTGGTTTCAATCTCTTCAAGATGACTCTCATTATCACTTTGCTGGCATGGCTAATGAGGGTGATGGTTCGGTAGTTTTGATATTGTTGTAGGTTGCCTTTCTTGGGGAGAGTTTCCGTGTACTGACCCTCATCACACTCATTTTGCTGCTCGCAAGAAATACATCGTGGTTTCGAATGAAGAGGGAATCCGCCCGACATAATTCTGGTGACCGAGAGAAATAACAGAGGTGTGAGCAGCGTCAGTGTGTAAAGTTGTTAACTATAGCTTGACTTTCATCCCTAAGTGTGATCGAACGAATATGAAGATGATCTGTTGGAACTTGTGCACCAGTATACAGCATGGTATGACTATATAACTCCCTCGTGCAACCACGGTGATCCTATCTTCAAACAAGTCAGTTCCACTATCCTTGCGCATCCGCGTTATAAGATTATCCAATAAATAACTATCACTTTGCAAAGGTGTAGTATGGTTGCTGACACATTCTTAGTGATCATGGCTTCTTGCTGACACATTCTTAGTGATCCTGGCTTCGATCAGAACATCAGGCCATCTAGAGCAGATCTATCATGGTGGCCCACAAAGCCAGTTCAATGTGCATGCCTCCTAGCATCACGACAAACTTGTCTTCACTTAGAGAGTTCCTGGGAATGTCAATTGATTTTCCTTGGCAATGTCTTAAACGGGCTGATCTACCAGCAGCAGTGGGACGTGTTGCGGGTTGAGGTGCTTGGTACTGTCTTGTTAGAATCATGTCTAGAACAGCTGTTGTGAAAAATGGGTGGAGAGCTCCCGACCTTCTGTTGGAATGGACTTGTATGAGTGAGGAAGGACGGACTCACATGTACCTAATCGTCCAAATTGTGAACCAATTTTAAGCGATTCTTGAGCGCTATGAAATTAACTTTGTAAGATGAGGCTCACACTTCATGTTCATAGGAAGGGAAGACATATTCGGCATTGCAACCTGACCCACGGATAGGACCTTTGACCAATGTTTTCTGCAGTCGACGAATTAGGTTCTGCTAGGAGCTGGTGGAAGAAGTAATTCATCACCGGTGGAACGACTGACTCTTCACAACCGTAAGGGAATGACCCTCGGAATGTGGAAGTTGCTTGATGTGTCACTACTTTACCTGATAATAGATGTGGCTTTGTTTTATTTGGATTGTGTATTTATTTTAAGATGCAAAACATGCTTTCACAGAATAAATTGCAGGGCAAAATCAAGCCGTATTGCCTCCATAATTTGTAAGTTTTTAATGATAAAAAAAATTTAAATGACATGATTTAACAGGCGTTCGTAAATAACATCAATATGGCTGCCTCAACACACAAACTGTATCAACATAAAAGTTGCTACTCCTTATTTTGAATCGACACAGATATTACAGATATATAATTATAATGAACGGTCAAGAAATTAGGCCTGGTTCACGTTGTTCTCTTACAAGCACCTCATGATACACATTATTATGGAAAATAAATCACTTTCTCCCACGTACTATCAATTATATCATTTATATTTTATTCGGAAGGAGCTTGGTGTTTCTTCTGAAATTTGATCTAGGTTAAGCGATGTTTAGTACTAAATTGATCGGTTGTGAGGAAACAGTGAGGGAAATTAGCATTAGAATAACAAGATTTTTTGTTTTTCTGCAAATAACATAAACATGGTTGTTATTACGCACAAAATACATAATCTAATAGCTGCTACTGCTCGTTTCTAATCTCTAGATACATCACACGATGATGGTTCATGAATATTAGGGCCATTTTACGAATATTCCGCTAGGTGGCGTAATGTTAATATTGCTCTGACATAATAGCAATAAACTTGCAAAATTATTTATTTTCTCCCATATACTTTTTTTTCTGCTTGGCAGGCGTTTGGAGTTTCGTTTGCTATTTAGTTTCGGTTAGGCAATGTTTAGAGTTAAACTGATTGGCTAAGAATGGAAATAGTTAGGAAAATTATCGTGAAAATTACATGATTTTACAGTTTTTCGCAAATAATAAAAAAATGGCTGATACGAAGATACGAAAGTTGCTACTTCAAATATCGAACGGTTAAGATGTTAGGGTTGTTTCAAGATTGTTACTTTTAGGTACCCCCCACGGCCCCCAGGGGGATGATCGTTGTACACTCGGACCAAAAATGTTATTTACGCACCAATCTATCAGACGGTATCGAAAAGTAAACTTTTACAACAATTGAAATGACTGAGGGTCTGGTGACCCCACTATTAGGTGACCTGATGGTTTTGATGACGTGGTACGTTCCAGGGTAACTACAAGGTGAAGTGGCTTTTGTTGTGTCTGGGTCTATTTTCTCTCACTCCAGTTGACCTCCAGCTCTCGGTCTGCACTCCTGTTCTAAATATACTAGGCACTGATTTGCGTATTCTGGATTTCCCCCCAAGTGGTTGACGTCGTAACAGATGGTTAATGCATCCAGTGCGTCGGTGGAGGACTGTTCCATTTGTTCAAAGCTTTGACGCTTGGATGCATACACGACACTTCTGGTTTCCGGATGTATGGATTGACCATTTGTGTAGATATTAAACAGTAAGGGAGCAAGAACGCGATTTTCCACTCTTCTGCCTGTGTCATCTGCTGCAATGACACCATGTATTCACAAAGAAACATTTACTAGCCAGCATATGTTGCGTCAGTTCTGCCAACAAACAAACATAAACAGTGGAAAAGAGTTTTGCTGAGATTTTAGGACAAACATAAAATAACCACTTCAATCAGCAACCGGATGTCTTCTTAGTGATTGTGAAGGAGTTCATCAGTGAACAAAAAAGAAGGCAATAGATAGTTATAGAAGAAGCCAGCCCCTCATTATATATATATATATATATATATATATATATATATATATATATATATGGGAATGAGATAAAAGAAGCCCAAAATATAATAAACATAAAGAAGAAAATGATAAACACGTATAATATTTATGTAAAGGAACTCAATTAGTCAATCAATGTTTTATTTACAAATGAAAATACAAACAATACAATACAATATAATAAATATATAGATAATATTTCAACTGCAGAAATGGAAAATAGTGTACACCCACACAACTCTCCAGATTGTGCTTAAACGGTCAGGAGGGTGTGAGTGTCAAAAATTCCACAAAACGGCCGATGAAGCCTAAACTATATTCACATTAGTTCTAGGTACTATGTATCGTAGTTGCGTCTGGCTTACCATATATTGCAGACGTAATTGATGGCGTTAGATAAGCAGATCAAAGATACACTTGGCGACCCTCAACTTCATCACGACGTCGCAGTGATTAATCACTAATTGACCACTTACAAAACAGGTGTGCCATATTTCCGTTTTGTATGTGGAGATTCCAGCTCGTTATAGGTGAACCAAACATTGATAGACAAGAGAGCTTTCTCGGTTGGCGAAAACAGTTTATTCTGATATTAGTTCTAACATTCAGATTTTGTTGCAACTTACTTCACCACATTACAACTTTGATCAATATAAATCAAATTCCAAAAAAATGTATTACCGTACAGACGTTCGACTTTTTAACATAGGGGTGAGGGTCAGGTACGGTATTGATGACGTCGGGCTAAATGAATTCAAAAAATTCACAAAACAGTTATTTGTTTTCAAGGTTGCAAACCGCATCAAATTTCATCAATATATGGAAATGATTATGTAGGGGAGACCGGGGCTAGTTGAAACCCCGGGTTTGTTGAAACTTTTGACCTTACACGGACATTATTGTAAATAACAAATAAACGGTTCCCACTGGCGATAAACGACGTTATTATACACAGTCCATGTTGACATCGACGCTGTGAAACGTATGAGGCGTAAACAAGAGAGGTGTGTTGCATTTTTCGTTGTTTGCGTAAATAAATGACCTTGTAAATAATGTGTTCTTACTCACAGGACATAAGGCACTATGCAACATGCAACAATTAATTTCGGAATCCATTGTATTAATATATGTACAAGAAAATATATAATGCGTAAGCTACACTGCATAATTTTAATTTAATTACGTGTATATTACGTAGATCTATGCATACATGTAACATGATACAGGTCATTCTAGATAATAATCTCGTAAACAATTAATGTATAATTCACAATTAATTTATCACCCATTGCGAGAGAGAGGTTTGATTCATTCAATTAATCATAATTTTGATTATTTACTTCCAAATAGACTACTTCAATGAGAACCTACAAGCCTAAAATGGACAGAGGTCGTGCGGAACATGAAAAAATCATGGCTGCAGTTCGAGAAGTGGTCGTCACTGGTCGCCCTTGTCGCAATGTAGCCACAGAATACAAGATTCCTCATTGCACTCTACGTGGACATTGTATTCAGAATGCTAGAGGAGTAAGTTTGACGAGGCACGGCATGCTATTTACGTTCATGTTGTTTGTTGCATGTTTTACGATTACCTTTCTTAAGTCTACTTAATGTGTATTAACGTTAAATAAAAGGTGAAAATCGACACAAAGCGTTATAGTAATACAATAAAACGAGTGTTTCAACTTGCCCCATGGACAGTTTCAACTAACCTCGTATGCGGGGTTATTTGAAACAGACGGCACATGTTCAATAGAGTGGTTATATGTAAAATATTATTGAAAGTACAAAGTTTCTCACTAGCTACTTATGTGGCGTAAATATTTGTGTTTACGTGTGTGTTGTTGTATTGTTTGGTAAATTAAAGGCATTTCGAATTATTCACGAACCCTAAAGTTTCAACGAGCCCCGGTCTCCCCTATATATGTTTTCGAACTGTGACAATTGAAAAGTTTGACATTATAAAAAAAAATCACAAAGCAACGCCCCAACTATTCCCAACGTGAAATTATGAATGTTGGGAATAGTTGGGGCGTTGCTTTGTGATTTAATTTCATCAGAATAATCATCATTAGTGAGGCTGCTTAGCAACATGATGTGGACATGCCGGACAAAAGAACAATTTTTTCCTGACAATCGGTGTGCCATGACTTTTAATAAATGTATTGGAACCAAGTCACGTGACCATGCTGAAGCCTTTTTCAGCCACTTAGAAGAAAATGGTAGAAGAAATCATTGAAAAATTATGTTTTTTCAGTTAAATGCTCTGCCTTTAAATTAATTCGGCATATAGATATACTTTGGCAAGCTCAACACAAATCTGCTATTGGCTTTTAATTCCTAGCCATATTGGGGTCACCAGAGGTCGATAAAAGGTCACATTGCTTCATTTTCAGCTTCTTTGAGCTAGTAAAGTGTACAGTGAGGTAGCTTAACAAAATTTAGGCACATTCCAGACAAAAGATCCAAATTTGTTTCAAACACTTTATTAGTTCGTAGTCTTCAGTTTCCATTTGGCTCATTAAAAATCGTTATTATTGAATTTACCACAAAGTAATGGGATAGCAAAATATTTTCATTTAGTAAGAATAGCTTGTTTTGTCAGATCAACGTTTTGCGAGTTCGGTTATGTGTCGCATTTGGTTATATGTCGCATTTGCAGTTGCAAAGCTTAGTGCATTTCCAGTGTGCCTTCTTGCACGAATACTTTGCGCCACAGCCACTCACGCTTTTGCACCCGCACTTCACCAGTTCACTGCACGCTTTGGGGGCCATCTGTACTGTGCTCCACACATGAAGCCAGGTCTTGCTCTCTGTTTCAAATGTCCATCCCCACCCTTCTGGAGTACAAGTTTGCTGTTGGGCGACTTCACATGTCGTCCAGATTCCAGGTTGGTAGGCAACGCGACTCGAATGTTGTAGCAAAGCCTCCTGACTAGGTGGAATGTTCTCCATCGTTTTGTTCTTCTTGCAGAACAACTCTCTCCGTACGTCATTCGCCGATTCCAGAGTGCTTGACTTGTCATAGAAAACGACTGTGAATCGCTCCAGTGATTGGAAGTGTTGGGAGTCCACTGTCAATTGGGTGTGTGGGTTTCCTGTCATGTAATTTAATGCCTGGGTAACCTCAGGGTAGGAATTCCAGGCATCCCATGTTGACTTATTCCCCTTTCTATGGAATGCTGACGCTCTGTCACACCCTGTGAAACTGTGGAAGAGGGGAAGGGCTGTGGACTTATTTTTGCCCAGCTCATGGCAGATGGCATTGATGTGTAGGTACATGATGTTCTCCCAAGTGCCAAAAGCAACCCACATGCCTGCAAGTGGATATTTGTCGACAATGGTGTGGAATTTTCCGATGATGCTGCTGGATATATACGTGTCCCAGACTACGTCAACTCTCTTAGAGGTCTCCAACTGCTGCATGATGTGTGGAAGAAATACGCGACTGGCATATTCATCAAATGTGGTGATGTTAATGATTGGCAGGAGGTGCACAACAGCAGCACCATAAAGAATTTTCACATCGAATGATCTAGGAGGTTATGTCTGTTGGGTCAGAATGCTCAGCAAAACCGACTTCTTCCCTTGTCGTAGTTTACCTCTGTCAGAAAGAGATGGAGGATAAGGGTGATTTTCATGCTTGAAGAAGGTTCCTATGTCTCCATTCGTATTCTGTATGGCTATATATATAATCTGGAGAAGAGTGACACGTCATCCTTCAGCAATGAGATCTGCCCTGCCTGCTTGGTCTTGGGTGTTGGACAACTAAACAGAGGCAGTGAGTTTTTTCTTGATATCCTCATGGATATAGCGTTTGCGGTCAGTTAGCATTGATTGACGGTAGACGTTGTATTGCTCCCTGCCCACTGCTTCCACGGTACGGACTGTGTTCACAACAGACTCGTCGAGGACATTCCGAGTGTCCATTGTTAACAGTTCAGGGCTGGCATCTAGGAAAGGATTGCTTATCTCAGAGATGTCCTGAACAAGACCAAGTGTTTGCTCCTCCGCAAACTCTTGAAGAAGTCGTGCTTGCACAGGTCCAGCTATCATCCACTTCTTGAAAGCTGAAGGATTCTCTGTCAGTCCCATTGCACTCCCTGCATCCTTCACCAGGTCATTAGTTTACTCGTGAGCTAGGTCGATTGGTTTGGTTGAGAATCGCTTGGATTTCTTCGAAACAACCCTGTGGCCTTTGTCTTCGAATTCGTATTGGAGGTAGGCTCTCCATATGTCATAATTCTGATGATCAAGGGAAAAGAACCAACTCATCAAAGCCTTAATTCAGTGATTCCACATACAAGGGGAAGTCTCGTTCGTTCTTGGTTGGCCAGCACGAAAATCAAACCAAGTATTTCCATCTTGAAGATGCTATCCCAATACTGAAATGTTGGGCTCTTGCTGATCATATCTAGTATCCACGTTTTTTGGCCCTCTCATCGTGTGGTCCTTCGGTTATAGGGTGTGTGAAGGCATCGTGCAGGTGTTTCGCTAGGGTCATAGCACTCACTTGGTGGGCATGTCTAGTCCTTGAGTAAGGAGTCAGCTGTTCCCCCGGAGGCGATTCCTGCTTGGGTCAGTGCAGTTTTCCACCCAGAGGCCTTCAAGTAGTCCCCGAATGTTTTCCACATTGTCATTTCAATATGCAGACCACCGAACATGATTACATACTTGTCCTCGCCATGTGTCTGAGGCCAGTTCCACTGGACAAACTTGGCCAGTGCATACAGTGGTACATCTAAAGTAATCACTAGAATCCTTGTATAGATGATTATATTTCAGCAAGTTACCAAACACCAGCAATGTTATCTGGATTAGTTTTTTGCAAGTCAGCCAGTTCTAAGTACTAACTAAGCTAAAACCATCGTGCATCCGGTGGCGAACAGGCTAAAGATGAAACAAAATAACCCTTTATTTACCTCTGGCGACCCAAATATGGCTCGGAATGGAAAGCTGATAGAAGATTCGTGATTAACGTGCAAAAGTGTGTATAGATTCCGAATTACCTGACATTCGGAGCATTTAACTGGAAAACATAACTTTTTAATGTTTTCTTCAAAAAAATTGTTTTAAATTGCTGAAACAGGCTCCAGAAAGGTCACACGACTTGGTTCCAATAAAATTCTTAAAAGTTATGGCACATAGATTGTCAGGAAAAAATGTGGTGCTTTTGTCCAGCATGTTCTGATAATATCAAAATGTTGCCTTAAGCTGCCTCACTACGTGGTGTGACACGTCTTACACATTATTTACACGCACGCACACACGCACGCACGAACACACACACACACGACCCCACGGTAGCACACAAAAACAAACCTCCTTCGTTACTTCTCGATGGTTTGTTGATTACGGGCACTATGGCGACGCACTGTGACGGGAACAAAGAGGAGAGCAACAGTCATCGAGCAGTTCACGTGTTAAAATGGCGGTTTCTTACACCGAAGCAAACGGATAGATGCTAGAATACTTGGCTTCCCCTCACACTGATGCCGCTTTGTTTCGATGGTTTCGGGGCAACCACGCAACTGCCGTGCCTCACACTCGTACCTCACGTACCTTGTCGGTTAAACGTCGGTTGTTTTAACCTGTCCACTAGAGTGTGCTGTCGGCTTTACCGCAAATTAATTAAACCCGGTTTCGTTACAATCAGTTCAACGAATACATGTCATTAAAAAACTTAGACATCATGCAATTCGCCAGTTGGCACATTTACCATCTAAATATAGGCAAGTAGCGTTTTCATCCATATACACAGTATGTCTGCCCACACATCGGATCTAATGGCGACGTGTGCTTTTAAATGTGTTTCTACATTGTTGTTCTCCTTGTCTTTCCCTGTATGTACGGTGAGTGGGGGGGAGGCGGGCCTCAATACTGGTTCTCCATTTCTGTTTTTTTCTGTTTCTTCCCCATCACTGTTCTTGCACTGCTGTCTCCAACAAACGTCTCCACTCCCCTCTACCTTTCGCTCCCATTATCCGCTCCTTCCAAATATCTTCACACAATCTTCCCAGTGCAGTCAATGTCGTCCTCGTCTCGTTTACCTTCCATTCTCTTGGCATCCGCTTTCTTTGACAATCGTTCTTCTCCCATTCGCTCCAGCCCACGTTAATCGACTCCTCGTCAGCTTAATTCTTCTGAAAACTTTCTTTTACACCGACCTTCCTGAGCTCCTCAATGTTTCACTTGTCGATTCGTTTCACTCCGAAATTCTTCTGTCCCAGCTGTTTTCGCAAACCTGTACCGTCTCCTGTTATTCTTCCGTCATTACGATAGTCTCTAGGCTATATAGTAAAGCACATTTTCCTTGTGCTTGCGTAATACGATAAATTAAGGTCAGAGTCGCGTGTCAACCGGTCGACCTGTTCATCTCAACAACCTAAACAGAGTTACATATGCAAATCCGAAAAACCGATCGAATAATATTCTCGCCAAGTCGACTCAGCAAATATGTTAATGTTAGCTAATAACATACAGGTCTTTGTGTGAGTTGCCAGCGATTTAAGATGCGCTCCACGATGGAGGCCTTAGGAAGTAACTTTCTCGAGGTGTAATTGTAATATGTCAAGTGTTGCCCTTAACTGTTGATCGTGTATTCGGCCTACTGCTATTACCAAGACGAACACTAGATGTTGCTCTCTCGTCGGTACACGCGGTTGAATGACCCAAATAAACAAACGGCGGTCAAAGTTTGCCGGCTACTACGGGTAGCTCCTACATACATGATCAAGCTGAACTACAACTAGATCACAACAATGGCGAAACACAGATTGTTAATAAAATCCGCAAAACAAGTGGTGCAAGTTGTTAACAACGGGGTACGTCTTTTGAAAGGGAGAGATATGCGTCAGGTGTCAATCATTGAGGCCAATGAAGATGGCAACGACGGGCTGAGTGTCGTCGTGGACGAGTGAGTAAGCTACACAGACTGTGTGTCGGCGTGGACGGGTGAGTGAGTTGTACAGGCTGAGTGTCGCCGTGGACGGGTGAGTAAGTTGTGCAGGCTGAGTGTCGCCTTGGACGGGTGAGTGAATTGTGCAGGCTGAGTGTCGCCGTCGACGGGTAAGTGAATTACACAGGCTGAGTGTCGTTGTGGACGGGTAAGTGAATTACACAGGCTGAGTGTCGTTTGGACGGGTGAGTGAGCTACACCGGTTAAATGTCGTTGTGGACGGGTGAATCAGTTACACATGCTGAGTGTCGCTGTGGACGGTGGGTGAGTTATGCAGGTTGGGTGTCGTTGTGGACGGATGAGTGGGCTACACAAACTGAGTGTCGCCGTGGACAGGTGAGTGAGCTACGTTGGTTGAGTGTCGTTGTGGACGGGTGAGTGAGTTACACAGGCTGAGTGTCGCCGTGTACGGGTGAGCGAGTTACACCTCCTGAGTGTCGCCGGATGGATGGGTGATTGAGTTACACAGGTTGAGTGTCGCCGTGGACTGGTGAATGGGCTACACAGACTGTGTGTCGCCGTGGACGGGTGAGTGAGCTACGCTGGTTGAGTGTCGCTGTGGACGTGTGAGTTACACAGGTTGAGTGTCGTTGTGGACGGGTGAATGAGCTACGCAGGTGAAATGTCGTAAACCCTAAATGTATAATAAACACCGCATTTTTAATATTGCTACTTGTTATGTTTTCTCTTGAAACCTGCTGGTAAACACTAACGTGCAGTAGACCAATTTGTTTAATTTTGCGTCTTTATTAAAATATATAGTAATCTTATCTGTATTTATACTATAGATTATTCTTAATTTACGATGTTCTTTTTCCGACACCAGTCAAGGACGAATATGCGCCATAGGGTATGACAGAGATATACAAGAACGCTACGTGGATACACAATTTGATAATGTTATCAACGCAACGGGCCAATGTCTTGTTCCAGGTAAGATATCTGCAAACATCACCACATAAACTTGCTAATGTTATTATATATATAAATATCGCCACATAAACTTGCTAATGTTATTATATATAAATATTATATATATATATATATATATGATTTAATATGTGAAGACAGACGCCATAAGAGGAACTTGAACGAACATCTTTAATATACACTGTTTGAATGTACATTATAGGCGACCGATAGAACCACCTATCGGGCCGATTTAAATACCCCCCCCCCCATACACACACCCTAATGTTATATCATTTGAGAGCTCTACATCTCCCCTTCTCACCGATCCAAGGTCAAACAAAGTCACTGTCAAATGATGAATTTTCGAAATTGAGCGCTTCCGCAATCCTCTTAACATTACAATGATCGCACATCTACTTTACTTAATAACAAGATAGCCAAGTCATATAGTTTTGGAAAGCTTATTGTTTCCACGTCAACCTGAGGTACGATATGTAGGTGTTACCTGATATGATACGAGTGGAGTTAAGGTCAAACAAGGTCACCGTGAAATGATGAATATTCGATTTTTTTGGCTATGCCGCGAATATCATAACATTACAATGACCATGCAACTGCTTCATTTATATGCACGTATCATATACTGTGTGAAAGAACCATTTCTCCCCGTGAAAATGAGATATGACAAGGAGCTGACAGTTGATGGAGTAGGTGTGGAGTGACGATCAAACAGAGTGATAAACGTTGGAAATAGTGTCATTCCGCTTACGCCATGCTATATATTGGAACTGGAACAATTTATTCGATAATAAACAAATAAAAGCAGTTAAATATATAATATATATAAATGGTTGCGTATATCTACGTTACCTATCTATTCATGACAATGTCGTATGCCGTTGGAAAGCCAACAGTCTCCCAGCAAAAATAGGATATGACGGCGAGCTATCAAGTGGTGCAGCAGGTGTGGAATAAAAGTTAAACAAGGTCACCATAAAACGACGTATGTTCAAAACCACTCCACAAAAGTTCTACACTTACATCGGTTGTGTAGCTACTTTGTCTATATACACTAGGCCATGTTATATACCGTTTGAAAGTATATTGTATCCCCTTCAAATAAGGTATGCCATGGATTTGCAAAATGGTGCTTTAACAGTGGAGTGAAGGTTAAACAAGGTCAACGTCAAAAGATGAATTTTTGAAATGATGCCTTTCTGTATATAGTAAGTTAACCTACATGTGATGTTGTACTTTTAACTGCACTCTTTGTTAATCCATGTAGCAGGAATTCATGCTAGATCCATCACACTAGATATATGAAAATAGGTGTATGTGGATGCCACCCTCGATTTTGAAGGTTATTTGATGGTCACAAACTCAAACTTGTGTCAAAATAGTTTTATTAATTAATTGACATCTTCTTGTACACACCGTTACGTAAAACCAAATATGTTATGACGCACCTCGTTGGGACGGGGAAATGTAGAGCTTTCAAATGATACAATATTTGGGTGTATGTATGGGGGTATTTAAACTCCTAAAATAAAGCACTTTTGGAATTTGCCTCTCGCCTATTAGGCCTAATGCAGAACGCCATATTTAAAGGCGTTTTCATTCTGTTAGCAATCCTTCACAACTTGACAATTGTTTAGTAAGACTGTGCAATGCTGCTAGGTTATTTACTGGTATGCTTATAATAGACCCACCCACCCTCACCCACCCCTCTCTCTCACTCTCTCTCTTTCTACTCCCCCATATCTCTTCCCCGCCTCGCTACGCTCCGAAGTTGCATTCCGTGGTTCATTTGGTGTTCGCCTTTCCCTAGGTCTGGTGGACGGACATACACACGCCGTGTGGGCCGGCGACAGGGTGCACGAGTTCGCCATGAAGGTATGCACGACCTGCCTGTGTAATAGGAACACAAGGTAGACCTAGACACTTGTTGGATTCGTTGCCGACCTCGATACAATACCTGTACCCAATCTATTTACTATAAAACTCAACGTCTAGCAAATGTTGTTGCAATAATGTCCCAAAGACAAAATGCAACATGCATTTTATATGCCTTGTTTACAGTTATATTGCTAATTATTTAAAATAATTTTTTTCAAAACTTTACTGCACATACTCTAAGCCACATATAGATAATCCGAATGTTATTTTCTGTAACCCAGTGGTTTATTTGTCTAATTACCATCTGGTACTTGGAGGTTTAATAGGCAATCTCAATCGGTAAGTGTGCGCAATTGCCCAGTGTGATATTGGCAATCGGCTTGTGCACACTTTCATCTGATAATAACTTCGTTATTGTGGATAAACAGTAGTCACATACGTAGACATGTGTGTGTACATTCGTGTTCGCCATAAAATGTGATGAAGTATTTTAACTTTATAATTGTGTGAGGATTGAGTGTAAAACGTCTTTATAAATGCATTTGTGTATTAAGCTAGCGGGCGCCACATACATGGAATTACACAAAGCTGGCGGCGGGATACATTTCACGGTAGGGCATGTGCGTGATTCGTCTGAGGAGGATCTGTATGCACAACTGAAGCACCACGCCGCGCGCATGCTCGCTGCAGGAACGACGTTGGTGGAGGTGAAAAGTGGCTACGGCCTCAATGTAGACACCGAGATGAAGATGTTGGCCGCGATAGAGAGAGCAAAGAACGACAGCTCGTTGCCTATCGACATCAGCAGCACTTTCTGTGGCGCTCACGCCGTTCCAAAGTATGTTGACCAGTTGCATTAACAATGTAAAGGAGAACCAACACTCGGTTGTCATCAGTGCACATAAAACAATGACAAAAGTAAGTGTTAAACTTAATCATTATGATTAAATTATAATAATTATGTACACACGAGAAACTCAAATGCAGTAGTCTATGCAAGTGAAGTCTTGTACATCCTCATTAAATCATCATGATCGCCTCCTTGTAGTATACAACCTAATTGTGAGTTCTTCTTTGTTGTCCGTGCAACTTGTAGATTAATAATAATAAAATGTTTGATTTTTCCAACATAACATAACGATAATGTATATACAGGTATACAATGTATGTGGCACATAAATACTTATTATGTCAGAAAAAGGGGTATTCTGAAGAAAGTTCTTATAGTTGTATACCCCTGAACAAGTTTCCTTTGGTATTACATAGTATACAGTTTAGTATGTGACAGTACAGCATAATCTTCACATTGATTTTTGGTATGAAATATTGCACAAATACCCGGTAAGTGAAGATAAGCACTGGCATCATTAGTGTATAAATTAGTAATAAACTTTCAAATACAGTACATTATGATACATACATTCATCAGGAAATTTCCCCAGCCATTTGTCTAGGAATAAAAGTACATATTTCAGTTTAGTGTGCATTTTTTTTCTCAAAGTTTTTGTTATAAATATCTTTTGAACATATCGGTTTTTAATTTGCTAACGAATGTATAAAAGGTTGGCATCATTGTTGTAATGGTTGGTAGTGACTTCCAGCACTTTACACCATAAATTGATAAGAATAAACACAGCCTTCATAAAACATAATCTCAAGGGACGACGCTTAAGTTCACTGAGCCCAAAAATACGTACAACAACTTACGAATTGTTGGTGGATTGGTCATCGCCAGGATCAAGGGGGGGGGGGGATAATTCGATACACTGTATATGTATATATATATATAGACTTACACACCGGATTCAACTGTCAGGACTTGGTTGCCAATACGTACATTAGCCACCATCAATATGTTGTGTGTATGTGTGTGTGTGTGTGTGTGTGTGTGTGTGTGTGTGTGTGTGTGTGTGTGTGTGTGTGTGTGTGTGTGTGTGTGTGTGTGTGTGTGTGTGTGTGTGTGTGTGTGTGTGTGTGTGTGTGTGTGTGTGTGTGTGTGTGTGTGTGTGTGTGTGTGTGTGTGTGTGTGTGTGTGTGTGTGTGTGTGTGTGTGTGTGTGTGTGTGTGTGTGTAGTTAGCTATTTTTGGTGGGTATAGAGGCAAAACACTATGTTTTTTGTACTTTGAGAACTTATGAGACGATGCTTTATATAGTTGCATCTTCGACGCATTGGTTTGTTGCTATCGCCCCTGGTTGCCAGAGACAAGACGGCGCAAGAGGCGACGTCAGACGTCATCGATGTCCAGCTGCCCCGACTGCAGCAACTGATGGACAGCGGTCAGCTACACGTGGACAACATCGACGTGTTCTGTGAGCAGGGAGTGTTCAGTGTCGACCAAACTAGACACATCCTGAAGGCTGGTACAAAAATGGGACTCGCCATCAACTTCCACGGTGAAGAACTGCACCGGTTGAATTCAGCCGAGGTAAATTGCTAATATCACTCGGTGGCAATAGTACGAACGGGAAAGCGATGATTATCGTTTAATTACAGTCAATTAATAAAACAATACTACAATCGAACCTCGGTTTACGGTCCCCCGGTTACCTCGCCATTAAGATCACCTTGGAACAATCCTAAATTATTTATATAGTAAAAGATAGGACGTTAGTCCCGCTAATCCGGTCACCTAGCTATTCGGGAATATGGTCAGTAACCCAGTACAACATGTGGCAATCCCTGTGTTAATAAATTTGATTGCCCAATACCAACCTACCCTATAGTTGGCGTAAATTCAGTACAAACAGAGAAAGGGCTGCATGAACATAACACGGATACACCGGGAATAGGGGGTACCGAGTAGAGTAGTACACGAAATGAATTTTTGGCCTTCAGGATGAAAATAATTTTTGTGTAACAACAGAGCGAGCGCCTAGCGGTTAAGCTAGGTGGTTATACAACCTGTTCCCCCTCCTAGTCTGCACACCCCCTTTGAATCGCCTCAACGCTTAATAAGCTGGCCCAAAATACCCATTCAGCCCGTGTCAGTTACGCGGCATCCTATTGGCCAGCAGCGGGCGCGGGAAAAAAATTGTGGCCAGGAGACGATGCAAGGTTTTCTCGTCACTTCATTTCGCTTCGCCATCGTGACAACTTCAGATTTGAATACAACATTTTGAATACCACCCACCCACCCGTTGTATCTGTTGTACGTATAGCGTGTGTTAGTTACTTCCATATGAGCATACATAATGCAAGATAACTAAATAGGGATGTTACATGAATGTTGTAAGATAGGGGGGTTTTTATCCCCCACTTTTGTATATATCAAGCTGAATTACTGTGGCTAGTACTATAGAAAGGTGTGCAGTCTGCACACCAGGTATCTTTTTCCCTTGTGTTCTATATACTGCAAGCATATTACAGTCGGTATGCTGTAATTAATATAACAGCAATCAAGGGTTTTTTGGTAAATGTCTAGTATGATTATTCTAAATGTACAAAATGTGTCGTACATAACACGTGTGGTCCATCACTCTGTAATCTCGATGTACCTGGCTGTGCACAAGATGTGACTATTGTATATATTATATGTGCACAGTGGCAATCCCTGTGTTAATAAATTTGATTGTCCAATACCAACCTACCCTATAGTTGGCGTAAATTCAGTACAAACAGAGAAAGGGCTGCATGAACATAACACGGATACACCGGGAATAGGGGGGGGGGGGGGGGGGGGGTACCGAGTAGAGTAGTACACGAAATATGTGTCTTGATTTTGAAAAATAATAAAATGTGTTTTTGTAAATTGTTGTAAAGCTAAATCATGTTATTTTACTGGCGTGATCGAGTGGTATTAGATTACCCAAAATATATATTGGCGCCTATGGTATAAAACTTAATATATAATTAAGAGAGTTCGAACTGTTTGCTTTCAAGACACCGCCTGCTTAATCAGCAAATATCAAAAGAAATATAATGTCAGTAAATAATACATTGCACCAAGAATAACGGTTAGCAAAATCCAAAACGCTAACAGTAGCATGAACACGCACACATCGTGGTTGCAGGCTTATGAGCATGTGGGTGTACATATGTTAATTGTAATCAACATTCCCGTTGACCGATTCATCAGACAAATAACTGTATCCTGCAATAAAACACCACACATGACAATATAATATACTTCATTGCTGAAGGTTCAGTGCAGTTAAAATGGCATGCATATGTAGGCCTATGCTCCCTATAGGCTACAGCAATGTTTCCAATTCCCGAGATGGTTCAGTCCACAATTCAGTATTACGGTTACCTCGCTATTAAGGTCACTTTAGTCCAGTCCCGTGGATGACCGGTTTGTAATGTCGAGATTCCACTGTATTAGTGTAGGTCATGTACAGTACATAGTTTCCCTACATAAGTTGGCCATAGGCGGGTCCAGGAGGTCCCCAGACCTTTGGAATTTGGCGTGCACATAGACATTTTGAATGGACCCACGTGACCGTGCCCCCTAAACCCGTGGAAACGTGCCCCCCGTTCAGTTTACACCAGGTGAACTTACGCCGACGCAGCAGCGAAAAATTGTCAACAGCACCCCTCTCCCCCATCTTCCGATTGCGGAGATGCAACACCATTTGGTTCGGCCGCCAGTTGATGTTTTTGTTTACTTGTAGATGGGTGCGGAGTTGGGGGCCCGTGCCATCAGCCACCTGGAGAAGATCTCGGAGGCCGGCATCGAGGCGATGAGACGAGCAGGCAGTATCGGGGTTGTGCTGCCGACCACCGCCTACATCCTGCGCCTGACCCCGCCTCCCGTCCGCGCCATGATCGACGCCGGCATGGCTGTGGCGCTTGGCAGCGATTTCAACCCCAACGCACATTGTCTCGCTATGGTAAGTCTACTCTATTTATCGTCCGCATTTCTGATCCATTGAAATGAGGCGCGTATCTGCGAGTATTACTAGCTGTCAAGCTACTGCAGGAATTAACTTATCCAATAGTGTTGAACCTCGATCAAAATGTTATCTGTTATCCAAAAGAATGGTTTAATGACTTCGTAACTATGAAGTGCCGTCTTCGCCGTATATACGATGTCCATCTTCGTGACACCACATTACATACACAAGCAGAATAATAACTGAATTACTAGTTATGGCGTAGTCCCTTCACCAATGGTAAACCGGGATACCACTGAACGCCATACCTTTTGCTCAACGCTGTGTTGCGACTGTCGCCTCGAGCAACAACAATTACACTCGTTGCATGTTTGTTCAACGCTCAAACAACTCTGCATAGAGCACGTCTGCTTTCATGTTTCGGTGTTGTTCTAAAAAAACTACACAGGGAATCGTGGCGTGTTTCTTCTGCGTTTAAGGTAGTTCGGGTGACGAAATAGGAAGTAACCCATACAACATTGGGTCAATTTAACATCATAATTGTTACTAGGTGTTCCACTACAGCATTACATTACACAGTAGTTATACGTAATTGTGTGCACAAAATCTTGGTCATACTGTTTACTGGTGGTTTGCTATCTTTATTATACATCGATCGACGTGACATCAATCAATTAAAATTCATCATTACTTGAGGTTATATTAATTGTAAACTGCAGTTACAACTGTAATTGCTCATACATGTGTTATCCCTTCCAGCCGGTAGTAATGCACCTAGCCTGTGTGTTGCTCCACATGAGTATGGAAGAGGCGCTCGTAGCAGCCACGATCAACGGTGCCGCGTCCCTCGGCCGGGCCGACAGTCAGGGCTCCCTCGAAGTCGGCAAGCAGGCAGATATATTAATACTGGACGTTCCGAGGTAGGCTCATGGAATGAACATTTGTTAATTGATTATAGTATATTTACGTTCATTGTAGTAAGGGAAGGTGGGGACAAATTTTTCACGTTTGCAACAATTAATTTTCTGTGATATATTATAAGTAAAACCATCACTTACTAATCGTCGCATTTTTATGGTGAATACCATGTTGTGAACTGTAAAGTTGATAAGCAACCCCACATCATCATTGGTAAATTGAATCATGAAGTCGTGTTTACGGTAACTTAAACACAAGGTGATTGGCTCCATAGATCAAGGGTCTGCTTTTACATGTTCTCCCTAGAACAAGGGTATACTTTTTGATATTGGATGCCCTTATCAAGGCTAGGGGTATGTGACCTCCAGCTGCACACCCCTACCCACATGTATGGGTAGTGCCCCCTCTGGGAACACAGCACAACTCCAACAACCACAGAAGACCCCTTTACATTTTTGTCTTCAATTTATTACTATGACCACAGATTATACTTTACTAGAGTTTGAAATTATACAGGTTTAGATCAACTACAAACAACAACACAGGACAGACACAACAATGATGTATTATTGATGTATGTTGATGTGTGATGGCAGTGCAGGAAACAACTTTAGAAGAATGTTTTATATTTCAGATGGGAGCATCTCATCTACCAGATGGGCAGTCACCAACACATCATCAGGCATGTTGTCAAGAATGGAATAGTTGTACACAGCCGGGCGGAGACTTGAAATAAAACAGTCCACAACATCAAGTTTCGCTTCCGTGCTGGCTACTGATGAGATTATAGTTCACTTGCATCCATTGTATCTTCACGCCTAGGAAGAACACATAGAAAAAATACACATCTGCAAAAGCAATAAATTTTGAATACACCCACTAATCAATGATGATAATGCTATATAAGATCATAGGGCAGAAGCATTCTGGAACTGCTAGGTTCTTTCTTTTGTTCAATAACCTGCCAATGCCTGTCTTTATGCATGAATAATATATTACATCAACAGTTTCAGTGGTCAACTAATAAACATGTGAACAAATAAAAAAAATTATTTGTTTATAAAAGTTGTAAATCATGACATAAGTAGAGCAGAGATTTCTCTACAAATTGCATGGTTGGTGTCAAAAACTTAAAATCCTAACTTAAATCAAGATAAATCACATGGGTGAGCTAGTTACATTTTGGGTATCTGAATTAACCCAATCAAAGCATTTTAAATCAGCTTCTGATAATACTGGGTTTGCATGTCATTCCTTTTATGTCATACTCACCACTGTCTCTTGTTATTACGCTGGTTCAGCCGACAAATCTGCATTGGCAATCTCAACGGCTAGGTACACACCCAGGGCAAAGAAGCTCACACTCTTTACCACCTGCCTACAAAACAAACAATTTGATTTGACAATACAAGCTCAGTATACCCCTGCCATAAACATACACTTGGAATCAATCAATCATAACATGCATACAATTTATAGAACTTCATATTCTGACTATGTACACCTTAGTTCTGACTGGTACAAAATGGTGCACCCAGGTGACAAGCTTTGTTGGGAGAGTATGTATATTTTTGCAACAATTAACTCTGCATACTACTCACCTACATACAATTATGTACTAGGAATTTGCAACATTGGTGTCATCCTGGTGAATCGTTGTGGCTTGTACGTATAAACGATATTTAACAACTAATCTGACGAACGCAAATGGAAGCACAGCTACTGTAGTGGTTAGCACATCCGCCTGGCATGCCAGCGCTCTGAGTCCGAAACCTGGACCGGGCAGGGATTGATATTTAATGGAAAAATATGGCTCTCAACATTAGGGACTGTGTATCACTTGCGACTCGGAGATCACGTTAATGTCGGTCCCGTCTCAACTTGGGACGTAAAAGAACGTTGAGGACGACAAGCATCCTGGCAGAGGGCATACGAGTTCATAGAAAATCATGGAGAACAGCTTCACTGGTTTTGTAAAGCCTGCAACTCCAAAGCTATTTAGGTCCTGAAACTGGTACAGGGGTTAAAGGACCAACAGGATGAACTAGAGGCTAGAGTTGATGAACTGGCCACGAAAGTAGAGGAAATTACTGAAGTCAAGGGTACTCATAAAGAGAATGTCTGCAGAGTAGTGAGAGAGGAGTTTTACGAGATCAGAGAAAAAGAAGTAATGAGCGCAAATGTACTCATCAGAAATCTTGATGAAATAGACAGTGAAGAACATGGGAGTTGGAAAGATGACAAAGAACTTGTGGAGCATTTGATGCACAATGTTTTGGAACAGAAAGAGGTAGAAATAATTTCAGTAAGTAGAGTCCCAGAAAACAAAATGAAGGGTAGGAATAAACTGAGTTGCAAACACTGGGAAATCGGAACATGAAAACAAAAGTGCTAAGAGTAGCAAAGAACCGGAGAAACAAGGACGAATGGAAACACGTTTTCATCAGTGAAGATGAGACTAAGAAAGACATGGAGAAACAGTACCACTTAAGTAAGGAGTTAAGGGAAAGGCAGGGAAAAGGCGAAAAGAACATTTACACCTATCGAGGCCGCATTATAGAGGCGAATGACAGTAAGGTGCAAGGCACCCAGGTGGAAACATCACTACCCAATAAAAATAAAAAAAAAGAACAACCCCCTCCAGGAGCCAAACAACACCAATGGCACCTACAAAGGGCAGCCAGTCAACACCTCCCAGAAGGAGCAGCCAATCAAGAATGGCTCCCACCAGGAGGGGCGGTCAGTCCACAAAACCAGCAAAAAAGTAGGAGTGGAGATGGGAGTGGATAGCACCAGCACTAGTATGTATATAAACACAGCAAAAATCTGCACAAAATTGGTGAAGGGGATAAAAAAGAAATAGGGAGCACAGGCCATATATTACTGTAAATAAACTCAAAGCCATATCTGTGAATGCCAGAAGCCTCTGGTCACCTGTTAAGAGTGGTGTTCCCCAAGGGTCTGTTCTGGGTCCAATTATATTTGTAATATATATTAATGACATAGATTGTGCAACCATCTCCTAAAATTTGCTGATGACACAAAACTGTTCAGTCAGGTATCATCTTGTAAAGATGCTGAGAAACTTCAGAAGGACCTAAATAACTTGCACGGGTGGAGTGCTGAATGGACAATGTTGTTTAATGCAAAAAAATGCAAGTGTGTACATTACAGTCATAACAACAGGCAGTACGACTACTTCATGGGTGATAACCCCATAGAAACATCACATGTAAAAAAAGATTTGGGAGTGACAATAACAGACACACTTAATGTAACGGAGCAATGTGTTAAGGCATCAAATATGGTTAATGCAATGCTAGGCATGATTAACAGAGCTATTAAATATAAGACAATATAAGATAAAAGAAGTAGTTGTAAAACTATACAAGTCCTTAGTAAGACCTCACCTAGACTACTGCATTCAGGCATGGCGCCCATTCAAACAAAAAAATATAGACTTATTAGAAAAGGTGCAACGTAGGGCGACCAGAATGATTTCAGATTTAAATCACTTAGATTACCAAAGACGGTTAAGAATGCTAAATATCACGACTCTGGAGACTAGACGACTGCGTGCTAATTTACTGGAAGTTTATAAAATATTCCTGCAGATTTCTTTGTTATGGAAAATAAACAGACCAAAACAAGAGGACACCCTTTTAAAATAACCAAAGTGCACTCAAGATTAGATATATGCATGTACTCCTTTACTCAAAGGATAGTTAACGACTGGAATAGACTTCCGGAAGCAGCAGTGATGTCCAAAAACATCAACCAGTTCAAGGGACACATTGACAAATGTTTACGCAATATAGCGGAGGATTACACGAGTCAACGTTTGATTCCCTTCCTCGTCAACTCCTTCACTACTACGTAGAAGTCAGAAGAGGAGGATTCAAGATAAATTCAAGGCAGTGACCACCCTCACCTCAGACTCAGTGCCAGCATCTAAAAGGTCGGTTTGGCCATAACGTTCTGAAAAAGGCTGTTGTGGAACGAGACCTCATAAGACCATTGCATTGTAACCACAATAATACAGACTAGTCAGTTAATAGAACGTTGCCGAAAAGAATGTTGCTGGAAACAACTAGAACTAGAGGCAGTAGAACAAACATTGGCCATTGCAGTGCGGATGACAATGCCATCAATTATCGCCCATCCCTGGTAACACAACAATATTTTCTTCCTTAGGAGATTAGTGGATACCAAAACAATCATCCAGTTTATTTATGCTAATAATAGTATATGTGAAATCCACTTACCATCGGAATGGATCAGTGTAAAGGCTTTTGACGAAGCGAACGGTACCCGATACAGTTTTGTCACCCATGCTGCGCGTTGTGTTAAACGGTCAAGGCCGATTTGTCGTTGTAAAAATGGTGCTGCCACCTGTCGGATCTTGTAGAGATGTCATTGCTGCCACCTAGAAAGTGACACATAGTCAGACATAGCGACTACGGTATAGTAATAACAACATTTATAACGTTAAGCCTACTATACTGTACCTGCCAATTAAGTCTCCCGGAAAATCAGGGAGTCCCCCGGATTGTGGGTGTGTCTCCAGGTCTTTCGGAATACAAGCAAATCTTCCGGATTTCCGCTGAAAATCTCGAACAGCTCCACCCCCCCGCTTTCCGATTTCATAACATAAGTCGAGCCGAAACAGCAGAGAAACTGAAAATGAAAAGTTACAGCAGCGGGGCGGCGAAAAATACGGCAGCGCGACGGCGAAAATTTTTCAACAGCACAATCCCCCCTCCCCTCCCCCCGTCTTCCAATATCAAGATCAGAGAGATCGCGACGACACGTGCACTTCGATACGGGAAGCGTGCTCAACTGCACTGATGAAAATCTCCCGGATTTCAAGAAACAAAAAATGGCAGGTATACTATACATAAGAGTGACACAAGACACAGCATGTTCGTAAATATTGGTTTGGTTGAGATGATGTTAGCGAACGAAGCAGAAAGGTACACAAATAAAACCGATATTAAAACATTATAACTACGTAAATGCGACAATATATGTTTGTTGAGAAAATTACACCTTTAAGAATATAGGCCCAAACCGCTCAGACCAAATCAGTTTTCCACAACGTAAAAAACGAGAACGAGATAAGTGATAAATCCATAGACGCGGGAACAGGGGGGCATACATATGGTTCTGCCCCCACCTATTAAATGTGAGCATGAATGTTTGTTTTTGTGGCGAGCGTCGATGGCGGGTGGAAATGTAAATTTTATGAGACGATTAATGTGTATTTTTATGTCACAGTCGAGCCAACCGAGACAGCCACACGTCTGGGCCATGATTGTCTGAATCGGTTGACGTTTCCTAGAGGCGTTTGTGACGTTTTCGCTCAGTAGTCACGTGTCTGGACCGTCAGAACGTATTTGCATTTTTTATAATGCTTCTCAACGTTATGTAAGTTCTCGTGGAAAATAAATTACATTTGCCTGCAGTATAGATACAGTGTAAGAGACCAAACTTACTGGCTGCAGTATAGATACAGTGTAAGATATCAAATTTACTGGCTGCAGTATAGATACAGTGTAAGAGACCAAACTTACTGGCTGTTTTCTTCGCCGATAGATGCTTACGATTTATACCAGCAATGCCGGGGGACCATGCTATCGATCTGTCGTCTTGACGTACGAATTGACGCTCACGAAACATCTCTTCTTCTCTCGCTCTCTCGTTCTGTTGCTCTCTGCCTGCCTGCCTGCCTGCCTGCCTGCCTGCCTGCCTGCCTGCCTCTCTCTCTCTCTCTCTCTCTCTCTCTCTCTCTCTATATATATATATATATATATATATATATATATATATATATCTACCTCTCTCTACTCCCCCCTCTCTCTCTCCTCTCTCTCGTGGTCAGTAGTAACTGACATCATTTAAGATATTCATCCGTTCTATTAGATTAATTTTAGTGGAGTTTTAATCATTTGCGTTACCTGTCGGACAGTAACCCTACAGTAAAAGGTTTACCTTAAAATAGTAATTATTCAAGTATTTATTCTCGTTCTACGTTCCTAATATGTAATTAACCTTGTTTGTTGTAAAATACAAAAGACACTCTAAAATCAGTCAAACAGGAATGAACTAGCTGAAGTGACACGTGACATCGTTGCATAAGCTATCGCGAGAGACGAGCTTTTTTAGATTCCACGAGTTTCGATTTCGCAGATTACGGCCAGTGTCTGCGATTGCAAGATAGCGTTGTATCCACGCACTTTGACCATTGCCAACTGGTTGTGACGGGTCGCGTATTTAGACGACCAGTTTGCCAAACACCGTTCATGGGAGACACGTTCATCAACACGATTAGTGGGGTGTCATTTGGATTACTGACGCGGCATGCATTGTTGTTGCTCGCTACGCACAATCAAGTCGTTCTTTTCCTGCTCTTGTAAGTAGACAGTTGTTCTTCGGCCACATCAAACACTGTAGGTTTACTTGATTAAGAATAGTTATCACAGTAATGTAATTTGGTTACTCCTTCTTCATGGTTGAAATAACTTTAGACTATTAGCGTACGATGTTGTTATCTGTTAACAGTTAATATCCATGTGAAATCGAGCACGCGTGCATGCATACGTACATGCAAAGCAGATAAATATAGTGTAATACTGCTATGACCAGTGAAGGCGTTATGGCAGGGCAGACGGGGAAGTTACATCGCGACTCAGACAAAATAAAATGTATGGGGCCTCAACAAAACGTTTCTTGGGGAATTTCTTTGAGGTAGAAACACTTGTAGACATAACAGTGCTTCAATCTGATGCATATTTGTGTTCTAAATTAAATGGGCAAAAGTCGTATTTTGCTGTGAAGTACATACTGTATTAGGTATGATAGTGGAGCAGATATGTGTAAATAACAAGAAGAATTGTGGGTTTTGTGGTAAAAGCACCAACATTGGTGTATATGATGTTAAGGGGGTACTAAATGATTTAAGATATAGTGCCAAGCTGAATTGTTTCCGTGACGCCCGTAACATGGAAAAATCCAAAATGGCCGCCGCCCGAATCTAAATATCTATTAATTGTCGTGAATAGTTAACATAAAAACATAATAAAGTGTCTTTTTATATGTTTTCAGATAGCCGAATCCAACTGCGTCATCAATTCATTAAAAAAATGCAGTCGCTCTTGAGTGACGACACGATCTGTTTTGCTTTTGATAGAACTCTTGATGGTGGTCGGTTGAACAAGGGCATTTAAGCTGCATGACGATAAACCATGTCAGAAAAAATATGCAAGGACACTTCAACCAAGATTTTATGTCAACTTGTTGGGAAGATATGCCATTTGGTAGATATTAACAATTCTGGTGGCGGCCATCTTGAATGTTACCATTAACCTGTGCCCTATCTTTAAATATATGCATTTTTTTCAATGAACTGACGACGCCATTGGATTCGGCATGTCTGAAAACATATAAAAAGACACTTTATTTATGTTTTTATATTAACTATTCACGAAGATAGGACAATTAATAGATATTTAGATTCGGGCGGCGGCCATTTTGGATTTCCCACGTTACGGGCGTCACGGAAACAATTCAGCTTGGCATTATATCTTAAATCATCAATCATTAACATATACACCAATTGTGGTGCTTTTGGTAACCATTATATACCTGTTAAGGTTTTTTGATTTTCTGGAGATTCATCAGCGGTTCGGCACAATTCCCGTGTCGTGCTGTCTCGGATCTTGACATCGGAAGAAGGCGGGGGGATACTGTTGGAAAAACTAGTAGACTCCAGGACATTCCTGGAGAGTTGGTAGGTATACCATTATGATACGATACTTGGCCAATCACTATCAAAAGGTCCCATCGTCCTAAATCCGGCGCTGGCAACGACATTAAATTTCATGATGATGATTGCAGTTGCCTGTAGAGGGACACCGACATGAAGCTGTCGGTGCGCGTGCGAGGAGAGTGGTTCGCGATACCGTGCAAGGGGGCAGAGACAACGTTGTGGCTGGCGAACGAAGCACTCCGCCGATACGAACGGACGAAGGAAGGTTCCCACGTCGACGGGAAGGATGCGGAGAAGGTTTCCCAAGTGCGTAAGACACAAGGAGGCGCGTTGCTCGATCCAGACGACCTCATCCGCCTTGTGCTCGACGACAATGACTTCGTGTCGGTCGGTAAGTGTTGTCATTCCTATTCCTCAGGCGGCATGAGAACGTACGTATCATGCAGGAAATAGTTGTTTTATCAAAATAACTAGGATAAATCAAGTAAATACACTAAGTTTGACTGAATATTATATTCCTTCTTCATAAGTCCAAAGATATATATAGATATATATATAGATTATCGCAGACTATTTTTCAAGATAGCGAAACAGACGAAAGTCTATATAGCAAATAAAAAATATGTTAATATATTATTTTAAGAAGAAATATACCCAATAAAACAAATTATTCTGATAACAGGCAATTATGTAAGGCAACCAAAGTTTCGCACGAATGTGTATTCAGACAGTTCTGTCTTGCCATTCAGTGGGACATCATAGCAGCAATTTGGAATGTCAGTATTGTACAAACGCATTAGAAGTGGTGGCATGAGCATGCGAGACAATGGAAAACGAATTTTAAACTGTGTTTATTTTGCCAGAAAATATGGGGAGAATACTGGAAAGTATATTTTTGAGGAAAAGGAATGTTAGTTTATTTTATTTGGTGAAACAATTAAAACTGATTGTGGCTACATATACACATATGTACGTTACTACATAATCTAAATGACTCCGAATATATATACAGTTATTTGCAAAAGGTTAAGACCAAGCATGATTTTTTAAAGAAATTTGACAAAAGTACGAATTTTTTGCCTTCACATAACATTATATCAGTTTATTTCGCCAAATAAACGTAGCACAACATAATATAAACTTTATGTCGTCCAAAAGTGTCAGTGTCTCTACTTTTCAGTATTTAGTGTGGTCTCCTTTGCTGTCGATGACCGCCTGGATGCGACGTGGCATGCTAGAAACCAGAGATTCGCAGTACTCCTGGGTGATTTCGGTGACCCAAACGTCCTTGGTAGCTTGTTTCAAGTTTTGCACCCTTGATGGTTGTTTGTCTGCCACTTTATCCTTCATTATAGTCCGCAGGTTATCAATGGGATTTAGATCTGGGCTGTTCCCAGGCCATTCCAGCACGGAGATTTTGTTCTTCTTGAGGAAATCAGTGGCTACCTTGAATCGGTGACAAGGAGCGCCATCTTGCATGAAAATAGTACATTTGTGGATGTCCATATGCAGTTTCAGCTTCTCCTTCAGCAACTCCACGTACTTAGGTCCATTCATAGTGGTGTTAGGTGGAATAACATCAGACCAGAAGGGCCAAAACATGACATGGCACCCCAAATCATCTGACTTGGCGGGTGTTTCATTGTGGCTGCTGTATATTTCTCATCAAATCGCTTACCTAACGTGCCTCTTGCGAGGTATAAACTGTTACATGGTCGATTCATCTGAGAACAACACTTTCTTCCACTGCGCGAGAGTCCAGTGGCGATGTCGTCTGGCAAAGTCCAGTCTCTTTTTTTATTACAGGTGCCAGGCGTGGCTTCGGGGCTGGCTTGCGGGACTTGAGCCCAAATTCCTTGCTGAGACGTCTCGAAACAGTACTGAGACTTATTTCCGTACCTTTTAAGCGTAAAGCAGCCCGAATTTTCTTGCATGAGCTCATTGGCGAGCGCATCACGATGCGTCTCATTGCGTGGTCATCCCTGAGCGTAGTTTTCCGTGGACTACCACTCCTTTTACTGTCACGAAAAGTGCCATCAGTATTGAATTTGAAGATGGCGTTGTACACGGCTGTCTTGGAATAACGTAATTTAGCACTAATGTCTCTTTCCGTATATCCTTCTCCATGTAGAGTCACTATTTGTGCCCTTAGAACCTCTGTCAAAGACGATTTTTTGCCCATTTCAGGGATGAAGACAAAACTGAAAAACACCTAATCGATAATGACAGCAGCAGACAAATGACCTGGAAGTACTGCCTATGCGTATTGCTTCAAGGCCCAAATCGGATGATACAATCCAGACATTATCTGATGCAATCTGATGCCATACCGTAAAATGATTAAAAATCGTGCCTGGTCTTAAACTTTTGCAAATAACTGTATATATATAATGATATACCCCTTATAAACAAAAACGTAAGGATGCTATACAAAAATGCGAAGAGGCGCGCTACGAAGCAACTTCCCGGAATGAAAGATATCCCTTACCAGAAGGGACTAGAAAGATTGAAACTACCAACATCAACCTATAGAAGAACAAGGGGAGATATGATAGACGTATATAAACTGCTCAATGGGAAGTATGATATTAATGTATGTTCTAACATTCTGATGATATACAAAGACTGCGATGTAAAGAAAGGTAGGGGAACGGCGTGCAAACCGGGCCCCTTAAGCGAGATTTGTCATCAAATCGACATTTTTCATTATAATAAATTGTTCTCTACGGAATCATCTTCTCCACTTATCTGACTACAGCTGTGCTAAAAAATAGCGTATTTATCTTAACATTACTGTATCTACGGGATATTTAAGAACACCACCCAATTTTTGACTTGCTAAAAAGGTGTGCCCAAAACGGGCCATTCGATCATCCATTTGTATTATTTAGCCATCATCACACATTTCGCAAACACATTACGGATATTCAGACTCTGGCCAGTCATGGTGTGCCCATGGCGCATATTGGTCACATTTTATCCTTTCTTACTCGTCTTTACTGTCCGAAAACATTAGGTGCATTATTGTTTCTGCACCCAGTTGTATCGCTTGTTTTCGAAGCTACCATACATCGCAGTGTCATGGCGAACGATCCCATCCTCCCCCATGTAGTTCCACTCGTGCTGGTTTGAGGCTCCTTCCGTGTTGTGGAATTTTTGTTACATTTTGTTCTCAATCGAAGTTGACGGTTGTATGGTCTGAGCGTGGTCATATTGTCTTTTCTCATTTATTCGAGTTTCACTCTGTCTTCCAGTAAAGGTGAGACACCCGCTCCGGGGTTTATTATCGTGGTGTGGTGGTACATGCAACGTTACAATTTACATATATATTTCACGTACTACTTGATAATATAATAATATAATATTATCAAGTAGTGTAATATATAATAATATAATATGTATAAATACAGCTCATGTTGACGTTATATATTTCTAAAATGTAGTAGTAATAGTATCGTTTTGCTTAATAGTTTTATTATTATTATCATCATTGTATAACTGGGTAATATCAAAAATAGATAAGCGAGCGAAAAATGAACAACTGAAAACACATCCAAAAAATGCTTTTTGGAACGATTGCTTGTACCACTACGGTTCGTCCGATCCAAACAATCTTGATATCGTTTGAAAGCTTACGATTTCTGCTATTCAAATATATATAAATGTTTCCAGATAGTAATTCCTAAAATAAACTATAAACGGACATACAACAGTGCCGGTTCCGGTGTCTTAGACACTGCGAACGATGTTGTTTCGTCGACACAGTTCACCAATCTACCGATTGAGGCACCACTGTCTGATTTTATGGAATAAGCTCCACCCATTTTCAAACGGCTGCTAAAATGACATACGCGAAGTAGGCGTGACGCACACTCACGTATATCAACCAACCAACGAAACGAATTTTGTACCGTTGGTTGGCGAACGTTATTGTGACGTCACGCCGACGTAGATATATATATCGGCTTTGCTGCGATCAATGTTTCGTTGCAGTTTTAAAGTGGGTGGAGCTTATAACATGAAACCAAGAAATGGAGAAGTGCGCATGTCTGAACCTATGCAAATGAGGAAAACAGCGCCGCAATCGGAAGTTTATTGTACCGAGTACCCGCCGACAACAACGTTCGGAACCGTACAGAAAACCGAAAACGGCACGATTATAGGTCCGTTTAAAGGTCTTCTATGAACGGTTACCGGGAAATGATAAATGACGCCAGAATAACAAAAAGTGCATCCTTTCAAATGATACCAAAATCGTCGGGACAGGACGAGCCATGAGGTTGCTAGTGACCGTAGAATTTCATGTTTTGGATGTGTTCCGAGTTGTTCATTTTTCACTCGCTTATCTATGTTTGGTAATATGTAATATCATTGCTGACAACACAAGTTCACCTGTATCGCCTCGTCTGATTTAGAACATTTGGGTAACCAGAGGCTTGCAAAATGCTTGCCAAAAAAGCTTAGGACTAAAGAAGCTGAATGTAGGTATAAAAGTACAAAAATAAACTTGCCTCTATTCTTAGATTTCGTGAGAAAGTGTATTATAATAAACTACTGGAAAAAGAAAAAACAATATAAAAAGTACTTGGAAGGTTTTAGATGAAATTATAAAAAAGACAACAACACTCAAGTTACCCAAACTCATTTATTAGTAATGGTGTAGCAGTTACAAATAAGACAGATGTTGCTGATGGATTCAATCATTTCTTTGTAAATGTAGGACCGAATCTGGCAAAAGGCATTAATTTACCAAATGGGAATACAATTGTATTTGATTATTTACAAAACACCAATCAAAACACTATGTTCTTGGAGGGGTTAGATGAAAATGAGACAATGAGTATTGTCAGCAACTTTAAAAACAAGAAGCCTACAGGCTGACAATACAGATATGGTCATTGTTAAGAACGTTATTTCCAACATTGTGATAACACTTACATACATCTGTAACATATGCCAAAGTGATCCTTTTATTTAAAGCTGGTAAGAAAATATATTTACTAACTGCAGACCTGTATCTCTGCTTCCCCAATTCTAAACAATCTTAGAAAAGTTATTTAATAGTAGGCTAAACAAGCAAAAGTGTACTATTGGAGTTTTATTGATTAAAAAAAACATTCGACACAATAGACCATAATCTGCTATTAAGTAAATTAGACGCTTATTGAATTAGAGGTATTGCCAATGACTAAAAAGTTACTTAATTGATAGACTACAGTATATTAGTATTGATGACTATAACTCTGAATTACTAAACGTGACACGTGGAGTACCCTAGGGCTCAATACTGGGCCCAAAACATTGTTTATTGTATATAAACGATATTTGTAATATTTCATCAATACTAAAATTTATACTGCTTGCTGATGATACTAATATGTTTTGTTCCGGAAAGGATCCTGTGCAGCTCAGCAAGGATATAACCATTGAGTTACAAAAACTAGATGTGTGGTTTTCAGTAAATAGGTTGTCTTTAAATGTAGCAAAATCAAACTACATGCTGTTCACAAACTATTGCATTAATACAAATATCGATATAAAAATTGATAAAATCCGAAGTGTCAAAAGCTATAGTCACTATATAAAGAGCAAGATACACACTTAACAAAAACTCACTGTTCATATTATATTGTTCAGTATTTCTCCCTTATATATCATACTGCTGTGAAGTCTGGGGCAGCACTTATAAAACTATTGTTCACAGTGTTTTTATTTTACACAAGAAAGTCATCAGGCTAATTTGCAATAAGACTTTTTATTTTATTTTATAATTTAAGTTTACTTAAACTGCCTGACATAACAAATTTGAGAATTTCTATTGTAATGTTCAAGGCTAAAAATAAGATGTTGCCGTATAACCTTCAAGAATTCTTTGCCACTAACCATGATTCAATGCATTTGACACGTCAAAGTAAAAAATGAAACACGTGTATGCTCGCACAACTTTTTTTTGGTGTTTATCGGCATATGGGGTTAAACTATGGAACTCCTACGATGACAAAAAGGTAGTTCAGCTACAGTTAAAATACTCAAAACAAGACTTAAGCACTTGTTTGTTAATAAATATAACTGAAAAAATGAATGATATTACTTTCTAAAGACACATTTTCCACTTGGAAATAAGCAAACAATCAAGCAATCCTATGTAAATAATACTACAAAACCTTACAAATGCAGGTGCGTGTATTGTATTAACAACATATCGACGATAGCGAACCCCTGTTAGCATAGCAACAATACTAAGGCATCCACACTGTAATGAACGCTCTTGATATGGTATGATACTACTGTTTTTCTATTTTCCTATTTCATTATCGATGTTGGTCACTCCATGGTTTTATGTTTTACTAGTACTGTTTTTGTTTCATTAATAATATGCATCATATGCTATCAGATCTCATTATCTCATTAATATGCTGTTTAGCTAAATTTGTGCAATTTCTTCTTTGCCGCTGTTGTGAACTTGAAGTTGGTATTAACTTTTACTCTATTACTGTTTTTTCTCATCAGTAATATTTATCGTATGCTTTCGGAGACCATTATCTCATTAATATGTTGTTTAATAAATTAATGCAATTTATCCATGTTTTACCGTATTATTTTTTCTTTTCTGGTTAATAATATGTATCATATGCAATCGGAGATCATTATCTCACAATTATGCTGTTTAACTAACTTAACTAATGTTTAATCCACGCTAATAATTTGACACTGGACTAATCATGACATTATGATTATTACTATTTTTCAATTATTAATATTATCACACATGATTAACTATGATGTTATTGTTTTATTTCTCACTGTTGTGAATATTGATGTTGGTCACACCTTGGTATTATCTTTTACTATAACACTATTTTGTCTCATTACCAATATGCATCATATGCTATCGGAGATTGTTATCTCACTATTTTGCTGTTTAGCTAAATTAAGGCAATTTCTTTTCAAACACTTCTGTCTGATCTCCTCTCAATCTCCTGGTCTCTAGTGTTGTTAAACCGCATTTTTTTAGGCGTATTTCATAACTAAGATCCCTCAGATTTTGTATCATTTTAGTTGCTCTCCTCTGCACTCTTTCTAGCATATCTATGTCCTTCCTGCGATATGGCCTCCACGCTTGAATACAATATTCTAAATGAGGCCTAACTATTGTTTTGTACAACGGTATTATTAGCTCTTTTTCCTTATACGTTATGTTTCGCCTAATTAATCCAAGGATTTGATTTCCCTTTGAAGCTGCAAGTCCGCACTGCTCTGAAATCTTCATATCAGCACTAACGGTTAACCCTAAGTCCTTTTCTTTTATAGTAGTACTTAGTACAGTACCCCCCATTGTATATTCTACCTCTTCGTTCCCATGTCCTATGTGGAGGCATTTACATTTCCCAAAATTGAACATCATTTGCCACTTTTCAGACCATTTGATCAACCTGTCAAGATCATCTTGTAAATGCTGTCTATCTCCATCACTTTTAATCCTTCTAAACACTTTTGTATCATCCGCAAATTTCAACACCTTGCTTGTTATTTCATCATCCAAATCGTTGATGTATATTAAGAATAATATAGGACCTAATACTGATCCCTGTGGTACCCCACTCAATACCGATTTCCAGTTTGAAGCCTCCCCATCAACTACTACACGTTGTCTTCTGTCAATCAGCCATTGTTCTATCCAGTTTATTATACCATTTCCTATGCCATGGGCCTTTAGTTTAAGCAGTAATCTTTGATGTGGTACTTTGTCAAAAGCTTTTTGAAAATCTAAGTAGACGATATCTACTGGTGATCCCTCATCTACCCACTTAGTGATGTCTTCCAAAAAACATAACATATTTGTTAAGCATGACCTCGCTTTAAAAAACCATGTTGAGATGGGTTTATCAAGTTTTGTTTAACAAGAAAATCCACCTTGTGATCTTTAATTAGTCTTTCTAATAATTTACAAATCACTGATGTTAAACTCACTGGTCTATAGTTCTCTGACTTGTTTCTCGAACCTTTTTTGAATAACGGTATAATGTTTGCTTCTTTCCATTCTAAAGGAACCACTCCCTCTTCTAATGACAAGTTGAAAGTGGTATGCTAATTTGTTCTACAATTTCCAATAGTAGTTTGGGTGGAATACCATCCACTCCAGGTGATTTATTCTCCTTCATAGCCCTTATTTTCTTAGCTACCATTTCCGGAGTTACAATTAATTGTCCTAAATAGTCTGAATCTGCCCCCTTGAACTTAGCCTCTGGTATTGGCAGTGAACTAATATCTTCCCTGGTAAACACTTAACTAAAGTACTCATTCAGGTCTTCTGCCATTATGAATCCCTCTGATATTATATTTCCAGCACTATCTTCTAGAGGACCGACCTTATCTTGAACTTTCTGTTTGCTTCGAACATACGCATAAAAACTCTTGCTGTCATGTTTTATATTACTAGCTAATTGTTGTTCATAGCTTCTCTTTGAATTTCTAATTTCAGCTGTAGCTTGGTTAAGTGCTTCTTTATAATTGTTGTAGTCTTCATCATTTCCAGTACATCTATATGACTTCCACATCATTTGTTTATACTTAATTTTTCTAATGGCTTCTTTCGGTAAGTGTTTCTTTTTGGACCGTTTTCCTTGTTTTTTGAAGGGTACAAATTTATCGATTATGCACTTAATTTCACTCTTTAATATATTCCAGCATTCTGTTGCCGTCTTATTTTTCAGTGTCTTATTCCAGTCTATCTTTGCTAAATATTTCCTCATGTCCTTATACCTTCCTTTGTGGAAATTTCTCCTATACTGCTTTTTGCTATTCCTTTCTGATTTTACTTTGATGGTAAAATGTATCTGGTTGTGATCGCTACTCCCCAGTGGCTCACATATCTTGACATTGTCAACTAATTCATTCTGTGAGGACAAAACTATGTCTAACACATTCTCACCCCTGGTTGGTTCTAGCACATGTTGAGAAAGGAATGTATCTTGAACTAAAACTAAAAACTTGTGGTCCTCTCTCCCCATACTCTGTAGAGATTTCCATTGTATATGCCCATGGTTAAAATCCCCCATAATAATACAGTCCCGTTTGCTTACTTCCCTTATAGCGTTTTGTATTTTTTCATTCTCTTCTATGCTTATGTTTGGACTTCGATAAACTAACCCAACTGTTAACGTTGAGTTTCCTGTAACTATGTTACACCAAACAGCTTCTTCGCAATCTGCTTCTCTTTCTAATTTTATTTCATAAGCCTGAATAGATTCTTTAATATATAAAATAACTCCACGTCCCTTTCTTCCTATTCTATCTTTTCTAAACATTACATATCCTGTCAGTCCCAATTCAGCATCTGATATATCGGTGGTGGTCCAGGATTCGGTTATACCTATTATATGAGGGTCAATATCTTCTACCATAATGTTTAGTTCATTTCTTTTGTTTACTATACTCCTTGCATTTAAATAAACACATTTATATCCAGCTTCAGAAGAGTTTTCCAGACTGTTATTTGTTGATTTATTTGTGCTGTCTTTATCTATGCCTCCATTTTCAGGCTTTTCTGTGAGTCCCCCCTGCGAATCTAGTTTAAACAGATGCAACCTGTCCCACTGTCAACAGATTGCAGCAGATTCTCTGAGAAAACTGCTGCCCCCTTTCCACTAAGATGGAGGCCATCTCTCATGTACATATCTTCCCTCCCAACAAAGTATCCCCATAAATCTGTGAATCCCACCCCCTCTTCTTCACACATCTGCTCAGCTAGTGCATTGATCGCCATCCTCTTGCAGTTTCTATACGTTGCCCCCCTTCCTCCCATTACTGGCAAAATTCCTGACAAAATAACCTGTTCGACTCTCGTCTTCTTTAGCTTCCTCACTAACTGTCTGTACTTCTGTACTATCGCAGTTGTTCCCTCCCTGTCTGCATTATTGCAGACAGGGAGGGAGTTGCGCCAAGCCAGACCATACGCGTGCAGAAAATGCAGTTCTTTGCATTATCATTGCTCAACATTTTCAACGATAACCTCAATATTTTAATTATATAAGAAGTGGTACAGCCTGATGATTATTCTGATGAAACACGACGAAGTTCAGTTGGCTCAATAAATAATTTTTTGTTGGAATAGGTAAATCAATAAGCGACGCAGTAGCTCTTCCTGTTAAGCAATTTGAGACACACCTCCGAGGAAATAATCCTGTAATTTTTTTCATACAACCCACACAGACAACTGAAACTGAAACAATTGTACAAAAGCTTAAAACTTAAAATGCACCGAAGGGTTCGACGGCTTATCCACTACACTACTGAAAACGACCATACATGAAGTAGCCACTCCGCTTGAGCATATATTAAATCAATCCTTTGTTACGGGCACTGTTCCTGAAAACTTAAAAACCGCAAAAGCAATTCCTGTTTTCAAATCAGGTAACAACAAAATGTTTAGCAATTATAGACCTATAAGCATTCTACCTGCGATTTCTAAAATAATAGAAACAATTGTATGCAATAGATTAATCATGTTTTTAGAAAACATAACATTCTATATAAACTCTAGTGTGGATTTCGTGCAAAACATTCTACTATTCACCCAATATTGCAAGGATACTGCATATACAAACGATAAAAAACAAAAGACCCTACATTGGCTGTGTTTCTGGACCTGTCAAAGGCATTTGATACAATAACCATGATATTTTACTGTACAAATTACAGTTTTATGGAATTCGGGGAATAATTAATAAATAGTTTGCCAGATATTTATCAAATCGAAAACAATACACTGAGATACATAAATGTAAATTATCGCAAAACAATTATAAGTGGAGTACCCCAAGGTTCCATACTTGGACCAGTCTTATTCCTAATTTGTATCAATGATATAACTAACTCTACGTCTTTGAATGTATTGTCTTTTGCAGATAACACAACTGTTTACCAATCAGGTCCTCATGATGACATTTTAATAGACAGTATAAACCAAGAATTGATATATTTGTATGACTGGCTTTGTGCCAATAAATTGTTTTTAAATATTAAAAACACACTTTTGCATATTTAGTCCACCAAATACCGGGTAAATAATTGTATTAAAATAAACTGGGGTAAGGTAAACATAAAAAGAAGAAACAGTTAAGTTCTTAGGAATACATATTGATAAACCCTTAACATGGAATAAACATGTTAATTTAATCAATTATAAAATATCTGGAGCAATTTTTGCAATTAATAGAATAACAAATGTTCTGCCACATAATGCTTTAAAGACCTTCTATTTTACCTTAATTCAAAGTCATTCTAGTATGGGGAAATGGAAATACTGTAGAATTGTTTTACAAAAACGCGTTATACGAATAATTAATAAAAAAGATACAGAAGTCACACCGATCCTATTTTTAAATCTGAAAATAGAGCTGTTTGTTGTTGTTGCAAAATAAAATAAAATATTTTTATTTTTATATATTTCATGACTATGCATTAAAGTGCGTGTGTACTTTGCGAATATATCCCTGCGTAGGTGGTCTTATCTCCGAAGTTTGACCACGTCTCATGCCTTCGAAATCACCATACACAAAGTCCATTAAGCAGACGGAGAACCCAAAAGGAGAATATGTAAACAAGACGTGACTGCCCCACACCCGTGTACAGGGTGTTGACCAAGTCGAGCGGGGTGTCCACTGTTTATTTGGACTTGCCTAATGCGCAGATGACCTGTAAACTATCGCGATGCTCCAAATTGTTTATGTTGTTCAGTTCCCTGCACTGGTGTCCTGGTCATTTATTGTCGGGTTTTTGTTATCATAACAAACCTAAGATGGTCGGCAACAGTTCACGTGCCTCTGTTTGTTATGTTGTCTCTTCACCGATATCACAATTTGTTGCTCGAAAAAAGATAGATAACAAATATTGAGTTATAAAACGCATTTTCTTTATTGATTTGCTGTGCCCATAGAGTACGTAGGGACGTGCGTCCGTGTTTTGTGTCATATGTTGTCGAATCTGTTTCAGTATTGGAGAGTGATACACCAAGTCCAACAATGGGATCAGCCGAGATTCCGTACATCCCGGAACAAGTGTATCCATTTGGGGCATTTACCTTGTCTTTTCCATGAAATGTGTTATGTGAGTGACCCACGTGCATGTGTGTGTGCGTGTGCGTGTGCGTGTGCGTGTGCGTGTGCGTGTGCGTGTGCGTGTGCGTGCGTGTGTGTACTTATTCGAGCGCTTTGCTAGAATGTGACGCAGCACATACATATAACAATGCCACAAAAAGTTATAGGCACACTGTTCCTTAACGACTTCTAGTCTCAGCAAGTTCAACCCGGCAGAAGACGTAAGTTTTCATCAAACACTGATATCTCTAAATGCGTTATACTAACCAGAATATAATTCCTCTTGCCTACTTCTTTATGTGACGCTATGTTTGCATGACGATCTCATTTTGTGTCATAATAATAGTAAATCCTTATAACAACTGGTTAATTTAAATGTGTTAATTGACGATTTGTCATAAGTTTATCAGTTGATTGTGAAGAGTAATTAAAGCAAGAAAAAAACACATTTATGAGATACCCTGAAATACTTTATGCCCGACCTATATTTCAAGTACATCACAGTGGACGGCAACAGTCTGACCTGTGATGATCTTGTACGACTCGGGAAGGGAAAACTCAGAATCAAGGTAAGGAAGTTTAAACATTAATATTCTATTTACTTTTATTTTCCCCAAATTCCACTTTTAATTTAACACACATGAATTTTATTTAATATATATTTTAAGCAAAATACTACTAACATCTATGCGTTTTTAACGGAAACTGTGATATACAATTGGTATTTTAACGTATGAACTATACGACTTAATTACATGTAAACAGTTGGTATTTTAACGTATGATCTATACGACTTAATTACATGTAAACGCATTGGTGATCACATGAAATCAACATGATATTCAGTTTGTTGGTAATATTATAATTACGAAATTAAATAGTACACTTTCAATCCGTATTGCGTTAGCACAATTACATTAACGTTGCCAACAACGAATGCTCTCACAAGCTCTTTCAAGTTTGCTTATTGCTTTTGTGTCATAGTTGCATTGTTGTTTCAGTTGAGCGCCGACTCCACCAGCCGAGTGTTAAAGGCTCGAAAGATGCTCGAAGAAATCGTTGCAGAAAACAAAGGTGAATACACAGACAACAGTGCAACACGTGACAGCGAAACACTGTTTGCTAATTGAAACACAATTTGATTGCACAGTGTAAGGTTGCTTAATATGTTTCTTGCTATTAAGTTATTGATGTGATGTAATCATTTCTTAATTTCAGTTGTATATGGTATCACCACCGGATTCGGGAAGTTTGCAACGAAGCTGATCGCAAAGGAAAACCTATCGTAAGTAACAATTAAAGAAATAAAATTTCGTATATTATTTTAAAGCACATTATAAGAACGTACACGTATAATAAGTGGCACTATGTGCTACATTATATATTTCGATAGACTTTATTGAAAATAATTCGCAGATAATCTCTGTTATTTTACTTCATTCATTCACATATGTGCTCAGACGCACTGTCACACACATGTTTGGTTGCACTAAATAAAACCCATATTGCTGTCCTAGATCAACCGTTACATCGACCTAGTCGCTGGCTAAATATAAATTGTTTAACTAATTCCTGATTTGTGTATGTCTTGTTTAGACAGCTTCAGGTGAACCTGATCCGGTCGCATTCATCAGGTCAGTAGATCGTGTACTTCGGACGTCACATCAAATATCGCCTTGCGATTACACCATGGTCTTCGCACACAGTAATAATAATAATAGAGCATTTATAAAGCGCCGTGACTCCAGGTTACCCTGTTCGAAGGCGCTGAGTAAAAAAGTCGAGTTTGTATAAACATAAAAATATAGCACTAAAAACTCCAAGATCATAAAAACGTATCCCATAAAGTAACCAGTGCAGTCGGTTTTAGTTATTCGTGATTTAGTACTATTTAATCTGTTTGTTTGTAGTAATCGAAGATACGAATTTCGTTTGGACATGCGTAGGTATATTTGATATAAATCAGTATTCAAACTTAACACTTTAATCGCCATGATGTCGTAGTGGCCTTTTAATAAAATACGTTGACAATGCTGACGCACGCCTTACCAAAACCGAAAAAGAGTTATTATTATATTGGTTCATTGTCAGTCATACAGTAGTTTGTGTGGTATGTGTCCCCCAGGTGTTGGTTCGCCACTGTCGCCAGAAAGGACCCGGACCATGCTTGCACTCCGTATCAACGTGCTGGCTAAGGGCTATAGTGGCATCTCCTTGAAGACCCTCAAACAGTACATGGACGCCTTCAATGGTACGTCTCATACTTGGTATCTCTCAGATCAACTTTTGCAGAATCGGTTTATGTTCTGTCTCTCTTCATCAGCGCTTTGCATAAGTTAGCTGACCTTTACTAATCTTAGTCTGTCTTTAAGTGTACAAAATAGTACATCGGTTTTATGAATTCAGTTTATATTTGATTATCTCTGTTTCTTCCCCCCTCTCTCCTCTCCTCATCTCCCCTTCCTTCACTTTATCCTCCCCCTACTCTCTCGCTCTCTCCCTCCCTTTTCATTCTCTCGCTCTACTCTCCTCCCCTCTCTGTCTCTCTCTCTCTCTGTCTCTCTCACTCCACC
Source organism: Escarpia spicata (assembly GCA_963995525.1). NCBI lineage: Eukaryota > Metazoa > Annelida > Polychaeta > Sabellida > Siboglinidae > Escarpia > Escarpia spicata. The sequence continues at coordinate 2,736,242 of OZ023205.1, forward strand.
ACCATAGGCGGAACCAGGGGCCTGGTGGGCACGTTCTTCCGATGTCACCTGTCGGGCCGAGAGAGCGGAGAAGCTGCTGAAGTTATGGCACAGCAGTGAAACATTTTCTACACCATGTGGTTCAGCCGTCAGTGGAGGTTTAGTGCCCCCCCCCCCCCTCCCTCTCTAAACTACCCTCTCTGGATCCGTCCCTGACCACATCTGTCGTCGCGTATACATCTATATTCTTATGTATATATTAATATCATGTGTGCAATATTTTTATTGCGAAGAATAAATCATAACAAATGCATTGATGATCATGATAGTGCTGTTGCAGCGTCGTGCCTGCCTTGGGTGCCGGAGAAGGGTACGGTGGGCGCGAGCGGAGACCTAGCGCCCTTAGCCCACCTGGCGCTCGGCATGATGGGAGAGGGAAAGATGTGGAGCCAGGAGAGCGGGTGGGGAGACGCCAGATACGTGAGTAATATCAAACACGTGACTTGTTTAATGTGCGCGTCCACTATCACTCACCTTGTGGTAAATGTTGGGCATAGTAACACGCAATTTCATGTTGGCTAACCATTTAATGTTTTTCTTTCTGTTAAGCCGTGATCATTGGAAATGCAGACCACATACATCACATGAACATCTTGATGCCAATTATTCCGGTATCGCCATTGTTCGATTAAAAACGCCGTTTCTGGCATTGCTATTGATTTTGCGATGAGCAGAGTTTTCCAAATGCAATAAACTGCAACATCATTGTATGCTTGCAGGTATTGCAATCACACGGGCTGCAACCAATCAAACTGGGACCAAAGGAGGTAAGATATGTTATACATCAACAAGTATAGCTGTATAGCCCTGGCAATGGGGCAAGCGCCACGAGAGATATTCATTGGTGGGCACAGATGATATATAAAACGTAATTGTTATTGTTGTTATTATGTTGATAACATACACGTCACACATTGACATATTACACGAAATACAAGAATAACACATTAACTGATTCTGCTGCTATAAATATATAATGAAACCGACGAATATATGTGCGTACCTTCCAACAGATGTATGCCTACATGTATACGTTTCAATTTCCTTAGGGAATAGCATTGATCAACGGCACACAGTTTATCACGGCGCTCGGCGTTGAAGGTTAGTTGACCTGCAAAGTTGAACGTCGTTTGGCGAAATTCTGCCATCAGCTAGATGTTATGTCGTACATCTTTGTCAGCTTTAAAACAGTGTAACACTGTGTAATGCCTAAGTTAAGCCAGTAATTCCTGATGTCTATCAAGATTGTATCGTCCGCGACTCCGCCACCATATGTCTGTATGTGTGTGCCTCCTGTCTCTTTCTTGCGATATGTCCATTGTCCTTTTTCTCAACTCGTCTCTCTCCATTGCATCACTCTGTATGCATGTGTGTCTGTTTTGTTGCCTCCCCTATTTTCTCCGAGCCACTTCTCTTCCTACCTCCTCAGTCCTTCAGTTCCTTCCTTATTGCCCATATCTCTCTCGGGCGCGCATACATTGATGCGCGCGCAGGCGCACGTTCACACGAAAACGCACACACAGATACACGCCTACTTTACGCGGATCAATAAAGAAAATCACCTTCCCACTTCTAAATCATTCCCTTACTGTCTAGCTTTAATTAGTATAAGTAGTATGGGCAACAAATCGGTACCCGTCCACGTGAACACTGAGTAAAATAGTAAAATATGGTATCTCTCTTTAAGCGGTGGAGCGGGCGGGGGCCATTGCCAGACAGGCTGACATCGTCGCCGCACTGTCGCTGGAGGTACTCAAGGGCACCAGCAAGGCCTTCTGTAAAGGTAAATCTCTTTAGGAACATATTACATATCAGAAGATAGTGAAGGGTATGTGGCAGGAAGGAGGAGATAGGATGTTAGTCCAAAAAAGATGGGAGCTCGGTCGCAAAAATAAGTGGGAGATGAGAGGTTGGCCCACAATAATAGGTGGAAGATGGGAGGTAGAGACCGCCGTCTCAACCCCTCTTTAATGTGTTGTTAACGGTAACAGTGAGGTATGACAACGAAATTAATTATGTGTATATGTGCGTCCTCGCAAGCCAGGAGTGTGATTACGTACACTACCCCTGACAGGTCTCCTACGAATGGAATGTATGGAAGTTAGCTCATCCTCGCGCGCCAGGGGTCGCTGCTGCTGATTACGTCAGTGCCAGCGTGATCGCTTTGCGAAACTCTGAATTTAAGCTCAGCCTATGAAATCGCTCACTAGATCAGTGGATCTCGGCAAGTCAGGTGGTCATAATAAAACTAATTTCAACCAACCGTGGCTCGTGTGACATGCAGTGTTTAGGCATTAGAAGCAATTATTGGAATACACAATACCGCATAGCTGGTCGTGCTAATGGGCGAACGGGTCATTATATATTGGGATTCCCAGAAGTCGTTTATCCGTCTTCAAATTGGGGCGGGTATTTGCGCTGTTCTCACGGGTGATGCAGTCGTGACTGGCGAAGTCAATTACTAGTTTGACTCAGCTAACTTCCGCACTTCGCGTAGGAGATCTGCCAGGGCTAGTTTTGCATAGCAAACAGCCCTGGCTTGCGAGGATGAGTTAGCTGAGTCAAACTCATAATTGACTTCATCGTACCACCCGTGAGAACAGTGCAGACACCTGTCCATCCCTAGCCCCAATTCCAGGAATCCCAATATAATGATCAATTCGACCATTCTCACAAGCTGCTGAGCGTTATTGTGTATTCAAATAATTACGTCTACTGCCCAAACAGTCCACGAAGACCAACCAGAAGACGGCGAGCGATATTATTGGCTGAAATTATCTTGAGAGTGTTGCAAGGCGATTTGCCCGGAGATACTGACACTGATGTTAATCAGCAGCGAATCCTGGTGCGCGAGGATGTATCTGTATAGTGATGGCAACAAAGTAATGTTGATGTATTTAATAGAGTGGCGACATAGCTATGTTATCGTTATTATCATCACAATCACATTGTTGTTGTTATCATCATCACAATAATATTGTTGTTGTTATTAACTCGTTTCTATCGCTGTTTGCTTAACTTCCATATGCCTAATTAAACGGTTCACTAACTCTACCATCTACCACTAGCACACGTGTTGCATTATTGTACCGTTATTGTTTTCCTCTGCAGCGATCCACGATTTGCGTCCTCATAAAGGCCAAGTGGAGGTTGCGAGACGCTTCCGGTCGCTTCTTCATTCCGATACGTACCCATCGGAAATAGCCGGTAAGATACGCAGCCATATGATGGATATCCATACATACATATACACACACACATGCACGCACGCGCGCGCACACACACACACACACACACACACACACACACACACACACACACACACACACACACACACACACACACACACACACACACACACACACACACACACAACAAGTACGCACACGTATGTATGTAGCTCAACCATGTAAATGTGTTTAAGTCACTTACCACTAGCAATGCTATTGTTCTTTAATTTTCATTTATTTTATTTTTCAATATTGACGTAGCAAATAATTCTTAAACGAGCACATCAAACAGACTAAACTTACATAATATCGAAATGAACTACCACTATAAGATCATAGAACAATATAAACTAGTTATCTGCACTTTGTCTTTCATATTTTAGAAAGTCATCGTTTCTGCAACAGAGTTCAAGACGCCTACACCCTCCGTTGTTGTCCCCAGGTATGTTAACTTATGGCACCACCTTTACTCGCTGTCATGCAACGATGTCTATACCCCGTCCAATATATATAACGGAACTCCGACTTGCATCAAATTACACAGCACTATTGCTATGATTAGTTTAATGGGAGAATGTGTTTTAATTGAATTAAGTTGAATAACACCAGATAAGAGTTGATGTTTGTACATGGGTATTTCTTGTACATTTCTGAAGACAATCATAGTTTTCGAGTTAGCGAGTTTCTACTTAATGTAATGTGTCGTCTAATTATCATGACGAAATGTTAAATGCGCGAGACACCATTCATACATGATGTGACAATTAGGAACCATTCGGGGCCCGTAATTCCCCGTATTAAGACCTACAAGTTGACTTCGCACACACACACACACACACACACACACACACACACACACACACACACACACACACACACACACACACACACACACACACACACACACACACACACACACACACACACACACACACACACACACACACACACACACACACACACACACACACACACACACACACACACACACACACATATGCATGTGTATATATATATGTGTGTATAAATATATATATATTGTAGCGTATTTCGTCTAAATACACTATATATTTACAAAACACGACATAACCATAAGATGGCGGAACAGGAACTACTTTTTATAGTATCCAATTATGGATCATTACGCCGATACAAAACAATAGTAATTACGCTTCAACATGTAGTTCTAAATACACAACATTTCCTCCCCAATTAGCTTAGTAATCCCTACTGGAGATATGATACCCTTACATTTCACATTTTGAAGCAAACAGCAAAGTTCTAACAGCAAAGAAAAATTACTTTGTCCGTTCTAGAAAAATAACAGTAGTCATGATCTAGTACAATTACTCTCCTAGTTCTGCTGTGAATGTTAGTAACAAGTAATGTTCCACTTGGTATTTGTTCACTCTCATTGAGTCCGAGTACAATTGAAAGGTAATGGATATTAAATTAACGCAAGTCTTCGAATTATCTCGATTAACAAGAAGTCTCAAAACTTCAACAGTTACGTGTACTCTGAGTCACAACTTATAAATCCAGCTTCTGCGGTGCCTTGCGCATTCGCGAAGGATAACGTTTTTCTCTCACGGGCGAAGACATTGAAGTGGATGGTTTCACACGTGTTTCGCTGGGTTGTGGTGTTGAGTCACATTTCTTCTCTTCTTCAGCGAGAACGGATGGCGAAGGATCGCCACTGGGAAACACAACCACGGCTTCCGGCACTGGAATCGGAGACTTGATTGTAGACTCGGCATCACGAATTTGTTCAATGTGTCGTCGCGTGTAGTAAGGAGCGATTTCCTTGTCACCTGTGTAGGCCCAACCGTCCTTGGTTAGAGTATATACTTTCGCCAGAATTTGGTCGTTTTGGGTTTCAAGTATCACTTGAGCACTAGACACTGGAACTGCGTCCACCTGAGATATGTGGAAGGCTTCCACAGGATCAATGACCTCTTCATCCTGGTCGTAGGTTTCCTTTATAGGAAGACGTGATAACGCATCCGCGTTCGCATGACTGGAAGTATTCCGAAACTTGATTTCATAGTCCATTCCAGACAAGAACAATGCGTAGCGCTGAAGTCTTGCAGATGTCATCGTCGGTACTCCCTTGCTTGGACTGAGAATTGATAGCAAAGGCTGATGATCCGTCACTAATGTGAAGCGGCGACCATATAGATATGAGTGGAATTTCTTCACTCCCCAAATCAACGCAAGTGCTTCCTTGTCAATGTGGGCATACTTACGTTCTGCCGATGTCGGTGAACGTGATACGAATCCGACTGGTCTGTCAGTTCCATCTGCCATTGTGCGAGACAAGACTGCGCCAATTCCGTAAGCTGATGCGTCACATTCCAACTTTATTGGCAACTGCGGGTCGTAGTGTGTCAACACTTGATCGGAGCTTATCATGTGCTTTGTTTCCGAAAACGCCTTCTCGCACTGTACAGTCCATCGCCATTTCCTGCCTTTCTCCAACATCTGGTTTAGTGGCCATACTACTGTGGACAGATTTGGCAGAAACCGGTGATAGTAGTTAAGCAGGCCTAGGTATGCCCTCAGCTGAGCTACATTCTCCGGTCTGGGCGCATTGACTACAGCGTCGATCTTCTCAGGCATTTTGTGGAGTCCCTCTTTGTCGATTCTGTGTCCGCAGTATGTGATTTCGTCCTTGAAGAATTCACATTTCGTTATTTCAGCCCTGAGATTGTAATCACGTAGACGTTCGAGGACTCGGCGCACATTCGCTAGGTGCTCCTGGTCAGTCTTCCCAGTAATGATGATGTCATCCAGAATAACTTGTTTTCCTGGAATGTCCTGTAGTATCTGGTCAATTGTTCTTTGCCAGATTGCAGGTGCAGATGCGACGCCAAATAACAGTCGGTTGTACCGAAACAGTCCTTTGTGCTTGTTGATAGTCAGGTACTTCTTTGACTCCTCCTCCATTTAGAGTTGCAGGTAAGCTTGACGGAGATCAATCTTTGTGAATTTCTCACCTGCACTGAGATTTGCAAAGACATCTTCAATCCGGGGTAACGGATAGTGATCCACTTTCAGTTCCGGATTTATGGTGACCTTAAAATCACCGCATATTCTTACCGATCCGTTTGACTTAGGTACAGGCACGATTGGAGTTGCCCATTCACTCCAATCAACTTTTGTGATGATTCCTTCTTTCTCTAGTTTCTCAAGTTCTGCTTCAACTTTCGGGCGTAGTGAATAGGGTACTTGTCTGGCCTTGTGAAATTTTGGAGTTGCCCCCTCCTTGAGATGGAGTTTCGCCTTGGGTCCTTGGATGGCTCCAAGTCTGGCTTGAAAGACTTCCTTAAACTCCAACTTAAGTGCATCCAGTTGTTCCTGCATTCTCCCTGTATGCTTCGTTGCAGTGATGTGTTTGATGGACTTCCAGTCTAGCTTAATTCTGTTAAGCCACTGGCGCCCAAACAATGCTGGTCCTCCCTTTCTCACCACATATAATGGCAAGTTTTGTTGCTGTCCATTGTACTCTACATCGACATGTACCATGCCGAGTGGAGCAATTTCTTCGCCAGAATAGGTCTTTAAGACCACCGAAGTGTGTTGTGTCTTTACTTCGGGAAAGTACTCATCAAACTGTTGCTTTTTTATCACCGACACTGCCGAGTCTCTATCGAGTTCCATTTGTAATGGTTTACCATTTACCTTAGGATTTACCCAAATAATTCTGGTATCAGGCGATCGGTCCATGGTATGTATTTCCAGAGCAGCTACATTCTCAGCATCAGTGTCATATACATCTTCAATCACGTGTACATGTTGGGAACCTGTGTGTTTACCACCCGTACTACCACGCGATGCATCTTTACCCTGGCAACGTTAGTTTCCATGTGTATTGGCACGGCACGCTGGCTTGATATGCCCTTTCTTTTTGCATTTATGACACTGTGCCTCTTTGAATTTGCAGTCTTCCGAGGTGTGGCCCGACCGTGCACAGCGATAACATGGTTTGCTGTATTGTCCTCTTTTTGGCTTGACATGGACTGTGTGTGCAGCCGTACCATTTCTGTAATGCCCCAGTTCAGCCGCATCCCTTGTAGCTGTTTCCATGGCCACTGAAATCTCCACCGCACGACCAAACGTCAGTGTTATTTCTGACAACAATCTCTTTTGTATATGTTCGTTTATCAGGCCACACACAAATCGGTCTCGCAGGGAATCTCCCAGATTTTCTCCAAATTCACAATGTTCTGACAGTTTTCTAATTTGTGCAACATATTGCGCAACACTTTCTCCCTCTTGTTGGTCCCTCTTGTGGAAACGAAACCTTTCTGCAATCACGACAGGCTTAGGTGACAGATGTTGACTAAGTGTCGCCGTTAACTGAGCGAATGTTTTCGTGGCAGGTTTATTCGGCGCACACAAATCTCTCAGCAGACTGTACGTCTTACTCCCTATCAGACTCAGCAAAGCCGGCACTTGTTTCACATCTGGAACGTCATTCGCCAGAAAATATTGTTCTAACCGTTCATAGTAAGCTGGCCACGACTCTATCGAGCTGTCGAAAGTTTAAATTTTGCCAATGGGGCGGCCATTGCAGCGAATACGGTAACACGTTTTTACCGGAGTTCCGAGCGCTTCAAAGTTCGACACAAGTCAACGCACACTTGTACCAGCGTGACAGTTCATCACTTTTCTTCTACCGACCTGTGTAAGTGGATTGACGAGTTCTTTGAGTCATCCTCGTCGCCAGTGTAGCGTATTCGTCTAAATACACTATATATTTACAAAACCCGACATAACCATAAGATGGCGGAACAGGAACTACTTTTTATAGTATCCAATTATGGATCATTACGCCGATACAAAACAATAGTAATTACGCTTCAACATGTAGTTCTAAATACACAACATATATATGTATATATATATATATATATATATATATATATATATATATATATATACATATATATATATGGCATGGTTCAGAATTAACATTAATTGTTGGCCCAATGGAGTGTCGTGGGGGTCAATAAACCACATCAACCTCTTCTTGGCATGCACAAAAAAACTTACAGTACGTTCGACCTTTTCCATAGCTAACCAAGGCTCCTCGATTTTCAGGTTCACGGCATTGTCAATGACACGATCGAGTTTACGCGGAACATTCTCACGGTAGAGGTGAACAGTGCGACCGACAACCCTGTATCTTTGCGCCGTAGTTTCAGTACACAGTGGCTGCTATCAGAAGTTATATAAACCGTTATAAGACAGATTTTTGCATATAAACACATAACTACTGGATTGCTGTCATTCAGTAAAATTAAATATGTATTTAAGTTATATGAAGGTTTATTTTTTTCTTTTAATAAAAAACGACACAAATGACGACAACATATTTAAACATATCTACAAGTATTCATCTCATTATGTCGGTTTTTTTTAAACCATTACAGGAACATATATTTACACTGTATAGTAATTTCTTAACACGTTCCAAGATGGTATTTGCGGATCGTGGCGAAATAATATCGGGTGGAAACTTCCATGGTGAATACCCTGCAAAGGTAAGTAATGTCTGATATCCGCAGTCATCGCTATCCGTATCACCCCCGTAGCACCATCACCTTACTATTTTGCCACTTATGTTTTCAGTTGCCGTCAACGGTCGGTGCAATCCAACGTGCATAATTTCACTTAATATCAATACAACATAATCCTATAACTACTAACCAATCCTATCATAGCAAAGTCGCAATTAGAGAATATACAACTTTTACGATCATTGTTATCATAGCGATACTTTGGTTGTTAATCGTCCATTGATAATTTGTTGTCAGGTACTGGACTACTTGGCGATAGGCGTACACGAGCTAGCCAACATCAGCGAGAGACGAGTGGAAAGACTCATAAACCCAGGTTGGCCTAACGTTAACGAGTAACATTACAACCTTTTGCATGATAGAACTTACTTCATCAGTCTCGCTGTGCGCAACAATGATTGTTATAGCAAGGCTTAGCTCTATAAAATGTTTACCTTTCGAGTTAAATGGATGCCAAATTCAATGAAAGGGATGATAATACATTGTCAAGATTTGTGAACAACAGAACCGTTGTCTGTTTTATAAGATATTACAATCAAGAGATTTGTTGTGGACCACCAGCTATATTTAAACCTTTACTGTGGTCTGTTCGTAGCGTACAGTGAGTTGCCTGCCTTCCTCACGAAGAACGGTGGCCTTAACTCGGGATTCATGATGGCTCAGTGCACGGCTGCAGCTCTCGGTCAGTTACACATACAGCCAGCAGATGGAGCCAGTAAAACCGCCAGGTGGTGGTGTCACGCACTGTGCTTCATCAATGTTATTTACTTTAGAATGTAGCTCGTTCATAACAGTATTTAAACCATTCAGACACCAAATCCACATCATTTATCATTAACTTGACGTTTACGTTATAAAAATATAGTAACATTTCTGCAAACAATGTCTGCAAAAACTAATTTGTTTACAACATATACATTTTTGGGGTTTACATTGAACGTAGCATCCTATTCCACTTTTGAAGCAGTCAATCTATTTTAATATTACATTAACACAAGCTGTAGCTGAAGATGCTATGTTTAGCCATTTAAAGCATTTATATGTAAATTGTAAAAGTGTATTGTCGATACTACGTTCAAAAATATTATATGAATTCGTAACAATAAAATTGTATAGTGTGTACAATATACTACTAAGTAAAACAATTATTAATTATGCTTAAACATGTTATAGTGTACCATATTCATTTTCGAGAAACCAGAATCTTCAGAACAATTAGTTTGGAATGCGAAGATCAACAATGAAGACGTGGAAGGAAGAACGATTAAAGAACAGAATAACTGATGTCATTAATAGAGTCTAACGCTATCTATAATGCTTAGGTGATGTAGCGTATATGTCATTCTTTGTTACGTATGCTCGTGTTCGTGTGTTATGTTTCAGTGTCTGAGAACAAGGTATTGTGTCACCCGTCGTCCGTCGACTCCCTGTCGACGAGTGCTGGCACCGAGGACCACGTCAGCATGGGTGGATTCGCCGCCCGCAAGGCGCTCAGAGTCGTCGAGCACGTTGAACAAGGTCCTTATTCAAAGCAGCTTTACCAGCATATATACATAGTACCAACAGGAGAGAACTTCCTGCTACCCCTCCACAAACATATGTTTTTATGGTTGGTCTGATGTGCAGTAAGGGTTACGTTTAGGGTTAGGGTTAGATTGAAGGTTAGGGCTAAGGTTACGTTGAAGGTACTTTTGTCAAGATTGACATCAGGTGTTTACATATATTTGTAGGTGGAGTGGTAGCAGGCTCTCTTCGTACCAATAGCAATAGTAATACTAGTAGCTATACCAGTACTAGTAGCAGTCGTACCAGCAGTGCCAGTGCCAGTCACAATAGCAATAATAGTTGCGGTAACAGTTTCTGTATTAGTACGGGTAGGCCTACTAGCAATATTAGCAGCAACGGCAATCGAAATTTGTTGTCGTAACCAAACCTTTGTTTCAATTGTAGGCTCTATATAAAAAGCAAACACGTCTAGACCTAAACTTATGGATTTCGTTTTTTTTCTTGTAGAAGGTTTGTTTCGTTGTTATAGCTGCTGTTTTGTAGGTGTAAAAACACGTTGTTTGTAAATATATCTAATTGTACCGTTGCTGTTGTCGGAATCACACTTGTTTGCACTTTGGTATTTTTGCGCAAGCGTTTTATGTCGTAGGTTTCACAGTCAAACACATTCATTTCGTTGATGGCATAACGAAACTGGCTTGTAATGTTGGTGCCATTAGCAAACAATGTTGAATGAATATATATGTTCTCTCTAAGGATGTTGAATCTTTACATTTAGCAACAACATGAACCAGTACTGTTTGGATATTAAAGCATGTGTGTTACACGTAAACGTAATACAATTGCCAATAATATATGTTCTGTGTTTGCTTAACATTCTTCAGGCAAGTTCATGTTTATGCAAACACTTTCTTTTTGACATATCCATTACGTGATTTTACCATGTAGAGTCTTTCGTCAGCGTATCATGCCAACTCAACTCCTCAGTTGGCGTGACGCGTTGACGAAAGACTCTTCACATAAAATCACGTATTGGATATCTCAAAAAGAAATTGTTTGCATATTTCCCATGTTGTTCAGTTGTGAAATTGTTTGCATGTTTCCCGCGATGTGCAGTTGTGGCGATCGAGCTGCTAGCGGCGTGCCAGGCCATCGAGTTTCTGCGGCCACTGAAGACGACGGCACCGCTGGAGGAGGTGTACCGCCTCGTGCGCACCATCGCCAGTCCACTCGAGATGGACCGCTACATGTCGCCCGACATCAACGCCGTCACACAGCTGCTGCAGGAGGAGCGAGTAAGTTCACACTGATGGTTTTCTCTTATTCTTTTCCCTGAATGTCCGGAGTGAGGTTGGCCTCGATACTGATCCTCGAATTCTGTTTGCTATGTTTTCTTGTCTTTTCTGTTTTCTTCCCCCCTCGCTGTTCTTGCACTGCTGTCTACATCAACCGTCTCCACTCCCCTCTATGTTTAATTTTTGTTCTGCTGTCTTCTCCAAATCCATCCAAATCTCTCTTTACACAATACTTGAGATTCTTAAATATTTTTGGCGTATAGCTAGACCAAAGTGGAACGTCTCGTTCAAAAATAAACTTAATGCACCAGTGCGCTACATGTCGGGTGTTGACATTAATAAAGTATGCAATGTATCCCAGTAGTGTGTCATACGATAACCTCAAGAGATCATGTTTGTGATATAGTAAGATCTTTTTTTCAATTTATTTTCTCTTTCAATTTAAAAGTTATAACAGCCTCCGGAGGCTTCCCGTTTAAGGTACGGTAAGATGTCTATCAACTACTGCCTGTTTAAGATGTGGTAATGTGTCAGTCAACGATTTCCTGTTTAATATATGGTAAGGTGACCACCAGTGAGTTCCTGATTAACGTGTTGTAAAATGTCCGCCAATGACTTCCTGTTTAACGTGTTGTAAGATGGCCGGCAATGACTTCCTGTTTAACGTGTAGTAAGATGGCCACCAATGACTTACTGTTTAACGTGTTGTAAGATGGCCACCGATGACTTCCCGTTTAACGTGTTGTTAGAAGGAATCCAATGACTTCCTGTTTAACGTGTTGTAAGATGGCCGATTGTCTGATGCAGCTATGGTGGGTGGTGAAGCCTTACATGGACAACTACTACGACAAACAGGTGAGAGAGACGTTTGTGATGTCACCAACGGCGACATACCACAGCAGTGTTCCGGCTACCAAGAAACGCAAGCGAACAAAGCACGACAGCAATTAATTCAGAGCTCATTGAACCGTTTAACGCCTCTCTGCTTGAATCTGCCGTTTAAGTTATTGAAACAAAACTATCTTCGCAAACGGGTACAAGTTCTAACAGGGCGAAGGTAAACCCTGAAATATATCCCACCAATAGTGTTCTAATAGAGCTAATGTTTGAAGCATATCTGCGATATGAGATCAAAACCACTCTCACATGTCGAGCGTGATACTGCCACATGTACATGTATGGATGTAGAAAACGAGTTATTGTGTCGTGCAATAAACAGAGTTCTATTCTGGGGACATTGTTGTAATCTTTGAGCTACAATAACCACGGATTTGTGCACATAATCATAACTTCTATACATTGCATGAGAAAACAATAGAATGTAATGTTAACAGTTACCTACTGTTTCGAAATTCTCGCGATCCACTAACGCCAACCGTTTTATTGAACTAATACACATATAATGTGCATGTAGTACATACTCATATGTGACTGCCGTCACGAAAATTGTATTCACAAGAACAAATCGTTATACATGAGCCAAGTCTAATTTCCAATCTGTTGTGATTAGTCTGCTAAACGAATAAGCCAGAATATGTTGTGGTAGTTTCCATGTTACCACACACGGCAGGTCTATGTCAAACAAAGTTCTCACATAACAAACGCAGGCGAACGATTTTGCCCAGAAAACCATCATATTCCAGCTCGTTCCAGTAGAATACATTTTCACAATAATATTATGTGTAACCATGACATGACTGGCATTACTTTTCCTTAATATATTAAAGAGGTATTTATGTTATGCATGTGACATGAGTTACATAAAAAGCTCAGGTAATCACACATGCACACTCACACGCACGCACCCGCGTACATACGCACTCAGGTAAGCACATATGCACGCGTGCACACACGCACGTACACACAGGCATACGCATGCGCGCCTACAAAAGTTTAGTTGTATGACATGCATACATGTAACGACTGAAACATTTTATACAAACAATTATGTCTACATATCTCTGTCTTTCTTCATGCATGATTTAAATATTTATCAAGATATATATATATATATATTTATTTATCTTTATTCAGTAATACATCTATGTATTTCTCTATAAACAACTCGTTACATTGCTATCCGATTCCAAGCATCCAATGTTAAATGTTTACAAACAAAGGTGTCTCTGAACTAAACACACATGGGTACACACTGATATCCGGTGTCTTTCTAATCCTCACACTACTGACATACCCTGTCTGCCATGACACCTCAGTAATGACATTGTATACTAATGGAACTGGTTCATAAACGTCAATAATTATTTACATCGTTATATCGATAAAGCACACATACATGACATATATGGCTTCCTTGAGTCGTCATAAATCGTAACACCTTCCATTTGACTACTACAATGTATCGTGTGTAGTATATTTCAGCACTCACAATTTGTTAAAACATATTGTTGATAATATTATCAAGTCTTCCCGGGTAACCTTATCGTAGTCCGCCATTTGACCGTTACTTGCACGTGTGACGATCAATCAATGTTTCACATGTCTTACACTTGACGTGACAGCACCAGAAGAACTTACATTGACACCGCTCGACGAGCTTTAAGGTCTGCAAGAACACAACCAACACCAAATTAAACGGTTTTACAAAGGGTTGTTTGCTTATAATAGAATAGAACTGACACCGCAGTGGGTTTGTATTACGAACTAGCTGTTGTTCTATCATTCTTCTCATCTAATTGTCCAGAGGAAGAGTCCAAGTCCAGTGAAATTCATTCACGATACCTCTCCAAAAATGTGTGTTCTGAACCGAGGAAGGGCTACGGGCAATAGTTTTGTTGGTGGAGGGCTGGATGTTTAATTAGCTTCCCAATATGTCGGCAAGGGGAGCAGTTGGAGGTCGTTGATGAAGTTGGGTGAAGTTGTTTGGTGAAGTTGGATATTTTCGTGTGCCTCAAGAGGGTGCCATGCAGTTGTAGGTGATACAGTATGTACGTGACAGCGAGTAACGTACCTGTGTGTTGTAGCCGCGACCACAGCACAGCAGGTTGCAGCCGTCTGACTTTTGAGAGTTTTTCTTGCATTCGCGACCCTTCGTACCGAACACGCCTTTGGCAATATCACGCTTGCAATAATTGGGAGACTTTCTGACGTACACCATTTCCGAGTTGCCGATTGGCTCGTTACGCCTGTTCTTATCTCTTCGTCGTAACTTCCGCTTGGAACGCGGCGCTGTTAGGAAGAAATGTGGCAATTGTTGTAGGCAGATATACGTTTTAAGTTCATAAAAACAAGTTTTACAATGCAAATCTAAGGGCATTATTGTATCTGCGTGGTGAAATAAATTAAGTTAATGGAAAATTCATAGGTGACAGATCATCACGAATCGTTAAGCTAAGATATATACGGAAACAGCATGCGGAATTGGAAATATCCATATAGTGACGTCACTTCTGGGATTTTCTATCCGATTCCTGTGCGGATACGGTTGGAATCGTTACACGCAGCGATACAATGTTCCGCATCCGTGGAAATAAACGCATCCGCGTACGTACTAGAGAGATAGAGGGACGGAGGGAGAGAGGGAGAAGAGGAGGGAGGAAAGGAGGAAGGGGGAGAAAGGGAGGCAGGGAAAGCGAAGGAGAGAGAGAGAGGGGGGAGGTAGGAAGAGAGGGATAGAAAGAAAAAAGAGGAAAGAGAGAGAGACGGCGGAGACGGAGGAGAGACCGACGGCGGAGACGAAAGAGAGGAGAGAGAGAGACGGCGGAGACGGAGGAGAGCATATTTCGACACGTTGTTTGACAGTTGACAGCAGTGCATATACCTAGTGCGATGGCCATCTTGTATTTGTTCTTGAGCGCGCGACCGATCCGTTGGAAGTTGGACATGGCTCTCCAACAGGTCTTGACGCCACATGAGCCTGAGACGCCGTGACAACGACACTTCAAACGCATCTCCTTCGCAACCGTCTGCTGAGAGAACGTGAGAATTACCAGACCGGTTGACATGATAACTGTTATACCATCTAGATTAACTAGGTAATATAACAGGTTGTATACATACGGGTGGACAACGAGCGACTGCCGAAAGCTGAAGAAGTAGCCTGTGTACAAGGTAACAAGCCCAGAATATAAAAATACGTCGACTGTACACTTAAAATAACTGTTCGGCCTGTGTCAACACATACACAGTCACTGTGTATATCGGTCAGGCACCCAGATAGACGCGGGAACGGGTGGGAGGGGCAAAAGAGCCATCTTTCCCAGGAATGTGTCATGGGTCAGACGTTTAGTCCTCCCGGAATTGTTGATATGCCTCAGGTGGTGCGATTGGAGTTTATAATTAGGCATCCCAAAGGGGTGCAGTTGAAGGTCTTTTGAGACTCAAGGGGGCGCATTTGGAAATTTTTGGTGATCTACGGGGTACAGTTCGATCTCTTCCCAATATTTAGCATGACACCATGCTGGTGGGTACTGCATTTTCCGCGGTCTTAGTCCTTGGTAAAGCATGAGTGTTTTTGTTGTCCTTTGTGATCGCCCAATCAATCTGAGATCTTTGTCATACATTGACAAAATTGAATGTACTTACATAACAAAATTTACCTAACTACCAAAATTTATATATTAGTACATTGTGTGACCGCAAGCCAAATAAAAATCACCATTTACGACACATTCTTATTTACCCCGGTCACACGGTGGATTCGTCGGAATACCCTTACAAGAGAGCATGGCTTGTTGAAATATGTCGTGCAGTTAATGCGTAATATACGGCTGCCGATGCTACAGGAGGATCTGTCGTGATTAATTGAGCCATTTGGTGTTACAGACGCGGCACAGACTACATTGTATAGAGGCGACGAAAAGGCAGCGAAGTCTGGCATGTTAACACTGAGTGAGTCTCGCAACGTGCGCTAAAGTCAAGAACGCAGCAGGTTAAACCATGAAACATAATTTATGGCGCCAATGTCCACATTCGCGGGACTTGGCGGATGTGTTAGGTGCTGGACGGTGTGTATCTATAGGTTCGTCAGCTCCATTAGTGACATTAATTCTGATATTACTAAGACATCGCGGATGCATCGACCAGTATAGGATGTCAAAAACGCCTCCCACGCTTTCATAACCCTACCGCACAGTACCCTAAGTTCGACATTCTATAACGTGTTGTACTTAAGTTCAAAACATTCTTGTCAGATTAAAATAGGTCGGCTGGATCGGCTAGTGTATCTTAGAGTTTGCAACTGCGCTATAGGCCTATGTAGTGAGGTAGCTTCATCCTTATCCATTATTATTCGGGGAAGATACCCTATAGGGTATGTGTATATCTTCCCAGAAAGATACACTGTTATATCAGCTCGTGCAAATTTCGCAACAAACTACGAAACTCGATCCAAATGTCGAAAAGTATAAGAAAATTATGCAATTAATAAATAAATACTGCAGTTTTTTCGTTGCGCGGTTATGATGGATGTCGCGCCTGTGCGGTGATGACAGACGGGTGTTGTTGAAAAATGCATATTCTTTGTACGATGCGAGCAAAATAACCCAGCAGCGCTTTGGCGGGCGATACAAAATTACGCCATTTGTCATAACTGAATAGCTTCTGAAAGCATTGCGCTTACCCAGTTCATTCATGGCGGCCCATTAGCCATAATGTACGCGCAAAATACGGCTATTACTCAAATGGTGCCATGCACGGCATACAGTCCAGTAGACTGCAGTCATAGTGCCTGATCGATGAACATTTGAGATCACAAAAAGTTTAATCAATTTTGCCATTAATACATTTTACAAGAAATATTGGTAATACTCATTATGTAACATCGCACACGTAATTATGTTGTCAACTTCATTCTTTGAATTCAATGTTAGCTGATTAATTAAATAAATGACTTAGTGTACAAACGTTATCAAAATTAATAGTCTGGTACGATAATAATAGGCGCCTTTCAGTAGGGCTTAACTTACCCGGGGCTACCACAGAAGAAGATGAAGAACTACCGAAGTTTGTCATTCCAAAACGTTTGAAGGAGACCACCACTTTACACAGTTTGATAGTGCCACTGACCACCAACTTCTTAGCTCCGTTATACAGACACTGCACGCTGTTCAGTTGGCATTGACTACTTGTACTTACTTGCTGTCAATGAATACTTGTACTTACTTGCTGTCAATGAATACTTGTACTTACTTGCTGTCAATGAATACTTGTACTTACTTGCTGTCAATGAATACTTGTACTTACTTGCTGTCAATGAATACTTGTACTTACTTGCTGTCAATGAATACTTGTACTTACTTGCTGTCAATGAATACTTGTACTTACTTACTCAATGAATACTTATTCTCTGTCATTGATAACTACAGTTGTCATTGGTTACTACTAATACTAACTATTATCACAATTCATTTCGGTATGTTCTACATACACGCAATTGTGCCATCGTTCCGATATCTAGCGTCTCCTGACCTTCTGGGTAATTAATGACAAGTTGCAACGAATGTCAAAGGCCTACTTATTAAATTATTATTAATATATTGTTGTTGCTATTATTATTATTTAAAAAAAACGTCCTTGCCTTTCGTCCGACCTCGTTGTTGTGAAGGATGGCCAGAGAACGTACGTCCTTCGTTTGCCGGTGACGCACCCTCTCGGGCGGGTCGATGAACGCCGCCGAGAACCACATTCCATAGCGTACGTTGTCGCTGCATCCACCCCACTTCCAGTCGCCCGATGCCTGCTTGCCTTGTCGCTTCATGTCGCAAGAACAGTCTGACAGGTTCCCGGCTCTACCGGGTGAAAGACAACATAAAGTTACTTTTGTAGACAGCATGGTATTTATTATGGCAATACTAACATTGTGTAAGACTGATACCTGAATATATTCAGAAAAAAACGCCTGCCAAACACATTTCTAATGCTGGCTTGTACCAAAAGACTATTATCTGCCAGACAAAGCCTTATCAATTATCTGTACCAGAAGAGCCAGCTACTAGCGATAGCCTTCCAGAAGACTATATTCCAGATAAAACTCAAACAACGGTCTTTACCAGAAATCCATCTGCCGCTATACTGCAGCGAAAGTTGACATTTGTAAACAACATGATTGTCATTAAGTTACGCAGAAGGACAGGTGAAGTCAGAGATCGGAATTATGGGACAGTTGCGTGGATTTAGAATATACTTAAATTAATTGTGATGGTAATTAATATTAGTAGTACTCAATGACAATGTAGGTATCAGTGACAGCTCATGCGCATTAAAATAAACAACAAGTCAGTAATTTATGACAACAAGACAGTAATTAATGGCAGTAAGTAATCAATGACAATACGTAATCAGTGACAGAAAATAAGTAGGCTAATCAAAGACAGCAAGTAAGAAAGTGATGACAGCAAATATGTAATCAATGTATCGATGAGAGTAGGTAAGTGATCAATGCCAGCAAGTGAGCATTAAATGGGACATAGCTGTCGACTCACGTGCAGGCTGTTGTTACGGCGTAGGCCACCCCGGCACTGCTAGCGGCGTAGATGAAGGATGTCTCCCGCGTCGCTGCAACAGTCGTAGACCGTCAATTCACAGGCGTTCGCAATAAAATTATCGTCGTGCGAACGGTACCTTGAATGGTCGTAAATACCAAGTAGGCATACACCACACACGCAACACTTATGGGTGCCGACTATGTCGGATTTGAGCAAGGTGCCGTTTTTAAGAGCAAACCATTTGCGATTATTTGCACAGGAAAACTTGAGGTGTGTGTGTGTGTGTTTGTGTGTGTGCGTGCGTGCGTGCGTGCGTACAAACTCCCCTCCAAATTACTTTACATATTTCTCTCCATTGTTAAAATAAAAATTTGAGAACTATTTTGTGTGTGCAATATGTGTTCGGACAGCAGATAATGCAATTAAGTTGAAATGTCTGAAAACTATATAAAGCCTATGCGGCAGCTAAGCAAGTCCTGATGATGTTACGTGAACTGGCAGTCTCAAGCGTAGAGGTGGTTAAACCCAAAGCCAGAAACATGCTGATCAATGTACAGTGCAAGCTGTGATTATCGCTGATAAGACTTGACCCTGAATTCACAAGTTGCGTGCAAAAAAGGATGGCCTGAGCCCTAGAGTACTTATAGCCATGTAGCAATGAGTTGTGCACGCAAAAAACAGTCCCGACACCTGTGTGTGTTTACCCTTGCAGTGATTGGCGATAGGGAGTCGCACCGACCAAATTCCGGGATGCGGTTTCGTTTGGCAATTCTGGCTAAGAAGCACTTGTACAGTATCTATCTATTGCTGAACGCGGTTTTTGTTCACAAAGCCCAATGAAAAACATTAAAGTCACAATAAGATGGTTGTGACATATACGTAATGACTAGTGTTCATTATATGAAGCCACACCCCGAATATGTCCCGCTACGATTGTATTGAACAAACAGAACATTTAAACAAATTAGGCGTTTGGGAACATATAATTTAACCGTGCGTTAAATATATTTTCTTTGGGTGCAGAAGGTGGGACGAGCAGACACCCGGATGCCCGGAGACGGATTCCCGGAGACAACCTGGATGCCCGGAGACACGAGTAGTCGAGATGTTCCAAAGGAGTGGAGTGTATTTCTGGTAAGGGTGTACGTCTGTGCGTGTGGCAAGAGTGACGTGATGGGTTCAATGTCTTGCCTGAGACGTGAGAGGTGCATCTGCTCTTGCAGGCATAACACTCGACGGCTTGTCGGATGAATACCACCGAGAGCACTCAGCTGCCGATAATGGGAGTGGTCGCAAAGATACTTCGAGGGGAACGTTACTTGGACAGACAGTGTTCACTTAAAAGGAAACGAAAGAAATCTTTTTGGACCTACGCACCAAAAAGAGGTAATAAACACTAACCATTAGCAAATGCAATCAGGAATATTATGCCAGCAGTTTTCAAGAATAACCTTGTTGAAGACATATAATTTAAAGTTCACGGACATCGCCATTGTGATAGATAACCTGACGTCACCAATGCCTACTCTCCCCAATCCACCAGTCGCCAAACTGAGAGTATTACCCCAGTTTGCGTCACCGAATTTGTTTTGGCGCTGTAACTACTGAAATTGTTACGTCCGCACTGTGCACTGTTGGAATTATAACAGATGTGTGTAACTCTGAATCGAGGGGAATACGAGAAACCAATATATGCGCTGACATATTGATGTACATGTCGAGGAAACAGGGGCATTCGATGCGTCACCGCAGCGTCATGGTCAAATAAGCTGTAGGCGCTTATTGGTCAAGCATCGGGGGCGTGTCTCAATCTGTCAGCCGCCGGGAACTATAAAGTTTCTCTAGAATCTCACACTTTAAAAATAAGTTATGAATAAACTACATACGTGGTATTGTTGATTGTAGTTGCAAATGGTTAGATTGCGTGCGTTCGTGTGTGTGTGTGTGTGTGTGTGTGTGTGTGTGTGTGTGTGTGTGTGTGTGTGTGTGTGTGTGTGTGTGTGTGTGTGTGTGTGTGTGTGTGTGTGTGTGTGTGTGTGTGTGTGTGTGTGTGTGTGTGTGTGTGTGTGTGTGTGTGTGTGTGTGTGTGTGTGTGTGTGTGTGTGTGTGTGTGTGTGTGTATTTGTTTGTTAGGGAGAGAGGAAAATCTCAGATATTCAGTTTTCACGGTTGTGGTCTAAAGTGCTATCGGTTCGTCTGTCTCCTCTGTCCTTCCAAAGGACGAGTCTTGATGTATCAACTAAACATGGCTTGACTAGAACCTCACCAATTGTAAAGGACTCCTTATTTTCTGATACCTATTTCCACAACACGGGTATTAAATGTAGTGTGCTATAAGAGCGTAGCCATGATGAATTCATTGCTGAAAAATCATTTCTTTAAACAAACTTGTTATCCCTCGAAAATGCACGAATTACCCCCAAGCTGATAATTACACCAGGTTAATGCCGCTGATGTAAAGGATAAGTACAGTAATTAAAGGGCCAAACTGTCTATGAAATGTAATATTTTATTTTTAAACGATCGCATCAGTTTTGCGCAGGCGCGTGTGTGCGTGCGTGCGTGCGTGCGTGCGTGCGTGCATGCGTATGCGTGTGCGTGTGCGTTTTGCCCATTGCCATTGACCTGTTCGGAGATCGCATATTTTCCCGACTGCGCACGTTCGAACATGAAATTGTGGGGAGCATTTCGTCCAAAATATAAATGTAAACTGAGGAATGTATAAAAAAAAAAAATTTCATTGGGATCGGGTGCCGATTTGTGTATTTTGTTTGTTTGTTGCCTGTGCAAAATCAAACTCATTTTTACCGCAATTGTTCTGGTTGGTTGAATTTAATTCCGCGCTATATCGATGAACGCATTTTTGCCCAGGATATTTTTGCCTACAGCCGAAAAGAACCGATCCCAGAAAAGGTCAATGAGACACTATTACAACGCAGATCGTAAAAACTACCAAACTACTACTTCTTTGGGCAATTTTTCTGAACATTATTATTATGTGTGCATTGGGCACATGAATCCCCAACTTTATAAACAGATTAAACGGACCAAACCACTTCCTGGTTCCCGAATTTGCGCTATGTAAAGCTGTTCCACTGACCTTGTTCGAGATAGGATCCGGAGAAGACTGTGTCGTTGCTACTGGTCGAACAGTTCCAGCGCTCCCCGTGGAACTGGTGACGACACTCGACGATGCCCAGTCTGGCACCCAGGGCCACGCGGGTCATGGCGTTCGGGTGAGTGCGACACAACTTTAGCTGTTTGGCCACCAGACTTGTCAATCCGTGACATGTATCCGCCATGTCGCTCACCGTCGTAGATTGACTGTCCTCACTAACGTCGCCCGTCATGGCGGACAGGCCGACTGACGCTACGGCCAGATTCCTGCAGAGAAGATCAGAATCACATATCGTCACGGTGATATTCAGTGAAGCCTTTATTCGTTATTGTGCTGGTAGATGAAGGAAACAAACATAAATTAATACGTGAACGAAACCTGCAACAGTTGGCAAACAATTGTAACTATGGCATATGTCTGACACCTGATTGCACAACTGGCCAAATGGTTGTGGCAGGATATGTCTACAATTGTCATTATAAACGTAATACGTTCGCCTCGGTAATACAGCTACTTCGCAATTAAGGCCACATGGAACAGTCAAAAATTATTTTTGTAACAGTAATGCATAGAATATTAGTCATACTAATACGGTCGCCTCGCTATTCAGGTCACTTTTGTTTAGTCCCAATGGTGACCGTAACAGCAAGGTTTCACTGATATTATAAATATATGAAGAACACGATGATGGCGAAAATTGAAATGATGACCTAGGAATTAAAAGCACCGCCGTAAAAATACGAAATGTGGTCTACGAGCCTCATTCCATGTTAAAAAACAACCTGTGAACACAGCTTTGTGGGCAACCTCTCACAGTCTAACTCGAAACGGCAAGCAATAAATATAAATCAAATGTTTTATGTTATGTAATGAGGCTGGTCGGAAACACCGCCAAATTTACTTTGAATTTATCACTCTTCTAACAGACCACAGAAGCAAGCGATTCTTTTGTGGTACATTGTCAAGCCGAGGCGAATTTTATCAGACTGAGCGACACTCATCGTAATGGAAGTTGTATCCTTAACTAGAAAGCGAGTGTTTGCAACAATAGAGCGTATTCTGGCGATGTTTAAACAGTTCCTAATATATGAGATGGTGGTTCAATATTTCCAACAATTTGACAGTTACAAAGCGTTGTTTTTCTGGAATTGTTGACTATTGTCATAAAATTATATCTCCGGATCCCAACTATTTCCGGTAACCTCGTGAATCACCACAGTTCAAAATCCGTGTATTATGACGTTATTACGAGCAATTTCTTTTTTACTCAAAAAGATTAGGTATACTTCATCGAGACATATAAAAACTGTCGATATATTATAACCTTGTGTTAGTGTAGCTTTGTTTATCACATCTTTCAGATGAGATAAGCAAAATGTCAACCGTTTCCCTGGATGGAGGCTTCATTAATAATTAAGTGCTTGTTTTGCTTTATAACAAATACATACGGAAAGAGTAGTGTAACCATTGTTACGGGGTGTAGTAGTGTAACCATTGTTACGGGGTGTAGTAGCGCATAATCGTGAAAGCAATTATTAATTCCCTTGCAACCATGAGATTGAATAAAACTTTAAATGGTACACATAGTATGCATGCCTACTTGTTAAATGCTGTAGCATTGTAATACGTATTTACAATATGTAATAATGTATCCTTATAACAGCACAGATGTTGGTTAAAGAGACACCTGTTTTGATTTCACAGATCTGCAGTACATAAGCCTGGACGTTACGATGCAATGACAACAAACGCTTGGAAAGCTGCCCATATGACACATACGTAGATGTGGTGGGGTTTAACGAATACCTTAGACGTAAAGATTAATAACATGGTTATGACGTACCCGACGAGAAAGAATACAGAAGAAGACGGATAGAATATTGTTAGGACATATCAGGAGAATTGCAGGATGATTGAAGCTAACAACAGAAGGAAGCTTAAAAGGAAATGGCCAAAGGAAGACAACAAACATACTGGACAAACATGAAAGAGGGACGAACCAACGAAGAGATGAAAACGAAAACAAAAGACATGACAGAAGAAGAACAAGGGGGTTTCCATTTTCGCAAAACTTTATAAAAGAGATCCTAATTATACTACACCACTGGGGCACTACTATATCACGGAGGCACTACTATGTTACGGAAGCACTATTATTGTAGGCCTGTGGTGACAATAAACCTAGCCATGACTACATCAATCGCCATTTAATACATGTAACTGCATGTGTAAAAGGGCAACGCATTTGCTATGAATTGTGAAAATCATGAAATTACAGAATGCGCACAACTAGCAAAAGTTTTTACGTGTTATGTTTGTTGTGTTCGCGTTAATGGATATTAAATAACAAATATACAACTCGAAACAAGCAACTGCGGCTACTGTGTATCACTTGCATAACGAAACAAGAGCAGGAACGTTTATGTTGATACCATTTACATAACGTTAGATTTCACAAAAGAAAAATCGTAAGCGTGCATAAACGACGAGGAGTAATATATTCTACTCAACGTAAAAATGAATGTGAAATGAAAAAGGGTTAGTGATTGCATAATAGCTGGTCTATAATATATCTTCAGTAAATATTCAGCAGAAGTCCGGATATTATGCATTGTTGTCTTTCATGTATGTATGATTGCATGAATGTAATCGTGTATTTGTTTATATGTATGTATGTATGTATGTATGTATGTATGTATGTATGTATGTATGTATGTATGTATGTATGTATGTATGTATGTATGTATGTATGCATGTATGTATGTATCTATGTATGTATATATGTATGTGTGTATGTATGTATGTATGTATGTATCTATGTATGTGTGTAAATATGTGTGTGTGTGTGTGTATGTGTGTATGTGTGTATGTGTGTATGTGTGTATGTGTGAATGTGTGTATGTGTGTATGTGTGTATGTGTGTATGTGTGTATGTGTGTATGTGTGTATGTGTGTATGTATGTATGTATGTATATATGTGTGTGTGTGTGTATGTGTGTATGCGTGTATATATGTATGTGTGTATGTGTGTATGTGTGTATGTGTGTATGTGTGTATGTGTGTATGTGTGTATGTGTGTATGTGTGTATGTGTGTGTATGTGTGTGTATATGTGTGGTTGTGTGTATGTGTGTATATATGTATGTATGTATGTGTGTAAATATGTGTGTGTGTGTGTGTGTATGTGTGTATGTGTGAATGTGTGTATGTGTGTATGTGTGTATGTGTGTATGTATGTATGTATGTATATATGTGTGTGTGTGTGTATGTGTGTATGCGTGTATATATGTATGTGTGTATGTGTGTATGTGTGTATGTGTGTATGTGTGTATGTGTGTATGTGTGTATGTGTGTATGTGTGTATGTGTGTATGTGTGTATGTGTGTATGTGTGCGTGTGGGTGTGGTGTGCGGTGTGTGTGGTGTGTGTGTGTGCGTGCGTGCGTGTGTCCGGGCGTGCGTGCGTTCGTGCGTGTGTGCTAGAGTGAATGGTTGTTTTACTTCGTCTAAATGCGTCAAGTTGTACTCACATCCAGTTCGCTCGGGCGCCCGTGACAACGACTAACATAACCATGCAAAGTGACACCGCAAATTCGACAGGTGTGTTGAAAACTGCGTTAACCTGTCGTCTCGTATACATGTTGTCATAAAAGACGAATGCGAACGTGCGTGGTCATGGCAGAAAACGTCGAGATATTTCAGTAGTGACGTATTCCTTGTGTTTCTGTTCGACCACTGTCGTTTCACGTATATCCAAAGGTGATACACCTCTCACGTTCTGATATGATCGTCGGTGCGTTGTTCGCATCCAGTAAACCTAATTTGGCATTTGTTCACACGCTTGCCAAGACAACATCCTTTCCTGTGTAGTTACTTCAGGTGTCGTAAGTCTTATATCCCGCATGATTCTAGTAGTATCAGTGGGTCATGCTTTGTTGTGCGACAGAGACATTGACTGTACGCTGTATGTTTTCATCAAATAACAGCAGTGGTAGTAGTCGTTAAATTTCAGTATAGTAGAGTTAACAAGTTAGTCCCGTTCCGCGACAGCAGTGACAATATGCCTTACACGTCTGTGTGCTCGCAGAAGTTACATCGAACATCACTTTCCTGTGTCGTCACAACAAATACAGCCACCCTGACGTCTACCTCTGTCCGTGGCAATAGCTGCAATGTTTGACTTTTTTGAGTGGTCACATCTGCTGCAGTAAACCCGACGTTCCCGTGTGACTGGCGAAACGGCAGTAGATCTTACCTGGCTACTCGGTGCCGACGCTCGATTTAACAAGCTATTATTCATTCGCCCGTGGCGTACTTCGCCCCCTCCCACACCACCGCCACACAAGCGGCACAAGGCAGTATCGCTGTGCTTCTCAGAATACACAGGTGATTCAGATACGTGCTGCTTTTGTCTAAGATCATATCGTTGGATTGCATTTCGATCGAGTTAAACAATCCCAAAAGTGGGAAATATTTAGTAAAGGATGCCATTGATAAATTGTGAACAAAATGGCCAACTTCGCAACTGAATGTCTGTATATTCTGTCATGTTAATTCCTTTTCTTTCCTGTACATAGTTATAGCAAGCAGGTAATGTATTTTTTTATCGACAAAACCATTCTTACCTAGAATATTACTTCAGGTTTTTTATAGCAATTCAATTGCGCTGATAAAATACCAGTGACAAAGGCATAGATAAAAGGTAACATAGAAGCAAGCCAAGATTCTAAGGATATTATAAATAAATAATGAATCCTATTTAAAGGTATTATTTTCGCCGTACATTAACTAAAGTCAAAGAGAAAGCAAACAGCTAACCATACAAAAAGTACAACAACGATAATGTATTTCTGTGTATGCTATTTAGTATATATTACGTAAACCATCGCCGATGGGGAAATTGACAAAAGAGTTTAGAATGAAGAATTACATCAACGTTAAATTAGTTGGGTGCAATCTGACTTACAACAGACACACCGAGTGGTATGGACAAGTCATGTGCAGAGAATGAGTGCGGAAAGGTTGAAAAAGAGACCGTTGAGGAAAATAAAAACCAAGATGAAGAGACCAGATCAAGAGAGAGAGTTTCAATGGGACAGGTATGAGCGGTTGAGAGTGGGAGAAAGGTGTAGATGATAGGGTTAATGAAGACGTATCGTTGAGAGAGCAGAACGGATCGGATAACATGGACCGCATCTCGCAATAAACGAAGAAGAACATGCTGATGACAACGACGACGATGATGATGGTAAATTACGCAGTCCGTCGCTTGTAACAGTCGACTAACCATAGCCAAAATTAAAGCGTCATTACATCAATGTCATTTAACAAAATTTAATATGTTCTGTAAATTAATATGTGTGTATATCCCTGGTGCAAATAGGGCCTATATAAAAGTGAATGAACATGAACATATCATTGCATGTGGATATTTGTTATATACATATGCATCTTTATTAATATGTATCTGTATGGTTATAATTTCCGTTTAAGTAAATTTATTTAGTTTAGTATGGCCATTGGTTTTGACGATATTGAGGTAGACAATTATTTGTTTACAACTTCAAGTCTACTCCTTTTCAAACAATATATCTTTTTTATTTTTATTTTGTATTGATAATTTGTTTACACTTGTTTTGTTATTTATGTTTAAAATAAATAAATTGATTGATTGATTGAGTACTAAAACCATTACCATTAGTCATAATTATTATATGTTTTTTTTAAATATCTCGACCAGAGTGTTGATGACGATAATGGCCTCCTGATTTAGAGACCACTGGCTGAAGGTCGGCTGAACGTCTTAAGAAGTCAGGCATATTACATTAACACCTGCTTCACTATTGTCAGGTGACAGCGGGTTTGTGGTCAGGGTAACGCAACATATATAACCCCATAACGCGTCGAATACCTCACGCGTCTCTCAACAAATACCACTTACACGCGCTTTGCTTCGTCGTGGGGCACCTGTCGTAGGCGCCATCTTTTTATTTATTAGTATTTGAGGCCGACGCCACATTAAATTTACCTGAGATTTAAGCGATAACGGGGACTGTTGTGAATATTTTTCACCGAATGCACAGCGTGTCCTATGGGAAATTGATGCGTTTAGGAAATTGCGTTATTTATGGGACGAAGGTCGACAGTTCGCGGAGAGCTGAAACGTCGTGGCCTACCTACTCAGGCTGGTAAAAAATACCTGTATATCACTTGTCATAGTTCACCCACTTGTTACCTGCACTAGCACACAAACGAACCGTCTTGAAAAAGTACAGCACTGTGTTGTCAGATGCGCTAAAACGAACAATGACAACGCATATGACGGAATAATCACCTTTGGATGACAAATCCTTGAACTACAGTTCAATATCGAAGAAATATCGAAGAAGTCGTGACCTTCGAGAACATTCTAAACAGCATTACTGAACTAAGTCCCCCCAGGCCTAGGTCGCCTACTAATGCGATCGCAAAGCCGTGGAAAGTGTTAACATACAAGAAACCGTATACAGGCAACAGTTTATACTTTTCACCTTCGGAATAATCGAAAATGGAACTAGATCCCAGCCAAAATTACGTAATTAAAAATACAAACTATTGTCAAAAAGCCATTATAATTACGAATCGTCTATTCACCAGGGCGATTTATAAAAATAATAATGAAACACACGAAAGAATAACCTCTAGCATGAGTGAAACTGTAAAGCCCACAATACACCATAATTCATTATATAAGACCTTTTCTAAATCAAACTTTGACACACACTACATTATTCCACAATAATTAATACTCTCAGTGCGCGAACTCACATACCATCTAAACGCCCAAGAGTGACCTATTTGGAGTCAACCACTTTAGATCCTATTTCGTCGTGATACTTGTTTACATGTCTCGTGGGACGAAGGACCTGGCCTATCCTTGCGCGAGTGCATTTTTAGAATAGACATTACGGAAGAGCTATTACCCCTCAACTAAAATTAATCAACGTTGTCCTGCGCGGGGCAAAGCGGTCAGGGTGTCGGGATTAAATCAACAGACGCATCGAGCAAGCCGGCCAGATTACTCATTGATATATTTCGCGCCGTGAGACTGGCTGCCGTCCGCGACAGACATTAATCACGGAAGCGTATTTCTCAACACCTTCGCCACTTACACGCGACACTTGGCTCACGATGCCGCTTGACTGCTCCGCTATGTAGTGAGCGTTGTTGATGCGTATCGTTTATGCCAAAATTGTTATTGGCGACAGTCAGGGAGACTCCCGAGCCAGGTGTTAATGGGAATTCCGAACAAAATTAGGTAAGGCGCAGGAGAGTGCTAATGGGGGCAAAATGTCAAACAATGTCAAAAAAGGAGAAAGAAAAAATGTGTACTCACATTGTGTGCGCCAGAAAGGCAAGGGTGAATTTTTGATTATGTGCCGAAGAGGTTAAAGCGGTGGTCACCGGTCAACGGATGCGATCAGAAAAATCATAATTATAATGGAAATAGATAATAACGCGTGCTATAGAACGGAATAAATAGAAATGTACAGATCATGTGTCTTCTTTTGTTTTCTTCGAGCGGACCGATCTGGGTCTTGTATGTATGGCTCTCCCTCGCTCCGCCATCTCGCCCTCCGCCTCTCTGCCCATCCGTCCCTCCCTCCGTCCCTCCTACCCTTCTACCCTCCCAATCTCACCCACTCACTCCCTCTCCCACCCTCTCTCTCTCTCTCTCTCTCTCTCTCTCTCTCTCTCTCTCTCTCTCTCTCTCTCTCTCTCTCTCTCTCTCTCTCTCTCTCTCTCTCTCTCTCTCTCTCTCTCTCTCTCTCTCTCTCTCTCTCTCTCTCTCTCTCTCTCTCTCTCTCTCTCTCTCTCTCTCTCTCTCTCTCTCTCTCTCTCTCTCTCTCTCTCTCTCTCTCTCTCTCTCTCTCTCTCTCTCTCTCTCTCTCTCTCTCTCTCTCTCTCTCTCTCTCTCTCTCTCTCTCTCTCTCTCTCTCTCTCTCTCTCTCTCTCTCTCTCTCTCTCTCTCTCTCTCTCTCTCTCTCTCTCTCTCTCTCTCTCTCCGTATGGTCCCGTGTCTCTCTCTCTCTCTCTCTCTCTCTCTCTCTCCGTATGGTCCCGTGTCTCTCTCTCTCCATTCATCTCCCCCTCCCTCCCCCTCCCTCCCCTCCCTCCATCCGTCCTTCTCTCCCTCCCCTCCCCCCTCTCTCTCCCTCCCTCCCTCCCTCCATCTCTCTCCCTTTCTCTATCATGCCAGGTAATATCATGTGCTATATCGGTTGCGAAAGTTACTACTTTGCACCTCGAACAGTCGTTCTTTCCCGAATCTGCGACTGGGCACTTCGGCCCCTGAGAACACCTCGTCAGGCACCTGTCACCGAGACCGGATAATTGTGGTCGGACACATAAGACCGGGTGCATTCCGCCAAACACCTGCAGCAAGTTAAATGTTTGTTCATTGCTTCAAGTAATAACCGCGTGCTTGAATGTGATGTAAAGTTTACCCACAGTGTGTGAACAAATTATACTGTTGACAAGATCGTTAATTGGGACATTGTTGACGTCACAACTACAATAAACCGTTTGAGAAGATCGTGTGAGAAATGCCAACTGTTTCAATTGCCCGGCAAGTTTTCGCCCGTCAGGCGTACAGTCTTTACTTCAACCTGCTAACGTCTCCCCGCGAAAAACTGTACATCCGAACTTGCGCATTAAGGGTCTGTACGGCAGTATTTTTCAGCAGCGGGATTTTTCGTTATCATTGTCTGAAGTTTAATTACCATGACGTGGGAGAATGACTGTATAATTCAATAGATTCACATGCATTATGGCAACCCGTGGTATGAGACTTATTGGTATGAGGCTGGCCAATGTTCTAGGTTGCAATTTAACCTCCTATCCATGTTAAACACAATTGTAACACCTGGTGAGATGTTTTTGAATATAAAAGACCAACTATTTACACAACAGTCATCGGACAGCATGTCAAATCTTCTAGGTTCAAAACCATTATGAATGGATTCTAGGATAGGAGGATTCAAATTTGTGCTGAATACGATATGAAATACAAAATATTCCAGTACGTGCTTTCTAATTCCCGAATGTTTTATATTAAGAACACTAAATTTAGTTTGCTTCCGTGTACCCGTGGTTATGTGTCCACGATTATCGCGAATAAGTGAATGAATGGGTTTATGTTTGTGATAAACTGTTCCAAGATTCTCTATGATTACATGAAGGACTGCGATTCCATGAGGAAATCTGTACGTGTTTTTTGTATGTCAGAAATCCAGAGAAAATGGATCGACCATTTCGGGAGCCTCTACGTCAGATAATTTCTACGAAACGGAAGCCCTCAGAGGTGGGACCAACTTTGTGGAATGTGTTCGAGTTCTAGGCGAGTTGGGACAGAATTACTGTTCATTTGTTCTGTGGAGGACAAATGACCCGTTCACAGCGAGTGTAGCGAGAGGATAATAGGTACAGCTATCCGAGAGGTGCACTAAGAATCTTTCCATCAACCTAAATGCACCAGTCTGTTGAGGACACACTGGTTTGTGGGTCATCAATAAAGTATGTCACGCTTAGGGGGATAGGTCTGCAAACAAACGTGACGATGCGTTCGTTACCCGGTGTGGAAACGTCGAGCTATCGTTGTCAGGCATATATTTTATAGCGTTAATTGCTCATGCAGCCAGTTTTGTAATAGAATTCAACAGCATGCCAACACAAAACCAGCGATGTACTATTGTTTATGTAAATTTTAGAAACTTGTATTGTACGTGTAAACCTCTAATTAATACTGCCACGCAACATATATTTATACGCCCGCACGCCCGCACGCCCGCATGTACATCGCCACAAACGACCGCACACACGCACGCACGCGCCCGCGCGGTATGTATATTATTGAGTGCTTTAAGAGTTGATCCAGTCCTAAATGAAGCGCGTGCACTGTCTGCGGCAACTCTTCCAAACTGACTCACAGACGAGCTCAAGCGTTTCCGACGTGATGATAATTGCCGGCTTTATACATTTCTCGTGCTGGTCGTGACAAGCAAGTTCGCAGCGGGCCAGTTCAAGACCATGAAGGAGGAACACAAAGCCATCGACGGGCATGCCTGGCAATAGCACCGCAATTGCCGTCGCCATCAGAATCACATTGGTCCGTCCCAGCATCTTCGCTGATGTGCACTGCCGTAAAGGCCTGTATTCTCTCGTGAGTGGAGACACTGTCTGAAAACGGCGAATAATATTTGGTATGAATGTGTCGCCGACGTCATTGTGAGTGTGTGTGTGTGTGTGCGTGCGTGCGCGCGCGCGCGTGTGTGTACGTACGTGTGTGCTTGCGTGCGTGCGTGCGTGCGTGCGTGCGTGCGTGCGTGCGTGCGTGCGTGTATGTATGTATGAATGTGTTGGGTACCATGCACCAAACAAGGAAGGCGGCCCAAATGGCGCATGGAATAAAGAAATACAACATACAGGAGCTGGGTGTCAGAGAGACCAGATGAAATGGAGCCGGACATATACAATTTGTGATAGGAGAACACGTAATCCACTCAGGACATGAACACGAAGACCATGCACACACACACACGGAATATGTATGTATGTATGTATATTATATGTGTATGTATGTTTTCATCCCGCATATTTACACAATCAATATAACGTTCTGGACTGGAATGTTGATAGTTAACAGACTTTCAGAACAAAATTCACTTATAGAACCTACAAGTTCAGTCAACATCTATAACAACTAGCACTTGAAGCCGGACTGTAAGAATTACTGCCAGATTTAGGACAGTTTCACGAAATATTGATGTGGTACGACGAACAATTACTTTGAAACACTTAAAAATATCCGAAATGCATTACAGTTCTACGTACAAGTGCTATGAAAACGTGAACGAATCCATGGACGTTTCGTGTAGCAGGTCACTGCACACTCCACATCATCCGCTAAAGCTGTCAATCCTAAACAATTGCACTCGCCTCGCTACTGCTGACTTCTTCTCTCTGCTTCTCTGTCCGGGAGATCTTATCGACAAATGATTAGTGCACACACACCGACTATTGTTTGTCGCATCCACGAAATAGAAAACACGTCATAACAGTGCACTGTTATGAAAAGTGCCTCTCTTGGCCATGGAAAGTGCTCATTCAACAGCAAGATGTTTCATCCATCGACATGAAATATGTTAAATTCAACATTGCGTCGTCAGTGTGAGTGTTTTCTATTTCGTGGATGCGACAAACAATAGCGTTTTACGTTTAACGAGTATTAAGGTTAAACAACCCATTTTTAATGGGCAACCTACTTGGTTGAAGTGCCATAAGGGCATGCGTTGCGTGTTAGGTGTTTATTTTATCAAGTTAGAATTTAACAAGATGTATAGCTAGCAAGATAACGTAGCCAAACAACAATGTTTAGAATCACTAGATGACAAGTGGTCATGGAAGGTTACCAATAATATAATCCAACATTTTACTTAATAACTGACTGTAAAGCCAATTATTCACACACACTCCATCACTTCTTCGATAAGCTTATATAAAATTGTCCTTCTTTGTCTTCTCCCTGTGCAACATTCTAAATTATTTTTGCATGGCACCTTCTCAGCATGAAAACAAAGACATCGCAACGTATTGGTTCATTTTATTTGGCACATATTCGTCATAATAATATTACAGTTATAAGACAAGAATTACACAACATTTACATATAAGTTATTTTAAAACACTATACAACATAATACAACGTTAGTATCACGTGATATAACTAACTAAACAACTGTCACAACTTATTAACATATACAACATTTGTTATTGCTGTTTGACCAGAAACGTGTATGTTTTAAATGCAATGTAGTACAGAAAACACTAAATGCAGTGTTCCTTAAAGATAATAAATATTCCCAGTAGTGAAGTGCACCATGTCTTCTCGTGCAATTTGCCGGCCAAAACGAATTTTGGATACGAGTGTCATTTACAGTCTCAGTCAAGAAAAAATCTGAGGTGGCAATTTTACCTTTTGTTTTTAAAGAAATGGCAGCTATTTTACAAAATGGCTGCCAAATCACATTTCCGGATATCTTAACAACTGCTTCACTTAGAACCATCATTTTTGTGTCAAAACATGGGTCTTAGAGGTCAAAGGTTTCAAATATTTATATTTTACATTTCACCTTCTCCCACTTTCAGATCAGCCATTTTAAAAGATGGCGGACGTCAAAACTAATTTTACAATATCTTAACAACTATGTCACCACGTAAAGTTATCATGTCTATGTCAATGTGTAGAATTGTGGTCAACGATTTCAAATATGTTATACATGACCTTTGCCGACATTCATATATCAACCATTGTTAAAGATGGCGCTCGTCAAAACCAATTATCGCTATAACTAAAGCACTACATCACCTAGTGTCATAATGTTGATGCCAAAATTTAGATTTTCAGGTGCGATGATTTCAAATATATTACTTTTGACCTTCGCTGACATTCAAATATCCGCCATTTTTAAAGACGGCGCCCGTCAAAGCCATTTGTCGCTATATCTAAAGAACTACATCACCTAGAGCCATAATGTTGATGTCAAAATAGAGGTTTTCAGGTATGATGATTATAAATATGTTACTTTTGACTTTCACCGACATTCGAATGTCCACCGTCTTTAAAGATGGCGCCTGTCAGCGCTTAATATCCCTATGTTATAAGAACTATATCACCTGGGGCCATAATGTTGAAATCCAACTATAGGTTTTCAAGTGCGATGATTTCAAATATGTTGCTGTTATTCTTCTCCGACTTTCATATCCTCAATTTTCAGTACACCATTTGGCCTCCCAGCGTGATACTTACCCTCGTAAATACACAAGAAGAATTTGCAAATGGTTCACACATCATGATCACATCCACATCCAATCATTGGCATATCGGAATGATTACTCTATACTGATTGCTATAACGAGACTTTCTCAGCCAAGTTCGCCAGCAAAGCTGACAGCTAACACAACAACCTCAGTGTCATGATGACACTGTCATCAGATTTTATGACAATGTTCATTGTTTCATTGTTTAATCGACACTATCAGCGATATTCAAATGCATCTGAATGTCAGCCACATCCCCTAGATCTCTGGTCATGAGTGCGAAGGAGGTGGCCAATTCTTTCTCGGATACCGGTGGAGGAAAATGTTGGAGAACACCAGCAGAGTTCACAGAAAACAAATGGTGGTCCACTCAACAATAGTCAATGAAACAATCCCAAGGAATAAATTGTATTTCCTCAGTCGATATCTTAAGAAATGAAATTATCCACATGCATGCACAACAGCAGTTATTGTCTTTGAAACATAACCGCAAGTTATTTTCAACATTATGCCTCTCTTGCCATAATTGTAGAATTGGCCTCGATGCTTTTTCTGGTTTGATAATTAGTCACGGTTACGGTCAGACTACGACACCACAAGGCTCGGTACAAAATCTGAACAGCTTCAGTGCCTGGACGACCTGGTGACTCACAATGACTGTGCCAGCTTGCATATTAAAGGAAGCACACATAATCGTCATTGATGGCATAGCGCTCTTTAACATCCTTAAGCTTTCTTAGTTTTTGCTGTGTACAGAACTTGCAAGGCCACAACAAGGAAGAAAAGAGGGACGGGCACTTACAGAAAAAAAGACGTTACCTGCACAGTGCACACTGGTCAGGGTTCTTTAGAACGCACAACAATAAGACAAAACTATTTCAACTGTTGTGTGAACGAGTGACTGCATAAATATTTCCTGGCAAGGTGGTGGTCACACGTGGAGAAGATGTGCTGTGCTCAAAACAACTAACTTGGACTGGCTGTTACCGTGTAACATTGCTTTTGGCAAACAAAGCTACAGATATATCAAGCAATAAATGCGTATTGAACTGTTATTGTGATGATGTTACGTTAGATCGAACTGATCGTTTAACTACGCGTCACCGGAACTGTGCGAGTTCCCGCGCCTTGTATACAACCAAAACTCTTACACTTGAAAATGTTGTACACTCTGGCGGAAGTATACTAGCCGCGTAGAAAAAAACAGGTAGAGATGCGGCCGAACTTCTCTCGGGTTTAACTCGTTGGTGCCGCCCACATTTTGATTCTAGTTGTCGTTGAATGTCGATTAAATTGGTGAAGTTATTTAACATCTCTTTAAATTAAATTGTTGATTTGCGCATTTGTGAAGCACATGTCACTTGAGCTGATACTACTGCTTAACAGTGGGATTAAGTACTTACAATGGAAAACGAATTGGATGGCTGTATTAGTGTATTAATGCCATCATTCACACACTGGACAAGAATTACCGAAGACCTAAAAGCCAAAATGAAGGCTCCGCTGCAAGGCCCTTAAGGGCGTATAATCCGCGGAAGTCTTTCAATACTTGTTATGCGCCTACGCAGTTATTGCCGGTAGGTACTGGCCGAACAGCGCGTTTCAATCAGAGTTACTCAGTTATGGATCAATTTACCGGAACGAGTGGTAAATGCACCTAGCATTAACTCATTTAAAAACACCTAGATAAACACTGGATTACTGAAGAATTGCTTTACGACTACAAAGACCGCTACAATTAAAGCCGCCTTGCCAGTAAGTCGTAGGGCATTTAGTAGTGATTTACAGATACATACGTATAGATCTGAGCACCGAGGCCACCGCCTACGGTCAGGAACAACCTAAGTAAGTAAGTCATCCGTCGGGAAGTTTTTAATAGCATGTCTGCTATTGGTACGTCTGGTCTTTCTGCCGGTGGATCTCTGTTGAGGATTTCTTTGACGTTTTCCTCCAATCTTGATCGTTGCTCTTAGCTTTGTGGTTTTGAGGGGTTCCGTATTTTCCCAGCTAGTCCTTGTTATAGTGTACACTTCCTTCATGTCTATTCGGAGTGCTGCTATTTCAGTTTGTGTTGCTAGGTCATTGATGCAGTTCTGCGTGTCTTTTCTTGCGCTTTTCTTGACCGCTTTGTTGAGTTGCCAGTACTTTCCTTGTTGTTCTTGTTTCTCGTCTTCTGTTCTGCGGTGATTGCCGATTTATTTCAGGTGTTTCCTTTCCATGATCAGTATCCGTGTGTTTGTTGACAGCCACACCTTGCACCTTGTGTGTTCTCTCCTTCTTGCCTATAACTTCTTTACAAGCCTCCTTCCAGGTTTCTTGCAGTGTGTCACAGATAATGTCAATGGAGTCTTCCGTCATGTCTTCCAGTGCTTCAAACTTATTTCTCATTGCACAGTTGAACTCTAGTTTTGTTTTTCTTGACTTTAACTTCCCCACATTGTGCATTTGGTGTATTCTAATTACTGATTCTATGTGTGTTTTCAGCATAATTATGAGTGTTCCAACTAGCAGATGATGGTCTGATGCCACGTCTGCTTCTCTCTTCACCCGTGTATCTAGCAGTCTTCTTCTTCTTCTCCTGTTTTCCTGCTAATGGTTATGTGGTGGATTTGGTTCTCTGTTTTCCCATCTGGTGACAGCCATGTTGATTTGTGTATTGTTTTGTGTGGGAAGACACTAGCATCAATAACTAGGTCATTAAATGCACAGAAATATGTGAAGGTTTTCCATTTTCATTCATGACCTCGATTCCATGTTCCCCCATTATTTCTTCTTTGCCTGTGTTGTCTGAGCCAACTTTTGCGTTGATGTCACCCATTAGAATTTACATGTCTCTCCTTGGTATGTCATCTAATAGAGTCTGTAGTCTCTCGTAGAATTCTTGTTTGCTTCTTCACTGTCACTGTTCGTTGGAGCATAACATTGAATCACATTAACGTTTCTCCATTTTGACTTGAATCTTGCTGTAATAGTTCTTGGTAGTAAAGGGTTCCACTGTATCAACGCTTTCATGGCACCTTGTGTTGACATTATTGCGACTCCGTGTGTGTGTGTGTATGGTCTTCGTCTTCATGTCCTGAGTGGGTTACAATCCTGTGACGAGCTTTGTATGTCCGGATCCATTCCATCTGGTCTCACTAAGACCCAGCACATGTATGTAGTATTTCTTCATTCAGCGCCACTTGGGCCGCATTCCTTGTTTGGTACATGGTACACAACACGTACATACATGCACGCATGTACGCACGCACGCACAAGCACATACACACACAATGACGTCGGCGACACATTCATACCAAATATAATTCGCCGTTTTCAGACAGTGTCTCCACTCATGAGAGAATACAGGCCTTTACGGCAGTGCACATCAGCGAAGATGCTGGGACGAACCAATGTGATTCTGATGGCGACGGCAATTGCGGTGCTATTGCCAGGCATGCCCGTCGATGGCTTTGTGTTCCTCCTTCATGGTCTTGAACTGGTCCGCTGCGAACTCGCTTGTCACGACCAGCACGAGAAATGTATAAAGCCGACAATTATCATCACGTCGGAGACGCTTGAGCTCGTCTGTGAGTCAGTACGGAAGAGTTGCCGCGACAGTGCAAGCGCTTCTTCTAGGAATGGATCAACTCTAAAAGTACCGTGTCTGTGTGTGCGTGCGTGTGCGTGCGTGTGCGTGCGTACGTGTGCGTGCGTGCGTGTGCGTGCTTCCGTGTGTGTGCGGACGGGCGTGCATGCGTATAAATATATACGTTGCATGGCTGTATTGACTAGTGGTTTACACGTAAAATATAAGTTTGTAAAATTTATATCAACCATAGTACATCGCTGGTTTTTTGTTGGAATGTTGTTGAATTCTACTACAAAACTAGCTGCATGAGCAATTAACGCTATAAAATATATGCTTGACAACGATAGCTCGACTTTTCAACACCGGGTAACGCACCGTCACCTTTGTCTGCAGACCTATCCCCCTAAGCGTGACATACTTTATGGATGACCCACAGACCAGTGTGTCCTCAGCAGACAGGTGCATTTAGGTTGAGGAAACGATTCTTAGGGCACCTCTCGGGTAGCTGCACTTGTTACCCTCTCGCTGCACTCGCTGTGAACGTCTGACAGTCGATCATTTCTCCTCCACGGAACAAAAGAACAGTCATTCTGTCTCAGCCCGCCTAGAACTCAAACACATATTTCATTAAGTTGGTTCCACCTCTGAGGGATTCCGTTCCTTTGACATTATCTGACATAGAGGCTCCCGAAATGATCGATCCATTTCCTCCGGATCTCTAACACACTAAAACACATAGAGATTTCCCATGGAATCGCAGTCCTTCGTGTAATCGTAGAGGAACTGGGAACAGTTTACCACAAACATAAATCCACTCATTCGCGATAATCGTGGACACATAACTACGGGTACACGGAAGCATATTTAGCGTTCTTAATGTAAAACATTCGGGAATTAGAAAGCACGTACTGGAATAAGTTTGTATTTCAGTTTCGTATTCAGTACAAATTTGAATCCTCCTATCTTAGAATTCATCCATAATGTTTGAGAACTCAGAAGAAGTTGACATGCTGTCCGTTGACTATTGTGTAAACAGTTGGTCTTTTATATTCAATTACATGTTGTGTTACAATTGTATCTAACAAGGATGGTGAGGTTAAATTGCATCTAGAACAATGGCCAGACTCATACCAAAACGCTGATGCCACGTGTTGTCATAATGCATGTGAATCCATTAAGTTATACAGTCATTCCCCCTCGTCATCCTGTCGTCAGTTGGTAATTAAACTTCGGACAATGATAACATGTGGAACGGCAGGTTGAAGTAAAGGCTGTACGCGGCACGTTAATGCCTGGTGCGCGAAGACGTGCCGGGGTGTAGCGAAAAATCCTGCAGCTGAAAAATACGGCCCCACCGACCCTTAATGCGCATGTTCGGAAGCACAGTTTTTCGCGGGGAGACGTCAGGGCTTGTTGTATGTTAGCAAGGGGCATAAAAATCATGCATACCATACATATGTGTGCATCATTGCATCATCATGCATACCATACTTATGTGTACATCATTGCATCATCATGCATACCATACTTATATGTACATCATTGCATCATCATGCATACCATACTTATGTGTACATCATTGCATCATCATGCATACCATACTTATATGTACATCATTGCATCATCATGCATACCATACTTATATGTACATCATTGCATCATCATGCATACCATACTTATATGTACATCATTGCATCATCATGCATACCATACTTATATGTACATCATTGCATCATCATGCATACCATACTTATGTGTACACCATTGCATCATCATGCATACCATACTTATATGTACATCATTGCATCATCATGCATACCATACTTATGTGTACATCATTGCATCATCATGCATACCATACTTATATGTACATCATTGCATCATCATGCATACCATACATATGTGTACACCATTGCATCATCATGCATACCATACTTATATGTACATCATTGCATCATCATGCATACCATACTTATGTGTACACCATTGCATCATCATGCATACCATACTTATATGTACATCATTGCATCATCATGCATACCATACTTATGTGTACATCATTGCATCATCATGCATACCATACTTATATGTACATCATTGCATCATCATGCATACCATACTTATGTGTACATCATTGCATCATCATGCATACCATACTTATATGTACATCATAGCATCATCATGCATACCATACTTATGTGTGCATCATTGCATCATCATGCATACCATACTTATGTGTACATCATTGCATCATCATGCATACCATACTTATGTGTACATCATTGCATCATCATGCATACCATACTTATGTGTACATCATTGAACAAGATGGCCGCCTGTGCAAGAATCGGTGTTTAGGTGATGTTGCCAAGAGTGGAATGAATGACTGACTAGATTTAGCTCAGTTGGTTTCTAACTATGCGCTGCGTTGGATCGCTTCATTTAATCACACTGTTGTCAACTGATACTCGCAGATTAAACGTTCTGATTTTCAAGCATGTCGCGGGCTTACTTATTTAGACTTAGTTCCTCCTGTTCCTTTCGGGACATCGGGCGACGAGCTTTCTCCATCTGTTACAGTCTTTCGCAATTTCTTTGGCCTCATTCCAGGTGATTTCCATTTCTGCCAGATCTTCTTTAAACGTCTTGCGCCAGGTCTTAGTCGGCCTTCCTCTCCTTTTGTTTCCACCTTCAGGCACCCATTCCATTGCTACATGTGCTGTTCTCTCTCTTGGTAGGCGTAGGATATGTCCCGCTAGTCTTCGTCGTCGAGACTTAACTATGTAATACAGGCTATCCAGACCTGCCCTCCTCATCACTTCTTCATTTGTGATGTCTTCTCTCCACGATATGCCCAATATGAACCGGAGACATCGTCGGTGAAACATGTCTAGTTTTTTTGATATCCTCGCCGTATTCTTCCACGTTTCACAGGCATATATCGCTGTGGGTATTACGATTGACATGTAAAGACGTAGTTTTATGTCCTTTCTGATGGTGTTACTGGACCATATTGGAAGTAGTCTTTGGAACACTGCTGATGCCTTGCCTATCCTCGCTCGTACATCTACTTCCGCGTCGCCTTTCCTAGAGATGTAGCTTCCGAGGTAAGGGAAGTTCTCGACGCATTGCAACTCTTCCTGACCGATCACAATGTGGGGGTCAGATCCATCACCAACTGACAATGTTTTTGTCTTCCCATAGTGATAACTATTTTAGCCTGAAATCTGGTTGACAAAGCAAACTCCTCGCACCTGCTAACAATCATCCGCTGACCGCTCTCGCCCGATCGTTGGAGCCGTGGACAGACAATAGACAACAATAGACATTACAGGGTAGTGCGGTTTGACTCTAACCGCAAACAGGTGGGCGTAAACTGACAATACCGCAGCCTAGGAAGAAAGTTTCCCAAGGGGAAGAATCACGCTTTGACACTGATCATTTGATTCGATTGTACAAGAAATTATATGTGACGAAACTATTTTGTTGAACATGAAAACGATATTATACCCACAAGACTTTCTTGACAAAATTGACAATATGGCCAAGAAAATCGATGAACTGTCAAAGCGCGTCGAATCAAGAGATGCCAGAATTGGAGAACTGGACCAACAAAATCTGTAAACTGGAGTCCGATCTGGAGCAATACTCCCAGCGAGGCAGTATCCTGTTCCATGGACTGAAGGAATCGGAGGGCGGGGAAGACCTCGAGGCGGACATTATTGGCCTAACAACCAATGCGATCGGCCTTACTCCCCCCACGTACATCGTCCGATATTGTTCGCTGCCACAGTATCAAAAGAAAATCAAACGACCCTGGACGCCCGAAGTTCCAATGCGAGCGTCGCCGGGACGCCATCATCCGAATGCGAGGGGAACTTAAAGGGGCCCTGTACAGATTGCGCTATTCAAATGGCAAAGGTATTTTTGTCGGCCGACGCTTTATAGAACAGTCTCGTGTAAGCGATATGTTTGCCGTCGTTAGTTTTCGGGAACACAAAACAAGCGTGCGCTGAGTCTAGTGATTGTGTTGTTGATAAGGATTTATTTATGACATATACTGTTGCAAACTAAAACACTAAACAAATAAATCCTTATCAACAACACAATTAATCATTAGATGAAGCGCACGCTTGTCTTGTGTTCCCGAGACCTAACGGCGGCAAACATGTCGCCTGCACCACACTGTTCTATAAATAGCCGCATACGCCTAGCCAAAATACTTCTGCCGTGGAATAGCGCAATCTATACAGTGCCCCTTTAAAGGAAACGCAAGCCGCGTTTACTTAAACGAAGATTTGACGGTTAAACGATCACAGCATGCGTTCCACGCAAAAAACCTACACCGTCAGGGGAAACTTGCAGATACGTGGACGTTTAACGGAAAAATCTTGGCAAAGGATCTGAAAGGTGGGATCGTCCTCATCTCATTAGGCGGCACATCCATCTAAATATGTTAAAATAAATATACTAAATGAAGAGGCAATGCATAAAGTTAAAAACGAAATTAAATCATATGAGATTTAAAATAAGCTAAATAAAAATCTGAATGCAGACACATATTTAAAGTATGATATAATTTACGATGACATTTTACGGACAAAACATAAGCATATGCAAACTAAGCTGGTGAAATTTTATAAATATAAACATAAACGATCAACGTGGATTACACAAGGATTGCTAAAATATATTCAATATCGAGACAAACTTTATAAACAATGAAAATTGACACAACCAAATTCGACAAGCTATGAAGCTATTAATATTAATCTAAAAACGTATAAGATGATATTAAAGAAAAATATTCGTGCAGCCAAACAAGTGTATTTTGAACAAAGAATTAATCGATTTAAATATGATATAAAATACCTGGAAAGTTATTAATGAATTTCTTTCAAAAAATCGTACAAACCAAAGACTACCATTATTTTATTTAATAGAAAATGGTACATAACTAATACAAATTATATTGCAAACAAATGTAATAACTATTTTATAAATATAGGTCAGACTATTGCATAATGTATTAAATATAAATGTATTAAAGACTATA
This sequence comes from Escarpia spicata, assembly GCA_963995525.1. Taxonomy (NCBI): domain Eukaryota; kingdom Metazoa; phylum Annelida; class Polychaeta; order Sabellida; family Siboglinidae; genus Escarpia; species Escarpia spicata. The sequence continues at coordinate 2,779,940 of OZ023205.1, forward strand.
GTTATTATTTAAATAACAATGTAAATTCTGTATTTACTTTAGAGAGTGTTGATGAAGAAACTGTTAGGAAAACTATTAATAATCTTCCCACAAAAACAGCTGTGGATTTGAAGGCATTTCTTCAAAATTGCTCAAAACAATTGAACCTGCAATTCTAAAATCATTAATGCTATTAATAAACCAAGTTTTAAATTCCGGGATATTCCCAGACAAACTAAAATTCCCAAAAGTTATTTCTATATTTAAGAAAGATGATCCATCTTTATTTGAAAATTACAGACCGATTTCCCTTCTTCCTACAATTCCTAAAGTATTAGAGAAATAATGTTGTATTCAGTTCTATTCATTTCAATGATACGAAGCTTTTATTTGATAATCAGTATGGCTTTAGAGCTAAATATTCAATTTGCTGCGCTTGAGTTAATATATAGAATTATAACTCAAATAGATAATAATGATGAACCAACTGAATGTATTTCTCGACCTTTGTAAGGCTTTTGGTACTATTGACCACAATATTTTACTTAACAACTTAACATACTATGGCCTAAATGGCTCAACTTTGTAGTTATTCAAAAGTTACTTACAAAACAGAAAACAATGTATTGAAATTGAACAAATAAACTCAGACATCTTACCTATAACAATCGGCGTCCCACAAGGTTCAATCCATGGACCACTATTAGTTATTATTTACATAAATGATTTCCCACAAGCTAGTCAATTATTTAATTTCGTCATGTACGCTGATGACACCACATTTTCTAGCTCTTTAAAATGTCTTAACAACAACAACACACGCAATAAAAGCACAGAATCCTCAATAAACAAAGAACTTTTTAAAGTTAATGAATGGGTAAACATAAATAAATTATCTTTAAATAAAAGCAAATCAACAATTATTGTATCATGGTTTGGGGATACCAAAGAAATGGAATTACGAAAATTAAAAAAGCTGTGCGAATAATAACATTAAATAAATACTGCTCATACACGGAACCACTTTAAAAAAATTAAACTACTAAAAGTGGAAGACATATTAAAGTTAAAAAAATAAAAAAAATACTTTAAATACATTCATAAAATATTACCTCCTTATTTACTTAACTGGCAAATTATCCCAAGTGTAAACATACATAATTATAATACTCGTGAATAAAATTATATACATACTTTTAGAACTAAGCATGAATTTGCAATGAAATGCCTCAAATATAACCTACCACATATGCTATAAATGACACCCCCGATATAATCAAAGACAAAATATACACTCACAGTTTACGAGGCTTCTCATTTTATATAAAAACATACTTGTTACACAAATATAATGATACATGCACTCTATCAAATTGCTACACATGTCAACAAAACCATTAAATACAATACATTTGCTATTTTCCGGCAACCAACACACAAACAAACTTACGTTATCATATCAAACAAGCACTCCCAATAAACATATAGAGATAGACACCCTCTAAAAGGACCATATAAATCATTACTTAAATAGGGTGGCTCCTATGATAGCGACAGTTGTGTCTTAATAGGAGTTACCGACCCCGATTGAATAAGCTATATGATTACATTCTATGATACATCGACACCATAACAGGTGTACATGCACATGTATGTATTTTCCAAGAGTTTGCAGAACATATAATGACATTCGTATACGTATGCCTGTATAATGTTGATATTTGTTGATTTCATTTCATAAATTATGTCTCGGAAAAATCAATGAATTGTGTACCTACATGTGGTCAAATAAACGTTATGTTATGTTATGTTATCATCAAATTCTGACTTGGACAAATTCTCAGAGTAAAGACTGATGTGATGTGACGCCAATGACGGTGGTAGTAGATTGTGTTTTATGTATCTACAGAACATCAAATATATGACTAATATAGCTATGTTTTTGTTTTTGATTACAACAATACTTATGTTTCATAATCATATGATCCTAGAAATGTCTTGATAAAATAGTTACAACAATACTTATGTTTCATAATCATACGATTCTAGACATGTCTTGATAAAATAATTACAACAATACTTATGTTTCATAATCATATGATCCTAGAAATGTCTTGATAAAATAGTTACAACAATAGTTATGTTTCATAATCATATGATCCTAGAAATGTCTTGATAAAATAGTTACAACAATACTTATGTTTCATAATCAGATATGTCTGATATGTCCCAGAAATGTCATGATAAAATAGTTAGGGGGCTTTACTTACATATTTACCCATACTGTTGACTGATCTCATTTTCGTTATACTCATATCGTATTTTTAAAGATTACACATATTTTATGTTTAAAGTTTACATACACAAGGTAAACGAATTTGATTGATCTCAGAGTAGAGCTCTGTAATTTATTTTAGGTAGAAATCGTAACTTGTAATATTTTATTCATTTTCCGTTATTATGCCTTTTACTGAATCCACCTGGGTAGTTTTTTTCTAAACTGATTGTGTTTATTTACCTTTATGGTGTTTCATTTGTAACACAAAAGCCTCTTTACTTAACTTACCTCACCAGATCACCAGTTGATGATATCTAAGGAGCAATCGTGCTTTCTATTATTTGTATTACTCTTTATCATGTTAATGTTAATTTGTTATTACAATTTATTATTAGTTCACTTGAAGAATGAGAATATTGCGTTGATATTATTGGTTAATGCTCTGCTCATGATATGTTTGTTCTAACCAAACGTCAAGATGTATATTTTAACAACTTCACATAATTACATATAGAGCACCACAATGTTGACAATTGTAAAGAACTGTGCCACATATAGACATATTTCACATGCATGTAACACTCAGTGCATCTCATCTATCTACTTACGTAAATATCAAACTAATCAACATAGTCGGGGAGAAACGAATGGTGATAAACCTAAATGACACTTGATGAAAATGTCCTCTCCTTCTTACGAGGCATTCAAAAAATGATTTAGTAAATCTTTTATATATAAATGGTATTGAAAACATTGAACCGCAAATAATACGTCGTTCATCTTATTATGATTTCGATACCTTTATTAGAGTAGGTCAGAGTAAACAAAACTATTTTAGTATCTTAAGCACAAATATTCAATCCATAGACGCTAAATTTGATGAACTCGAGGCTTCTGTAGAAGCACTTAGCCTTAATAATTTTAAATTTAGTGTCATGTGTTTGCAAGATGGAAAGCGGAAAACGATGACTTATCCCAACTTGCCTTACATGGCTACGACTGTCTAGCACAGGGTAAAACCTGTGGCGATAAAGGAGGGCTGCTTATATACATTGACAATAAATATAGTAAAAATAAAACTTTACAAGTTCGAACTTTGGGAAGTTTTCATAATTCAAGTAAATGTACCCTTTCAAAGAACATAACTATTGGTAACACATTTATACCCCCCAGAACAAGTAATGACAACTTAAATACTTTTATAAATTAATTTTCATCGATTATTCCCTTATTGCAAAGTAATGCAAATAATAATCTTATTATTGCAGGTGATTTTAACATAAACCTACTCAAATTAAATAAAACCGACACATATACATAGACGCGGGAACAGGGGGGGGGGCAAAGGGGGAATTTATCTGGGGGCAGACATATGGTTCTGCCCCACCCCATTAAATGTGAGCATGAGCGTTTGTTTTTGTGGCGAACGTCAATGGCGGGTGGAAATATAAATTTTATGAGACAAACGATTAATATGTATTTTTTTTGACTGAAAGGTGTGTGCAATTGGAGGGTAGACATATTGTTTTCAGTACAGTGTACAGCAGGCATACTAACCAAAAGGTTTTCTGACCACCAACCGTATTTTATACTTACTGATATAATTTTGAAGTTTAAACCTCCTCCTCCTAAATACATTAAAATACATATATCAAATGAGGCAATGCACAAGGTTAAGAAGGAAGGAAATTCAAACGTACTTTACAACAAATTAAATAAACAACATAGTGCTGATGTCAATTTAAATTACGACATAATACTTAAAGAAATTAAACGAGCACAAAACATGAATATGCCAAGCAAATTTGTGAAATTCAGTAAATTCGTACATAAAAGGTCAATGTGGATAACTCAAGGTTTGCTAAGATCAATTCGATACCGAGAGAAACTTTATAAAAAACTGAAATTAACAAATCCAAATTCACCTAACTATGACATGTGTTTCATTAACCTCAAAACGTATAACTCAATACAAAAAAATAGCATTCGTATAGCCATGCAAATGTATTTTGTAAAAGCTTTAATAAATTTAAACATGATATAAAAAATACTTGGAAAATTGTAAATTACATTTTGTGAAATAATAAGAAAAAACGAACTTTGCCTGTAGTTTTTATAGAAAGCGGCAAAACAATTACAGACAAAAAATATTGCTTTATCTAAATAAACAAGTAAATTCTATTTTTTATATTTAAACGTGTTGGCGAAGAAACTGTAAAGAAAACAATAGAAAATCTCCCCGCAAAAACAGTTGTGGTTTCGACGGGATTTCATCAAAATTGTTAAAAATAATCGAACCGCGATCATAAAATCTTTAACGCTACTAATAAACCAAATTTTAATACCGGTATATTCCCGGATAGGCTCAAAATTGCGAAAGCCATACCAATATTTAAAAAAGACGATCCATCATTATTTGACAATTACAGGCCTATCTCTCTTCTTCCTTCTATTTCAAAAGTTATTGATAAAATAATTTGTATTCAGTTATCTTCATATTTCAATGACTTTCAACTTCTTTTTGATAATCAGTTCGGATGTACACCTAAATATTCATCTGAATATGCCGCACTAGAATTAATTGATAATATTATAACACAAATGGATAAAAATTCAGAACCGATTAGCATATTTCTCGGGTGAACGTACGTATACGAAGGGTCGTGCCTACCTGTTTTTAAAATTAGTATGCGTACGCTTAACCCCATGCTAACATATAACAAGCCCTGACGTCTCCCCACGAAAAGTGTACTTTCGGACATGCGCATTAAGGATCAGTGCGGCAGAATTTTTCAGCGGCAGGATTTTTTGCTACATGGCAACTGAAACAATTGGCATTTATCACACGATCTTCTCAAACGATTTATTGTAGTTGTGACGTCAACATTGCCCAATTAGCGATCTCGTCAACGGTGTAATTTGTTCCCACACTGTGGATATATTTTACATCAAGCACGCGGTTATTACTTGAAGCAATGAACAAACATTTAACTTGCTGCAGGTGTTTGACGGAATGCACCCGGTCTTAAGTGTCCGACTACAAGTCTCCGGTCTCGGTGACAGGTGCCTGATGAGGTGTTCTCAGTAGCCGAAGTGCCCAGTCGCAGGTTCGGGAAAGAACGACTGTTCGAGGTGCAAAGTAGTAACTTTCGCACGCCCGCACGCACACCCGCATAAACGTCCGCCCGCACGCACGCACGCGCCCACGCACACGCACACACACACACACACACACATTCATACGGTACGGTACGGTATGTGTATTATTGAGTGCTTTCAGAGTTGATCCAGTCCTAAATGAAGCGCGTGCACCGTCTGCGGCAACTCTTCCGTACTGACTCACAGACGAGCTCAAGCGTCTCCGACGTGATGATAATTGTCGGCTTTATACATTTCTCGTGCTGGTCGTGACAAGCAAGTTCGCAGCGGGCCAGTTCAAGACCATGAAGGAGGAACACAAAGCCATCGACGGGCATGCCTGGCAATAGCACCGCAATTGCCGTCGCCATCAGAATCACATTGGTCCGTCCCAGCATCTTCGCTGATGTGCACTGCTGTAAAGGCCTGTATTCTCTCGTGAGTGGAGACACTGTCTGAAAACGGCGAATTATATTTGGTATGAATGTGTCGCCGACGTCATTGTGTGTGTATGTGCTTGTGCGTGCGTGCGTGCGTGCGTGCGTACATGCGTGCGTACATGCGTGCATGTATGTACGTGTTGTGTACCATGTACCAAACAAGGAATGCGGCCCAAGTGGCGCTGAATGAAGAAATACTACATACATGTGCTGGGTCTTAGTGAGACCAGATGGAATGGATCCGGACATACAAAGCTTGTCACAGGATTGTAACCCACTCAGGACATGAAGACGAAGACCATACACACACACGAAGTCGCAATAATGTCAACACAAGGTGCCATGAAAGCGTTGATACAGTGGAACCCTTTACTACCAAGAACTATTACAGCAAGATTCAAGTAAAAATGGAGAAACGTTAATGTGATTCAATGTTATGCTCCAACGAACAGTGACAGTGAAGAAGCAAACAAGAATTCTACGAGAGACTACAGACTCTATTAGATGACATACCAAGGAGAGACATGTAAATTCTAATGGGTGACATCAACGCAAAAGTTGGCTCAGACAACACAGGCAAAGAAGAAGCAATGGGGAAACAGGGAATCGAGGTCATGAATGAAAATGGACAACTTTCCGTAAAGGCCTGTATTCTCTCGTGAGTGGAGACACTGTCTGAAAACGGCGAATTATATTTGGTATGAATGTGTCGCCGACGTCATTGTGTGTGTATGTGCTTGTGCGTGCGTGCGTGCGCGCTCGTGTGTGTGTATGTATGTGTTGTGTGTGTGTACCATGTACCAAACAGGGAAGGCGGCCAAAGTGGCGCGTGAAATGAAGAAATACAACACACAGTTGCTGGGTCTCAGTGAGACCAGGTGGAATGGAGCCGGACATACAAAGCGTATCACAGGAGAACACGTAATCCATTCAGATCATGCACACACACACACACACACACACACACACACACACACACACACACACACACACACACACACACACACACACACACACACACACACACACACACACACACACACACACACACACACACACACACACACACACACACACACACACACACACACACACACACACACACACACACACACACACACACATACAGACACGGCGACGAGGATGCCAGAAGCAAGTTTACCGCCCCCACAAGCGTTTCTCGCTTCACCAGGCGAGCCCACGGTGCCATGGAATCGATGGTACGTGAATTACCAGACATATATCTTGTGGCCAGCTGCCTTGACGGCGCGAATGTAGCCGAGACCCAGCGTCGAGCCATACTAATCCACTGCCTAGGAACAAAGGGACAGCGAGTGTTTGCTTCATTGGCAAACACGGACACGTACGACATTTCCGTAATAGCGTTACCGAATAATTTCGGCCCGATGAGGAGTGTCGTGATGGAGCGATATGTGTTTCGCCAACGAACACAACTTCCGGGCGAAAACGTGCAAACGTACATGACGGCGCTGCGTGAACTGGTAGTGAACTGTAGTTTTGGGGAAGTCTCACAGAAGAACTAATTCGTGAACAGTTGATAGAGAAAAACCAGCAATCCGCGAATTAAGGAATGATTAATAATGGAACCGGACACTCTCACATTAGCCAAAGCCCAAACACTGGCGTCTCGTATCGATGTTGCTGTAACCGAAAGCACACGCATTCAGGGGCAGGATGAACCAGACAAGTTCAAGTTGGAGACACCAAGACAACCTTCTAAGGTACAAACAATCGGGAAAAAACAAAACAAAGATAGAAGCAACCACGCGCATGTGCGTCAAGCATGTGGCAACTGTGGTTGTGACGCTCATGCCACAGGAAGTCTTAGATGCCCTGCCATAGGACAGAAATGTCGGGTGTGCTCCAAAATGAACCATTTTGAGAAATGTTGCTGGTCTGCAAATCGGGCAAATTCACCAGTCGGACAAAACTGGTGAACCAGATACAATTATCTTCAATGTTAACTCAGTGAGCTGAGCACCGCAATCATTTAAGACGTGTGATCTGTTGCTGCCAGACACACCAGTGACACTAGTAATGGACATAGGGGCAAAAGTGTCAATTCTCAGCGACTCGGTGTACAAGAAAAATGTCCAGGCTTATCCCCTGTGCAAACCTGACAAAGCATTATCGACATACGACGGTACGGAAATTCCATTGAATGGGATTGTCCACCTACCAGTGACATACCAGTCAGAAACTGTGACGAGTTTCCCATTCTATGTCTCACAGACCGGATCTAGCCTAGTGGGAATAGATTTGTTCAACCTTCTCCGATTCACAGTCACAAGAAATGGCACTGCCGTTCAGTCAGTTGACATTGTTGCTGCCTTTCCCACAGTGTTAAACGGGTTTGGAAAAATTGCAAAGTTTCTACACCGACCCCGAGTCAATCCAGTGCTTGACGAAGTTTCGCATGAACTTAAACGTCTACAAGACGATGGCATTATCAAACCAATCAACTCGTCACCCTGGATTTCAAATCTTGTTGTCGGAAATCGGGTGAAATAAGACTGTGTTGACCTGAAAGCTGTAAACAACGCCATCATCCCGGACAAGTATCCACTGCCAACATTGGAGGAACTGTCTGCCGAGTTTCACCATTCAACAGTTTTCACCAAGCTGGGCATGAAACGGAGCTATCTGCAGGTCCCCATGGCTCAAGATAGAAAGTACTTGACAGCATTTACCCCACATGAGGGAATTTTCCAGTACTGTATGATGCCGTATGGACTTAGTTCAGCACCTAGTGCCTTCCAGAAGATTGTATCTTCTGTACTGAAGGGGATAGATGGCTGCATCAACCTCCAGGACGACACTGTCATCCATGGACACACAGAGAAACAGCATGACACACGACTGCAGCTAGTGCTTAACAGGCTGGCTGAGTATCACATCACTCTTAACCGCGAGAAGTGTCAGTTTGCCAGGAAATCGACTTCCTGGGATACCATGTGTCCTCCAAGGGTGTCCTAACACTCCAACGTGAAAGCAATTGAGGATCTACCAGAACCGATCAATGCAAAGGAAGTTGCTTCCTTTCTGGGCACGACGAATCTCTACCTGAAATTTATCCCACACTACTCGGAAACGGCTGAGCCACAGACTACTACGCAAAGACGCTCAGTGGGTTTGTGTGCGCCTCTCTATTATTCGATTTCGGAACAGTAATCTTTACAGAGAAGGGGAAAATATGTTGTGTTCTATTACTTTAACAGTGTGCCTTTGATGTGCTTAATCAGCTGATGTCAGCCTCGTTCTGGGGTGAAACGTGGCCATGATGCTGTATTACAATTTGTTCAATGCTACGATAGTCTGGTGTTGTTTGTGACATTTACGTGTTACCGACATAACAGCAAGATTCGAGTCAAAAGGTAGAAACGTTAGTGTGACTCAGTGTTATGGTCCAACGAACAGTTACAGTGAAGAAGCAAAACAAGAATTCTACGACAGACTACAGACTCTATCAAATGACATACCAAGGAGAGACATACCAATTTTAATGGGTGACATCAACGCAAAAGTTGGCTCAGACAACACAGGCAAAGAAAAGTAATGGAGACACATGGAATCGGGGTCATGAATGAAAATTGAGAACTTTCACAGATTTCTGTGCATTTAAAGATCTAATTATTGATGGTAGTGTCTTCCCACACAAAACAATATACAAAGCAACATGGCTGTCACCAGATGGGTAGACAGAGAACCAAATCGACCACGTAACCATCAGCAGGAAAGGAGAAGAAGAAGAAGAAGTCTTCTAGATACACGGGTGAAGAGAGAAGCAGACGTGGCATCAGACCATCATCTACCTGTTGAAACACTCAGAATTAAGCTGAAAACATACAGAGAAGCAGTAATTAGAACACATCAACTCTACAATGTGGGGAAGTTAAAGTCAAGAAAAACTAAACTGGAGTTCAACTGTGCAATGAAAAACAAGTTTGAAGCACCGGAAGACATGGCGGAAGACTCCATAGACATTATCTGTGACACACTGCAAGAAACCTGGAAGGAGGCTTGCAAAGAAGTTCTAGGCAAGAAAGAGATAACACACAAGGTGTGGCTGTCAACAGAAACATGGACACTGATCAAAGAAGGGAAGCAAATGAAGCAAGTTGGCAATCACTGCAGAACAGAAGAAGAGAAACAAGAACGACAAGGAAAGTACTGGCAACTCAACAAAGCGGTCAAGAAAAGTCCAAGAAAAGACAAGCAAAACTACATCAATGACCTAGCAACACAAGCTGAAATGGCAGCACACCGAAGAGACATGAAGACGGAACCCCTCAAAACCAGTGAAAGAAAAAGAAGGAAAAACCATAAACAAAGAAGCAGAGCACAGATCAAGATGGGAAGAACACTTCAAAGAAATCCTCAACAGAGATCCACCGGCAGAAAGACCAGATATACCAATAGCAGACATTATATTAAATGTTGACACAAGCCCACCTTCGAAGGACGAAATAAGCAGACACTGGAAATTATAAAGAATTTAAATGCTCTAGGACCGGACGGCATGCCATCAGACGCCCGGAAAATAGACCCGAAAACGAAAACAGTTGTATGATGCAGCAACTGTTTCTGAAGATCTGGTGAAAAGAGGATGTCCCGACAGCATTGAACAATTGACACCTTGTCAAACTACCAAAGAAAGTTAACTTGGGAATGTGCAAGAACTGGAGAGGAATTACACTACTCTTAGTACCAAGTAGTAAAGTATTCACTCGCATCATTTTGGACAGACTGAAGGGAGCACTGAACAACAAGCTACGCGAGGAACATGCTGGATTTAGAAGAAAAAAAATCGTGTACTGATCATATTGCCACCTTGAAAATAATCATAGAACAGTCAATCGAGTGGCAGTCACCCCTCTATATCAACTTGATAGATTTCGAGAAAACTCTCGACAATGTGGACAGCGAGGTCATCTAGATGCTGATGCAACACTGCGGTATTCCTGCAAAGTTTATAACAGTAATCAAATATATGTATGAAAACTCCACCTACCAAATTATACATAATGGGAAACTGTCTAAAACATTTGAAGTATATATTGGTGTAAGACAGGGGTGCATACGTCACCATTAATATTTATCATGGTGACAGACTGGATAATGAAAGAAACTGTTAAACAGGGCCGATATGGCATGCAGTGGACATTCACAAAACAGTTGGATGACCTTGACTGACAAAGGAAGCAGAGAAAACAGGTCTGAAAATAAGTATACGAAAGACAAAACTCTTGATGGTGAACAACACACAACAAGCAAAGGTACAAATGAAGGCAATGGATGTAGAAGAGGACAGAACATTTACCTATATCGGCACTGTAGTGACAATAAAGGTAGAACAGACGAGGATGACTAATGCAGGATTGAAAAGGCAAAACATGCATTCATCACATTAAAGACAGTGTGGAATACACCATCCTTTTCAACAAGAAACAAAACATTCGAATATTCAGCTCAAACGTGAAACGTTTACTGCTATACGGCTCAGAGATATGGAGTCACACAAATAAAGCAAAAAAACTACAAACATTCATCAACAAACGCCTTAGAAAAAAACTGAAAATTATATGGCAAAACATTCGTGTAGCAGGTCACTGCACACTCCACAGCATCCGCTAAAGCTGTCAATACTAAACAATTGCACTCGCCTCGCTACTGCTGACGTCTTCTGTCTGCTTCTCTGTCCGGGAGATCTTATCGACAAATGATTAGTGCACACACACCGACTATTGTTTGTCGTAACCACGAAATAGAAAACACGTCATAACAGTGCACTGTTATGAAAAGTGCCTCACTTGGCCATGGAAAGTGCTCATTCAACACAAAACACTTTATCCATCGACACGAAATATGTTAAAGTCAACATTGCGTCGTCAGTGTGAGTGTTTTCTATTTCGTGGATGCGACGAACAATAGTCGGTGCGTTTTACGTTTAACGAGTATTAAACGTAACTTACTTTTATTGTGCAACCTACTTGGTTGAAGTGTCAAAAAGGGCATGCGTTGGTTTACATTTGCATTGTAGAACAAATGTTTGGAACAATGTCCGGAGTAGTTACTTTCTATTGTCAAAAATATGTTATGTGCAATAAAAAGTATACAATTTCCCTGGCACGGTACTGACAATAATTGTCAAAAGGTGCGTCTTTTTACGTTAAGAGACAACATATTTTGTTATGTTTAAGATTGTGCTTGAAGATCCTGTTTGGCTGTGGGGAATTGTCTGACAAACAGAGCATACATCACACGCACGGATGAATAGTTCCTATATTTGACAGGCAGCTGAACCATGGATTTAACAAACTAGTGAATGTATTTTCTTGAACTAATAGGAAGAACAGGGGAAATGCTCACACTTCACCAAAATAGTTTACTCTGGTATGTTTGTAATCGACGCCATCGGTATCATAGGCGTGTCTATGGGGCCTGGAGGGACGTGTCCCCCTAGACCTTTGGAATTTGATGTGCCCAAGCACATGATGTCGAGCCGAGACAGCGGAGAGAAGCTCGAGGTAGCGAACAATTTCCGACACCAATTTGGTTCGGCCACCAATGGAAGTTAATGTGCCCCATCCGCTAGACTACCCTCTCTAGACATAAACGATTTTGTTTGAAATGTATACACATATTGCGCACTGTAACGATTGTATTAATGTTTCGTGGAATGTGTTCTGTTTGAGTGCTATGTAGGTATGTGTTATAGCTTGTGTCGTCTGTAGTTGTCTGAACTATTAATGCTGAAGTAGATGTGAAGAACGGCGACTCGCTAAGTGTAGATATGTACAGTTATACACAACCGGTGACCTCTTCGGCAACCTCATTGGTTCAGCCCGGATACTCCAAGTAGTTAACACATCGTCCACTTTCTCACACTTCTTCTCCTGTTTAAACATAAGCATTATTTATTTTACTCCCCATTACAAGTTCATCACGTACCATTTTATTAAGCACAACAAACCCCCAAAGTGCAGCATAATCTCCGAGCAGACTATGCACAATGGATGGTTGCGGCCCAACATGAAGAAACCAAGGTTTTAAGCAACCTTCTTTTTGTGCGCGCGAGCGCGCATGTTGCGTGTTAGCTGTCTATTTTACCAAGTCAAAATTTAACAAGATGTATAGTTAGCAAGATAACGTAGCCAAACAACAATCTCTAGATGACAAGTGGTCATGGAAGGTTACCAAAATAGAATCCAACATTTTACTAATTACCTATACAGGACTGTAAAGCCAACTGTTCGTTCACACACACACGCATACGCACACGCACACACACACACACACTCCCTCATTTCTTCCATAAGTTTATATAGAATTGTGCTTCTTTGTCTTCTTCCTATGGAACATTCTAAATTATTTCTTCTCAGCATGAAAACAAAGGCATCGCAACATATTAATTCATTTTATTTGGCACATATTCGACATAATAATATGACAGTTATAAGACAAGAATTATGCAACATTTACATATAAGTTATTCTAAAACATTATACAACATTAATATCACGTGATATCACTAACTAAACAACTATCACAACTTATTTACATACACTACACTTCTTATTGCTGTTTGACCAGAAACGTGTTTGTTTTAAATGCCATGCAGTACAAAAACCACTAAATGCAGTGTTCCTTAAAGATAATAATTGAATATGCCTATTGAATACGCTTTATATCATTACATATTTATTAATATATTATTATAAATATAACATTATAAAGATATTGGTACATATCTCTGAAGCAGGCATCATCTTGACGACAGATTAAACCCTTTGTTTAAGACAGCTACAAATATATCAAGCAATAAATGAACATTGAACTGTTATGTTTAATAATACTGATACACATAATGATCGAATGATCAAGTATATAAATATAGTGTATTGTATATACTTCTTCTCCATATGCCCGATCACCGGAGAGAAAGGGGAGAGAGGACCTACTTTTAACATTCAAACAGAGGGAAAGAGGAGGGACATAGGGAGAGAGAGAGAGCCGAGAAGGGTTGAGAGAGAGAGAGGGAGGGAGGGAGAGAGGGAGGGAGGAAGGGAGAGGGAGGGAGGGAGAGAGGGAGTGTGGGAGGGAGGGAGGGAGAGAGAGAGAGAGCATCAACCTAATTGTAGTGTTCTTACATTGCCTGTTTTAAATATTGTTAAATAATTAATTTAATTATTAAAGTAGAACAGCAAATATCTACCACTGACAGTATCTCACATACAGTGCATTCCACAAAACTCGAACTCTTCCACACTAGAATACTTGAAATATATACACCAAGTATCTCATATACAGTGCACTCCACATAGCTTGAACTCAGTCAAGTAGATTTTTGCTTAAGTCAACTGTTTTCCTTGGTTCCGGCTGTCTTTATATCTCATATAGTATAAGATAATATGCATAGGTTGACTTCTCTTAAATCAATGTTTTAGTTAAGTTGACTCGATTTCACAATGTGTCCAATCGTGACAACAGGACAAATCAAACAATGACTCATTTATACAATCAAGCATGAACATACCCAGTGTAATGTTTCCATTGATGCACATAAATACCCGTTTTACCAGTCAGTTTCCTTGGAAATCTTTCAGTATAACTAGCGGAAATTATCATTCCACATGGGAAACATATAAAGTATGTCAACCCGTTCATTCTCTGCACATAGCACATCAGCATCGAAACACAGCATAATAAATAAGTAGTGACATTATTATATACAGAATCACATGGAAATAATAACAATGAAAGACTTCAATATTATGTACAGATGTTTGATTTAAAATAATATAAAATAACTAATAAATAACAAGATGGCCATCAATCAGAACAAGGCCAGTCAACAGAACACGTGGCAGTGGTAGGTTGCCAAAGTAAATGAACTACCAGTACCTTTTCTTGTCTCAAGTAATTTTGTTGTGATTTTATAAATGGAACTATATAAACAAAATAAAATAGTTTTAACGAAAATGGTCTCCATGACTGCACATTATCTGTTCAGTAGTCTGATCCACTTAAACAAACTGAATATCAACGACTTATGAATGATCACATTTTTTAACTCAACTGTCATCCATTCCCATCATCACAAAGATCACCCTTGATCATTTCCACTGTATTCTCACAGCATTCTACACACTTCCCCCTTCCCCAACATAAAATGCACATTGATCCCATGATCAATCCAAATTTACATTAGATGGCATGGCTGTTTCTTTTTCCCAAAAGTAATATCACATGGCCCATTATTTCCAATCCCCCATCAGGGTATGCAACATAATATCCTTTTCTCATGAAACAACTAGTGCTATAGATATGTTAAATACTTACAATGTTTTGTGATAACAATTTCATAACGTGCATCACGATAATAATCAGGCATGTAGTAAATTAACAACAAATGAAAATAGGGTAACATCCATAAGATGTTTGAATTTTGATTTTCACATATTTTAACAAAATAAATAACAGTTTTAATTATGAAGTAAAAAAGTTATGCACATCTAAAATATGTTCTCCTTGGCTCACATTTTGGGTTTTCAGTCATTACTATCGTGCATACTTTCACTTTTTAATTAATAGATGTTTTATGATTTAATTTATGCAATTTATGTAAAGCGACTGAGAGTATTTTTATGTAAGTGGATTCACGTACTATACAAATTTGTATTATTATATTGCACTTCTTAGCATACTAGCTTTCATCCAATTTGATGTTGTCCTTTCCCCTGCGTACTTCGCCTCATCAGCATCTCTTAGCTGTATTCACAGATCGTACTGAGCAGGAGTTCTGAGTAGATGGCATTGACGGTGCCCTCTACGTGGTATTGTATCGGTATGTTGGTTAACTTATTGCGGCCGTTCTCCTCTGTCCAACGCCTGTATTGAGAGAATGACGGCAATACTTCCTTCACCTGCCCAACAAAACAAGACTTATTTTGTTGAATAGTTTTATATTACCCGGTAGTGCTAATTTGCATTTCTTCTGCAATGATCAGACTGAATAATAGTAAAATAGGTTCAAACTATATATTTGATAAGGGTGCATTATAGGTTAGAAACTATTGTAAGAAACTGAAAATATGTGTTTACATAAGGGATGATCCCATTTTTACAGGTGAATGAACTGAGGCAAGGTGGAGTTAGTGAAACTGCATGGGCTTCAACAGCAGCAAGTGGATACAAACCTGGATTCCCTCAACTGAGAGTGTAACATTCTAACAGTCATATTACCATGCTTCTCACATAGAAGAGTTGGCTGGTGATATGATAAACACATTGACCCTAATATTTTCTATTGCTGGTTTGATATACTGAAAATATGCAAGAAACCAAAAAATACTACTTTATTATGTTCACATTATTATGTCATTATAATTAAAACTATTCATATATTCTGTGATTATTGTTTTGAAAAGGGAAAGCATTTTATTATTAGTGTTAAACTTTGCGTTCTACTTTTCTACAATAATTTTAGATACAATTAAAACATAAAATCATGTATGTATTACAATGCTATTGTG
The DNA here is from genome assembly GCA_963995525.1 of Escarpia spicata. Classification (NCBI taxonomy): domain Eukaryota; kingdom Metazoa; phylum Annelida; class Polychaeta; order Sabellida; family Siboglinidae; genus Escarpia; species Escarpia spicata. Next base: position 2,796,331 of record OZ023205.1, read on the forward strand.
GAAATAAAAATGTATTATTATACTCTTGTGAAAGTGACTAAACCTACTTACCCTGTGGAAGTGACATGCACACTGGCCCTGCAGGAAATCTTTGTATCTGGCCATCGTCATGTTGAAGGTATCGATGACGTCAAGACCATGTGACTGGGCGTAGTTGACCAGGGCTGTGTTCTGTAGCAGCAACTTGCGTTGTTCGTACTGCAAGACCAAAGTAGATAGACCACTGATGTGATGTCAGACCATGTAGATGCCTCAAACACATAAACGTGGTCTACAAGTATTGGAATTTGTTCACAAATACACCGAATAGCAAGGTTATATGAACAAATTGTTGTATAGTCAAGATGTTAGGATACATAAAGTTTATATTATTTAATGTGATTCTACAGTAACAATGATCACATTTTGTACTTTTAAACACATCCAATCATTAAAAAGATTTAACAAAGTTGCTACCCAAAACACAAATCTCATATGGCAAGTGGACGTCTGTCAAGAGTCCAACAACTTGTCATCTGTGAGTAAATTATCCTTCAGAGATTTTTTTCAAATTTTGTTTAAAAAACATGACTAGCATTTACACAATAAGTTTGTTTATTCAACTGTCAGCCTCTGTGACAGTGAATATTGGTATCGAATCTACAGTTACTTTCATTACATCCTCTAGTTCTTCAGTTGTTGTTAAGTGAAAAGAAACTGCTTGTATCAATATTTGTAAATATCTTATAGACTTTTATTTGAACACTTCTGTAGTCGAGTATTTGCCTACCACTCACTCACCAGTGTGATGTGTCTCAGTCTCTCCACAGGCTGGGAGAATCCCGCACTCATGGACTTGATCACCACTTTGATTCCACTCAAGCCTTCCCTAAGTCACACACAAGAAATACATACTATTGTGTATATAGATCAATTTACATATTAAGGAGAGATATGGCAGCTAGATAGGATATTTTGTTAATGCACAATTAGTGCAATGTTTTGTGCCCAAGTTGTAGAGTATGTCTTATTAAATTAAGTATATGAAATTTTTTCTGCCAGACCCGTTTTCATGGCAACAATCAAAGATGGCCGCCGGAGAGGGAAAATATAGCATCATTTGGAAACATTGTAGCTCCTCAAATAATGCAGTAATCAATGTAATTCTTTCTAGTTCTTATTTACAGTACTTCATTGTATGCAATGATGAAAAATATTTTATGTATTGTCATTATTTAATATTTTAAAAATATGTTTAAATTTTATTGGTAAAAAATCCATATTTTTTATTACGATCAGCATATATTAAGCATATAACAAAAAATTAAAAAGATATCCTCGTCATTGCATAGAGAAGTTAACAAGGAACACATCAGTCAAAATTTCATTAACAACCCATCATTCCTTCTACAGATAAGATGTTTCCAAATTGGAAAAACAATGGTTTTAGCAAACGAGTTTAAACGGCTGTCAAAGATACGGTAACTGGATTAATCATAAAGCAGAAGCATACTTTATTCATGAATATAAGTTACTTAGAGTGTAAATGTTATAACAGGTTTTTATTAATAGTAAACATAAAATGCTATCAGAATACAGAAGAATCACATTTTGAGTATTTTTGTCGAAAAAAAATCACGTGGTCAGAAAACGCAATATTGTAAATACAGCTGAACTTCCACCACCACAGAACTTCATTTAACAAGAACCACTAGGTGGCAGCATTGCCTCAAAGAAAGTGCTACCACCTAGTGGTATGATATAAAACATTTCTCACTAAAAATGAAGTTAATAGCCCTGAATTAACATTTCTATCAAGGCAAACAAAATTGAACATTTCTAACTTTTATGGTTATCATTTGTTCAGGGCACATTCATGACCCAGACAGGTGTTGAAGAGTTATAATAACACAAGGCCTACATTTAACTGCATTTTAAAGACTGGATAATTGCCACTATTAACATACAAAATAACTAATTAATTATTAATATTTCTTACACATCTTCTGAAAAAGGTTCAGAAGTTGTTAATATGTATTAGTAGCAAATATGTAACTGCTTAGTCACTATTTAATACGTTGACAATCATGTTAATAAATTAATAATAATTATCACCCCAGCCTCCATGGTTTCTACTGACCTCTGTAGAGCCCTGATGATGACATTGAGGTGATGATGAGCGAGCCAGTGTACCCCACCCACCACCAGTACTGTCTTAGTGTTGTTTTGCACCGGTTGAGATCTACAGGCAACAGAAAGTGAACAAGTGGTCTGTAGAAAATTACATTTTCTAGCAATTAATTTTTTTGTCACATATAATTATTATATTTTATTTGTTTTATGGTTTTTTCCAGTTTCTTCAAATGTAAATTTTAACAATGTTCGACCTTTCAAAAATCTGTTTCAATGAAAATATTCACAAAGACAGAACCACAGTTTCATGATAGATTAAAGAATGGGCCAAGTGGCCCTGAAGTCCTTTGGACTAACAAGATTTAACAAGATACGTCTATATGTGACCCCGGCTGACCAAATGAGTGATAAGTCGGAAAAATTGTAACATTGTATTCTTACATTCTTGTAAAGGTTGGGTAGGGTGCTTTAACAGTTTCAAAAATTATGACTGCAACAAAAATTGGCAAAGTTATGGAGCATTGAACATGCATGGTAACGGTCAAAAAGTAAAAATGGAGAAAACAGCTGTTGAAGTTTTACATTATATATGCAAATGGATTGCATGGAAATATTACATGCATGACATTCAAATGTGGCACACAGTGTGTATGTTATGTTGCAATGATATGTTGGAAGTACAAATGTGCTGCTACAAAAACTTATCAAGTTATGCCAGATTATGTTTTCATGTGTAAAACTAAGAGGACAGATTATTTGAGAACAAAAGGTAGACTAAAGAAAATTAACTAGGCTAGACCAATACACAGATTTAGAGCTGGCCACTCCACTCACAGCCTAGCAAGTGATCAGGGCAAAGTCCACCATTCAGTTACTTCAGTAGGGTGGCTCCCATGATAGCTGCATATAAATGTCTTAATGGGAGCCTCCCTGACCTTACAATGAATATTATATTGCAATGGTAAAAAAAAATACTGTCTGTCTGTTGTAAATAGAGATCAGTGGGACTGCAGGTGGATCGAGCAGCAGAGAAACAGGAGCACAATTTAGCATTTTTGGGGGCCCTGAGGTACAGATTTTGTGTGTGTAGTGGCAGTACCCTAAGATACATCTATGCAAAATTAGAAAAAAAGTTACCGAACAGTTTTAGAAAATATAGAGCTTTGGAGACTGGTAGGTGGTAATCTATCCTCTCAGCACTAGTGTTCACTGCCAACAACTGGATTCATCCTCCATCCTCTAAAGTTACCAGAGCCACCACTGATTTATGGTCAAGTTGATTAGCTCAACTCACCAACTAAGACAATACACAACACTGTGAGTGACAGTGTCCAGAGTGAGGCCTAAGCAGTGTCCTCTAATTGCTGAATAGATCAATTAAACCTGCCAAGTAGGTGACATTGTGCACAAGTGTTCATTAATCCTTAGTGATTGTATTGTTCAGAACTCCAGACTGACCACATACCTAAACAAAGCAAATGTAATAGGTCAAGAACAGGCAGTGTTCAGATAGGGGTATTCCACTCTTGATCATATATTTGTTTTGCACTCGTTAGTTGAATTGTATTTGTCTTGACGCAAAAGGCTTTATTGTGCCTTCATCGATTATATGAAAGCATTTGATTTAGTAGGCCGGTCCTCACTGTGGTCTAAGATAATTTCATGCGGTATTAATGGTAATGTGTTGAAACTTGTATACAACATGTATAAAAATGCTAAATCATGTATAAAACAGGGCCAGGCTGTGTCAGCCTTCTTCTCATGTGATGTAGAGGTACGGCAAGGAGAAAACTTGTGTCCTTTGTTATTTGCTATTTACCTGAATAATTTTGAACACTGTTAGTCATAATTATAAGGGACTTGACATGGCAGCTGGTGAAATTTACAACAACCTTAGTGATGATTATGTAGACATTTTCTTGAAAATGTATGTTCTACTATATGCTGATGACACTAGAATGGTTCAATCAAATACAGATTTCTTATGTATAGCGGAACTATGTCAACTCTTCTAATGGTTGACATTTGGTTGTTTCAGGTGTCAACTATATTGTGAATCTGTAATTATTAGTCTATATTGATACAACTGATTTACATAGTACCATGTCTACACAAGGCATGGCAAGCGTAAACAGAACAGTAGAATGCATTTGATATCAATAAAGTGTAGGATATTTCACTCGCTCTATAGTTGTCCAGAATATTAATTGTCTATGTTTGTCACCTACAGGTGACAATACATCTTTAACCAATAGACACCACAGTCACACCATTTTATAATAATTAAATGAACATCAAAATAAACACAACTTGCAATTATAGAAAATCAATAGTTTTGAAGATACAGTTTAAAAGTTTCAGGCAACTGTTCAGTCTAACAGGAGTCAAGTGTGTCTGCTCTGCCTGTGACCAATTAAAGATTAGTCAAGGTCTCAATGGAACAATAGCACTAGGCTGCAGAGTGAAGTGAGGCTGCTGGCTGTTTCTGGCACATTACACAAAATCTACTGTTGGGGATGGTCTCAAGACCACAACACTAGATAATGTAAAACGTTTGCACTTTGGGGGCCCCTTTAGGTGCCCTTAGAATGATTCCATCAAATACAGATTTCTTGTGTATAGTGGCAGCACCCTTAGATACATCTATACAAAATTAAGAAAAAAGTTGTTGAACAGTTTTTGAAAAAATAGGCAAAATGTGACAAATTACCAGCTTTTTGGGTTCTTGGGGGCCCTACGGGGTCCTTAGAATGATTCAATCAAATACAGTTTTCTCGTGCATAGTGGCAGTACCCCAAGATACGTCTAAGCAAAATTAGAAAAAAAGTTGCTGAACAGTTTCTGAGATACGGTAGCTAACGGCGGACGGCGGACATATAGTGATGGCAATAGTCCCTTGGACCTTTGGCCCAAAGAACTAAAAAGGCCCAAAAATGTATTTATTTTGTCTTAATAAGTAAAAACTAATTGTGAGATGTTATATGCATTGTATCATATATAGACTGTTCTAAAGTGTGTGCGTATGGTGTGCATGAGTGAGTGATCATGTATGGTGTGCATGAGTGAGTGATCATGTATGGTGTGCATGAGTGAGTGATCATGTATGGTGTGCATGAGTGAGTGATCATGTATGGTGTGCATGAGTGAGTGATCATGTAGGTGTTCTATTTCTGCTATACACATGATATATATAAATCAAATTTAAACACATTGGCCAATTGGCCTAATTACTTTAAACAGTGTTACCACACTCCAAGAATAAAATGAGAGACATAAGTAAAAAGCTTACTGTTTCATCAGCTGATATAGGGTCTTATCAAACACCGGCCGCTGGTTGCTAGGCAACCAGAATTGTGGATAATAAGCAAAGCTAACACTGGTGCGGTCATTGTTGATGTTGGTGTAAGTCTTTGTCTCATGCGTCTTGTCCCATTCCATCAATGAGCCGTTGGTGGCTTCAATCAAATAATTCATGATCCCTCGGTTTGTCGAGTCACCAATAAAGAGTATCTACAAATGTTGAAATAGAATATTTAATACCAGTATAGCCGTGACTGTGGGAAACACGAGTAATAGTAATATGCAGTGGTAATAAACAATATAATTTACTGTTCATTTTCAATACTTACACACTATTGTCATTGCGATACAAGTAATTACAGTTTGTTACTTTGATTCTCATTTATCTGTAAAAAATACATTTGATGTAAGTAATAAACAATTACTGCAACTAAATTGATTACAAAATTAAAAACACATTTGACGGTACATATGTTGAGGCGATGATTTAGATATAAACAAAAATGTCACAGATCACTAAACCTAGATCACTTCGCTTTCACCCAAACTGCTCTGTCTGGTTCAAAATGTTTGGCCTACTAAAACAGACTAATAAAGTGCCTAGACAAAATATCTCTGGCCCACAATTACCTTGAACTAAACTGCAATGGCCTGAGATGCACTGGGGCCAAATAGAACTGACTTAAAATGCACCGAGCCAAATTGTAGACTCAAAATACAATGGGACCACATTGCACTGACTCAAAATTAACTGGGCCACATTGTAGATTCAAAATGCAATGTGGCCCAGTTTTTTCAACTCAAATGCATTTGTCCAAATTACAGACTCAAAATGCAATGAGCCAAATTATAGACTAAAAATGCATTTGAGCCAAGTTGTAGTGACTCAATATACATTGGAGCCTAATAGACTTAAATTGCAGTGGGGCAAAATGTGACCAGCCAGAGATTGTGGGTAAGACTTACCTGTCTTCCAGCCAGACACTTCTTGAGCTTGTCCCGTGGAACTCTGAAATGACGACACAGATGTGGCTGCCACACGGCCGATGTCCACTGGCAGGATGTGTGGTCACTGCAGTTATGACACTTGACCAGCCACTCACCTTATGCGATACAAACGATACAAGTAAAAAAGTAAGCAGAGATGACCACCAACATGCAGATACCTGATCAACATGTGTTGTTCCATCAAGATTTTGAACAATTACCAGAATTTTGTCAAATACTTTCCAATGGGTCAATAAAATAGTATACCAAACTAATTAACCTTGTAGGCAAAAAGGTTTATGGTAAAAAGGGGTAAAATGCCATCTTTTAAATAAATAACTCCTACGTATTTCCCAGTCCGATTTCGAATCGATCAGAGTAAGTCGTTTATATTTCTGTCTTGACCACCTCCTCCTCTCCTCCACCACTGCTTGTGGCACTTCATTTACATAGATGGTTAAGTACAAGGAACCGACGTGTGTTTATTACGATGTGTTGTACACTTATAATAATGTTCATTATATCGAGTTTGGAGGGGCGGCATGTAGCCCCTCACCTTTGATGCCGTAGATTAGCAGTTTGATGCACTGTGTATATATTGTACTGATTGTTTATTTGTGTACAGCAACACTTTCTTGTACACAATTCCTTATATACGGGTACAGTGTATTTTATGGGTATGCATTGATGTGCATACTGATTGGCAATAAAATATGCCCCTTACCAACCTTTTATATATGAATCCATCTTCCTTTATTCCAACATCAAACAAGCTGCGGCCACATTAAATCTACATATATCAATACATAACAAAAACATAATAGTCTTCTTTGTGAGCTATCTTATTGTAAGGTCATCTTAATTTGTTGACAGCTTTCTTGGTGTGCATGCAACCTTAACCACATTTGAACCATCATCATTTACTTCAGCAAAACCCATCTACAATTGGTACATATAAATAGGTATAAAATACATAGCTATTATAATTTCCATGGTTAGCATTGAAAGAAATGTTGAACAATTAAGAACCCAGTTTCATCTTTCTTTTTAACATTTAGCTACTGCATAATTATTGAGAACAAATTTAATATTTTCTAAACTATAACTGCTGCTATAGGAACATAGAAATTATACAAGAGTTATTTGAGACCAGCCCCATATCAAAATTATTGCAAGCTAGTATACCATTGTTTTTCAGTTCAATCAATTTAATCTATGATTGATTTGTTCATATTTCTGATCAAGCGACTGATCACAATCTTGTGTGTGTGGTCATCTTTGTTTTTATTAATTTTAAATTTAATTCATTATCAGTCCATGACTTATGAAGTCAGAGATAACAACTTGGCCATGAGCACAAACAGTTAAACACAACAAGAAACGGCATTTCTGGTTGGCTACTCTGTCCCTATTATACAGCTACTGGCCAATGAAAAGCTTTGTATTATTAACTCACTTGATAACGACATCAACATAGGCTGACTTGGTCAGGGAAGCATACAAGCTATTTGATTATCCCAGGAGAAAGTAAGCCTAAACTTGAAAGAGTGATATATTTATCAGACATGTAGCTTATCTTCATTCATTGATCGTTCATTCATTCATTGATCATCGACTGATTATATTAACCAGTGCGTGATCGTGAATAATGTCGCCAATCCCCCACTACTTTCACCCACCAGGAGCAGCAGCGGAGGTGCAGCTAGGCAGAGAGACTGTGGACCTCTGGAACCTCTCCCAGCTCAGATGTCTCGTGATGCTCAGACCACAAGGCAGGGATGGCATGTACCTCAAGTCACAGTCCTAACACAACACATGTATAATACTTACTGACCATTCACAATCAAGACACACATACTAACCAACACAACCACCACACAGATCCACACACTGACCAACACAATAACCAAACAAACCCACACATTGACCAACACAATGACCACAAAGACCCACACACTGACCAACGCAATGATCACAGAAACGCACACACTGACCAACACAATGGCCATATAGACCCACACATTGACCAACACAATGACCACACTAACCAACACAATGATCACACAAACCCACACACTGACCAACTCAATGACCATATAGACCCACACATTGTCCAACACAATGACCACACAGACCCACACAATGACCACACTGACCCACACACTGTTCTTATAATGACCACACCGATCCACAAACTGACCATACCTTGACAATACATTAGCCACTCACTGACCATTCAACACCACATCCCAAACACATATAGTCCTTCCAACACCACCTAAATATGTCAAGGAAGCATTCAGCCATGCAGCAATTATTGCTTGAAAGTTACTTGTTCACATTACTCCAACACCATATAGAGCTAGTCACTGGTTGAAGTGGGGCAAACTGAATGAAACTGCTCTAGCCTTCAAAATCTGGACTGCAGTGCTCTCGGTTGATGGTGCAACTGTTAACCAATATACAACAGTGACTCAGTGGCAGGAGATGTATTAACCAGCAGGCAATAAACCAGAGACCTATTGTCCCGTTATTGGAATGGTTTTTTGTGGTGGGTTTTTCTTTTTCAAATATTTTTCAGATACCATGATCTTGTGTTAGACCATAACATGGCTTTATTTTCCCAATAACAATGTCAAAACAGTGTTTGCATTGTCATGAAACGTGCCTTGTACTAAAAATGAAAGTGAGTGCAGGAGGGTAGTTTGAAGTTTAAGTATTTTGTGAGCCTCAGAGGGGGTTCAGTTGGGGGTTTTCAAAAAATCTTCAAGGGGTGCACAGTTGGAGGTTTTTGGAGAACCCTCAAGAGGGGTGAAATTGGAGGTCTTCAGAGCCTTGTTGACCAGCACTGACCTGTGCGAGAGAACAGACTTGGTGTGGCTGGTCATTTGTGAAGGCGGGACAGGAGTGGTCAGCAGTGAGGCGCTCAATGACCACTGTGTAAGTGTTGATGACCCAAGGCTCTGGACGACTCACGTCCACTATTGTGATGGTCAGTTTGTTTGTCCCCACGCCAAGGCTCACATTGGATGGCCTGCAACATTGCATGGTTCAGAACATATCACACTGAATTGTTCACAGCAAAATTGTACACCTTTCTCAATCCTCAAATGGACAAAATGACCATTATACTGATAAAAAAATACATATATATATATATATATAGTGTATATATATAGTGTGGTATATCCAGTCCTCGGGACTGCTCAAAGCATTTAACACTTCATGAGTTGGCATTGGTAATGCCAACTCAATACATCTGGGAAGCTTTCAGGCATGCTGCAATTATTACACAAAGATAATTAATTTTGAGCAGTCCTGAGGACTGGATACTGTGCTAAATAAGAATTACCATCACTCCTTACTTTTATTCATTATACATCTATCATTGTCTATAGCCAGGTACTCATTCATAAAGCTGAAGCAATGTGGAGGGAGCAAAATTGTCCAAGTCTGCACCCCACAAAATAATACACTCCACAAACTGATCACTGACTAAACAGACAGAGCAGTATTCTGACCACCCTCTGACTAATAACCTTCACAAACCCGAGAAGGTCTTTGTGGTGAGACTGACCTTGAGACTCCGTACTTGGTGTGTAGTCTCGCCTCACTGTGGCAGCACCGAGCAAATGCCCACACCGTCACCAGCAAGACATCATAGGGCACGGTCACGTAGTACTCCATTACCCCAGGATCAAACAACGGGGTGATGTTCTTCAGCTTTGGCTGCGTATAGAAGCCTTCAAGGAAGGCCATATCTTCTTTGTCTGCAAACATATCCCATGTTTACCTGTCAAATATTGCTCTTTATAGGGATTTATTAATTCCAGGTCACTCCAGAACACATTCTTTAAGATATTGTAAGATAAATTCTGTGGTTGTCCAACAAAATAGAAGTCTAAGCACTATAACTGGTAGGGAAAATGTGCTTACCTGTTTTATAGAGGGAATGTTATAAATTCTAGGAAGAACTTATGGGAAGATATTAAAATATCCAATAACCAAGCCAACATCCATATCTTTAGAAACAATATATGTACATACTTATGAAGATCATAGCAAAATAAATATATAACTGTATAAAGATATAAAAAACATACCTTCAGAACATGGTGACTGACGAATGTAGATATCTGAAATACCACATAAAATAGGTTATTCATCTCAAATCTGTCTACAAAGGTCCTGTATTGATGACTACATGCCGTGTTATTCAATACACAAACCAAGGGTTCCCAGACCTTCAGAAAAGAATCTTCTTGGTCCTACATCATTAACCTTCCATTAAGTAGGAACAGTATTTTTTATTAATTGATTGTTCAGACAGAACTGGCCATGTCATGGCTATTTAACACACTGACCACCGACCTGAAGACCACTATTAGACTGACAGACAGTCAAACATAAAAGATTTACCATCAAGTTTGGAGGCATTGTAGAAGATGTTTTCCACCAGCTCTGGTGAGTCAGAGATGTCACTGCTACTGTCTGGAAATCTGCAACATTACAGAACAGTGGAGTCTCATTAGTCCAGACCATGTACCGGTACCTCTCAATGTCTAACACTCAGTTTCTACCTATCAATTTCTATCTCTGGGTGTCTGTAGTATACCGACCGTCAGGTGCTCTGAAGCAAAGTTGGGTGCCATTTCATCGGTAAGAGAAATTCGCAAGGGAGATCAAGAAGTTGGAAGCAGCGGACATCGAGAAAGTATCCAGTGGGTGTCCAGAATTGTGACACCACTCAAACCCAAGAAACCAGATGAGATCAGGCTTTGCACAGACATGCAAACAGGGCCATTTTGCGGACGAGACACATGATTCCAACTCTGGACGAGCTCATTGCAGTGTTCAATGGTGCGACAGTCTTCAGCAAGATTGACCTTCATTCTGGATACCACCAGTTGGTACTACATCCGTCGAGTAACCACATAACCACGTACTCTAAACACGTGGGCTTGTACAGATACAAGTGACTGTCCTTCAGGTCAATGCAACAGCAGAGGTGTTCCAGCATGAAATTCAGACTCATACAAGGTGTGTCTGGTGCCATCAACATCAGTGATGACATTGCAGTCTTTGGTGTCGACCAGAGTTCTCACAACAAAGCATTGAATGATGTACTGCCAAACTCCAGGAGGCTGGGCTGATGGCTAATTTGGAGAAATGTGAATTCAGGAAGAAGAAGATCGTGTTCTTCTTCTTCTCGGGTGAGGGCATCTCACCTGACCAAAAGAAGGTGGCCGACCTTCACAAGGCTGCAGAACCAATCAATGTGTTGGAAGTTCATTTGTTCTTGGGCATGGCACAGTAGAGTGTCAGGTTCAACAAGGACTTTGCAACCATTACTGAGCCCTTGCGAGTGCTCACAAAGAAGTAAAGCATATGGCAATGGGGACTGAAGGAAATCAAAGCCTTCAACACAGTCAAAGCAGACCTTGCAGAATTGGCAACAACTGCTTACTTCAATGTAATGAAGGCGATCGAGATTGGTTGATGCCATGCCAGTTGGGTTAGCAGCACTCCTTGTTCAGGAGAAGCGAGTCACGCTACAGTCAGAGCGTGAAGCTCTGGCAGTGGTCTGGGCCTGTGAACACTTCAACAAGTTCCTCAATGGAGCACCTCAGTTCACAGTCATCAGTGACCACAAACTACTGGAGACCATTTGGCAGAAGCCTAGACCACCACTTCAGGTCGAGCATTGGGCATTTCATCTCCAACAATACAAGATAGTCAACAAGTATCAACCTAATGCAGACAACCAAGCTGACTACATGTCACGGTATCTGGCAGGATAGAGCATCCTGCGCAGCCATGAGCAATACATGGCAGAGCACTATGTGAACTTGCTGGCCTCTGCAGCCATACCGGTTGCTATAACAATCGAGGAAGTAAAGTATGAAACAGCCAGTGACAATACACCCCAGGCTGTCATCAGTTTGGGTCGGTCCAACAAAGGTATCACACTACTCAGTACCAGGGTACTGATGCCGACATCGCAGCTCTCTCTAGCTACAGCAGAGTGAGAGACACACTAACAGTCAACCAGACTGGGGACTTGCTGATGCGAGGCTACAGGATAGTCGTCCCAAGCCATCTTCGACACTGCTTCGTCTTACAGGGTATCTGTAAGATGAAGGCCTTGCTTCGTACCAAGGTGTGGTTCCCAGATGTGTACGCAAGTAGTGGAACGTTGCATTCCTTTCCAGGTGAATACCACTCATCTAGAGACAGTACCACTCTCCATGTCACCACTGTCCAGAGGACCATGGCTAGAAGTCAGCATCGATTTCTGTGGGCCGCTGCCTACAGGAGAGTATCTGCTCATCGTGGTTGACGAATTCTCACGATACCCAATTGTAGAAGTGGTAAGGAGTACTTCCGCAGAGACAGTGATCCCAGTTGTGGACAAAGTGTTCAGTCTGTTCAGTTTCCCAGAAGTGGTGAAGACAGACAATGGGCCTCCTTTTAATGGACACGTGTGGAAATCCTTTGTGCAAGAGTGTGGAGTCCGCCATCGCAGGATAACCCCTCTCTGGCCACAGGCCAATGCAGAATTTGTCAACAAGCCAATGATGAAAGCTCTGAAGGCTGCTAGCATCAAGGCGCACCGAGTTACAAAGAATGTTGTGAACCTATCGCAGTATGCCACACGTGACGACAACCTTCACACCACACAGGCAAATGTTTGGCCGAGATCCATGTACGAAGTTGCCAGAAGTTGTACAGAGACTGAAATCTGATGATAAAGTGGTGAGAGAGAATGACAGTGCAGCCAAAAGCAACATGAAAACGCTGGTGGGAAGGCAAGCGTTATCGATCGACACTGGCGATGTCGTGCTCATAAGACAGTACCAGGCTGAAAAACTGTCTACACCGTTTCATCCCAGGCCTTTGGTTGTCACCAGCCAAAAGGGCTCTATTGTGAAGGCACGTCGTCAAGATGGGTCTTGATGACGAGACATGAAGTAGCAGATGACCATCCAGTGACTGATGACAAGGATACCGAGGAAGAGACAGAGATGGTAGTATCTGCAGCGCCACCATCTGCGGGGCAAGACAGTAAAAAAGTGACACCACCCTTGGTGGCCACAGGACCAGATCGGCACATACAAAAAAACCTACACAGTGTTTGCTGGAGCAGGTGTAAGGAGACACGTGTGTTTCAAGTTTGAACTGTTTGAGACCTTGATGATAAACATTTATTGTGGGGGAGGGATGTAGTATAGCGACTGTCAGGTGCTGCCAACAAGCGTGCATGCGTAGCGTGTCTATTTTGTATATTGCAAGAGAACACGCACACATTCAGGAGAATAAAGTTGGCTGTTAAAACTACGCCGGTGTTTAGTGAACGTTTATCGTAATTAATCCAGTACAATACGACAGTGTCTACCTGACATGCTGTACCTCTCACTCGGTCTCTCAATGTCTACCTCTTAGTGTCAACCTCTCAATGTGTACCTCTCAATGTCAATCTCTCAGTTTCTACTTCTCAGTGTCTACCTCTTAGTGACTGCCTCTCAATGTCTACCTCTCAATCTGTACCTTTCAATGTCTACCTCTCAATGCCTAGCTCTCAGTGTCTACCTCCCAATCTGTACCTCTCAATGCCTAGCTCTCAATGTCTACCTCTCAATGCCTAGCTCTCAGTGTCTACCTCTCAATGTCTACCTCTCAATCTGTACCTCTCAATGCCTAGCTCTCAGTGTCTACCTCTCAATGCCTAGCTCTCAATGCCTAGCTTTCAGTGTCTACCTCTCCACCTGTATCTCTCAATGTCTACCTTTCAAGCTGTACCTCTCAATGTCCACCTCTTAGTGTCTAGCACTCAAACTGTATCTCTTAATGTCTACTCTTAGGGTCTATCTCTCAACATATACCCCTCAATATCTATCTCTGAATCTGCACCTCTAAATATCCATCTATCAATGTCCACCTCTTAAATGTAACCAATACTTACAGTGGTGCATTGAGATCATCATAGCTGTTAGCGACTGTGTCGAGACTATGGTAATATCTCGCCACACTCACAGCCAGCCAATGCAGTCGAGCCGTTGTATCTACTGCAGTGCCATCTGGTGTGTGGTCACGGAGACTAGTTTGCTCCGAGTTGCTCTGTGACAGATGTGAAGAGTCTGTCTGGAGGTCTGTCAACAGCCGCGTGTACTTGTCACTGTCATAGGCTGGGTACAGCTGTAACACAGGTAACCGTTTATCAGTAACACTTTGGTGATATCTGGATACAATTGTAACAGAAGAATCAATATTCTAGTATGTCAGTAAGTACTGACACACGAAAAAGTGAACACAGACTACAATGGAGCTTGGGGTTGACAAAGTATCACCAGGGTAATTATAAACAATGAGGTGACTACTTGGGATAGTTTTACTATTGCGATATTTTTATTACTATTGCAATTTGCGATAGTACTACGATAGTATACGGGAATAATTAATTGATAGTAGGTGTCACTGTGTCGTTTAGAAGACAAGTGATTCAAAATGATACCTAAAACTACAATTTTTTTTAAAAAGTACACTGATGACCAGTATTAGTGAAACACACAGCCTGGCTACTTTATTTTGCCACCTACCATTACTATTAACAGATCTGAGTACTATCAACAATAACTATCTATAGTTGAATTTTTATCGATAGTAAGTGATTCATCAAATGTTTGATGCAGTCAGCCCCCAGTAGCCCGAAGCCCCACCTGCTGGAAGTTTCCCTTGTGTAAGACCTCTCTCCGCCACTCCAACAAGTACTCCGAGTCCGACCGTCTCAAACACAGCTCCTCTCTCCGCCGACAGCCGGAATCCTACAACTCGCAACATAATTTTACAATTTCAAACGCACTAAGGGTAAATATAACAAATTCCAATAATCCGAACAAATTTGGATAGGATCGATGCCACCCACCCAACCCCATCCAAAAAAAATTGGAAAGGCCTACAAATTTAACAAGATTTAACAAGATTGCCACCCAGAGAATTAACCCTAGGTGGCAGGTGGACAAGGAAGCCCTTAGGCTTATCGAGAGTCCGACCCTTTTATCTATGTGTATCCTGCCCATCTGAGGTATGTGTCGATTTTATTTTAAAACATATTCACGCTACATAAATTGCAGTGATACATTGACATGTATCTATGTTTTCAAGTGATGGAGTTGCACAAAATAATTACCGGGGATATACATGTATACAGACAGGTTCCAATTCTTTCTACTGAAAATAATGGTTAGAACATATTACATGTCAGTGCCTTGCAAATGGTTTATTATAACAACTAACTACATGTTTACAGGCACAACTGAAAATGTATATAAAGAGCATAATTTGTCCACATTTCTTGTTCTGTGGAGTAACTAATTTTACTTCTGCATGTGGCCAGTGTCCTTGTGTTTGAGCAGGCTGTGAGGGCTAGGGACATTTGTCAACCACACTTTGCATGCTGCATACAGCTTTCTCACTTTTGCAGTTGACTGGGTGTCGTTGTTGCTGTCGTGAGTGCGTTTCTTTTTTCTCTGTGCACAAGTCACATGTGCCTGTCTTTATCGGCAGTGGAAGCATCTTTCCAATTTTTTTATTACAAATGGACCCACCCACATCCAATTTTTTTAATTATTAGAATTGTTTTATATTTACAAAGCCCCTAATAGAAATATCACAAAAATATGTTTTTAACATTGTGTCATGTGACTGTGGTTGTATGATACACCCGTAATGTCATTCTGCTGATGAAGAGGATGCAAAGTGGTCGAGAAATATACAAAAAAATTGAAAACAAGTTTCTTGAGAGGTAAATATGTGTAATTAATGTGTTTAACATTCTTTCAGCGCATTTAAACTGTATTTCTCTTTAAGAGTGTCTACGTGTGGCAGTGTGTAAACTAGTTGTATTTAAAATGCCTTCCAATTTGGAGATGTTCATTGAGATAGGTGAAGAGGGTAACAACAAAGTACATCTTCATCAATTCCGGTTGCAATTGATAATTATTAAAATATTAATACCTTAAGCATCTTACAGTTACAGGTTAATAATTTGATCTTATCTACAATCATTCTGAAAAAAACTGAAAAAACTCACAGCAACTAAAACTTCCCGATTGAATTCTCCCAGTGCCATGGTGACATCCATGGCAACCTGCTCAGTGGCTGTTACCATGGCAATGATGTCATCAGCAATGCTGCTCTTGACCACGTTCATCCAGCTAGTTGAAGTGGTCACCTCCCGGAGGTCAGGCTGACCATCAACCTGCAAGAGTGCAGATTACCTACTTCAGACCATCTACACAACAGGGCATAGACCACAATTTTGACTAATGAATTGTGTGCAAGAAATTATGGAATGTGCATGAAATAAGACTGCAAAAGCAAATTTGTAATTCCAAAAATTAATGGACAGTTAAAACAAAGTAAAACAGTGCCTATAACTGCCTTAATTTACTGTGCTGCAAATTGGAAAGTTAACAATAATTATATGGAAGGTAGTGCCTTTAAATTTAACAAGAAATCAGATTTTTGAGCATTTCTCTTTTATTCTTGGCACAGTATGGAGAAAATGGTATTCAAGTATCAGAAGTGTGTGAAGTTAAATATGTAATATATACAGTAAGTTAATGTGAATAGGAATACAACATCAGTAGAAACATTTTGTGATCCACTGTTGTATTATCTATCTTTCTAAATCTGTTGCACATGCACTGTGTTTATTTTTAAAATTTCATTAGATCAGACATTATGAAAAACATGCTAGTCATTACAAAAAAGTGGCAACTTTTTAAATATGTGTAGAACGTAAGTGAATTAATTTACATAAATGGGAAATTACTCACATCCACTACTGTAGGATGAAGTGATGCATTAAAGATGACATCAAAGCCAAGCAGCTGGAAACAGCTGGGACACCTGGAACAAAACATAATTAGTAACATACGTGAAACAATACACTAGTGACACACCGCTATGTAACAAGACACAACTAATGACATCAGAAAGAAAACATAATTAACGTCTGAAACAATATGAGTAACATCTAAAATACAAGACATAACTAGTGACATATGAATCAAGGCCAATCCAGTGACATAATTTATCATGAAACAAGACACAAACAGCAATATCTGACACAATGCACATCTAGTGAAATATGTGTAACAAGACAATATTGGCATCAGAAACAAGATGTAACTAGTGAGAGCTGAAAGCCAAAATAACAACAAAGAACAGCAGTAGACACTAAATCCTGACAAATTTCTTAAGAGACATAATGACTGGGGTTATACCTGACCCATGGGGTGCTGGTCGAGGCATTGTGTCCTGTTCTCAACCCCGCCTCTGCCACCAGCAGACTCTGCACTAAGGCACTGTGGAGGTTCTTAAATGCGACGCTACCTACATCCTTGTCATATGTCTCCGACAGATGTCTTCTCAAATGAGTGAGTGTCCATGTACGCCCTGCCACCTGGTGGGAGGAAATGTCATAATTATTACTAATCAAGTGTATGTATTTGTTGAAGTCAAATGTAGATGCCTCAGTTATGATTGACTTGTACCACGACCATCTGATAAATGGCGACACTAGATCTGCATAGGAAGTAAGCAGAGAGCTAGGCTGATTTCTATCAAATCTAGCAGATTTTGTTTTATGTAATAAAAATGTGTGGATTTATACAGCACTGGCATCAACCTAGAAACTCATGCCACCTACTCCATCATCATCCACCTAGACACTCATGCCACTTACTCCATCATCATCCACCTAGACACGCATGCCACTTACTCCATCATCATCCACCTAGACACTCATGCCACCTACTCCATCATCATCCACCTAGACACTCATGCCACTTACTCCATCATCATCCACCTATACATTCATGCCACCTACTCCATCATCATCCACCTAGACACTCATGCCACTAACTCCATCATCATCCATCTAGACACTCATGCAACTTACTCCATCATCATCCACCTAGACACTCATGCCACCTACTCCATCATCATCCACCTAGACACTCATGCCACTTACTCCATCATCATCCACCTAGACACTCATGCCACCTACTCCATCATCATCCACCTAGACACTCATGCCACCTACTCCATCATCATCCACCTAGACACTCATGCCATTTCCTCCATCATCATCCACCTAGACACTCATGCAACTTACTCCATCATCATCCACCTAGACACTCATGCCACTTACTCCATCATCATCCACCTAGACACTCATGCCATCTACTCCATCATCATCCACCTAGACACTCATGCCACTTACTCCATCATCATCCACCTAGACACTCATGCCACCTACTCCATCATCATCCCCCTAGATACTCATGCCTCTTAATCCATCATCATCCACCTAGACACTCATGCCACTTAATCCATCATCATCCACCTAGACACTCATGCCACCTACTCCATCATCATCCACCTAGACACTCATGCCACTTACTCCATCATCATCTATCTAGACACTCATGCAACTTACTCCATCATCATCCACCTAGACACTCATGCCACCTACTCCATCATCATCCACCTAGACACTCATGCCACTTACTCCATCATCATCCACCTAGACACTCATGCCACCTACTCCATCATCATCATCCACCTAGACACTCATGCCACCTACTCTATCATCATCTACCTAAACACTCATGCCACTTACTCCATCATCATCCACCTAGACACTCATGCCACTTACTCCATCATCATTCACCTAGACACTCATGCAACTTACTCCATCATCACCCACTTAGACACTCATGCCACCTACTCCATCATCATCCACCTAGACACTCATGCAACTTACTCCATCATCATCCACCTAGACACTCATGCCACCTACTCCATCATCATCCACGTAGACACTCATGCCACTTACTCCATCATCATCCACCTAGACACTCATGCAACTTACTCCATCATCATCCACCTAGACACTCATGCCACCTACTCCATCATCATCCACCTAGACACTCATGCCACCTACTCCATCATCATCCACCTAGACACTCATGCCACCTACTCCATCATCATCCACCTAGACACTCATGCAACTTACTCCATCATCATCCACCTAGACACTCATGCCACCTACTCCATCATCATCCACCTAGACACTCATGCAACTTACTCCATCATCATCCACCTAGACACTCATGCCACCTACTCCATCATCATCCACCTAGACACTCATGCCACTTACTCCATCATCATCCACCTAGACACTCATGCAACTTACACCATCATCATCCACCTAGACACTCATGCAACTTATTCCATCATCATCCACCTAGACACTCATGCCACTTACTCCATCATCATCCACCTAGACACTCATGCAACTTACACCTTCATCATCCACCTAGACACTCATGCAACTTATTCCATCATCATCCACCTAGACACTCATGCAACTTACCCCATCATCATCCACCTAGACACTCATGCCACCTACTCCGTCATCATCCACCTAGACACTCATGCAACTTATTCCATCATCATCCACCTAGACACTCATGCAACTTACCCCATCATCATCCACCTAGACACTCATGCCACCTACTCCGTCATCATCCACCTAGACACTCATGCCACCTACTCCATCATCAAAGCAAGTCAGCAGCAGCTGTAATGTAGTGCACTTGAGGTTTTTGGTAGATTGAGGCCATTTGCTTCAAGTCCATGTCAAGTTTTTCCACTTCCCTAACAAAGGCACCAAGTAGAAGGCAATAATGGCTTTTAGTGTCTCTTCCGAAAGACCCAGGCAAATTGGCGTAACCGGGAAATGAAACTGCACAAATTTCTAAGTAGCAGCAGGTGGATTTGAAATGTTGTCCTCTCGACTGATGACCTGGTGCACTCACTACCCACTGAGCTATTGCGCTATTTAGGTATATTTCATAACTTGATAGTTGGCTACACCCAATAAGAATCTGAATGCTACATGCTGATTAACTACTGAACATTTTCAATATAGATATATGTAGAATTTCAAGTTGAAAATTGCACGATAAGAGTTTAAACATGATCATCTTTAGTAGCTAACAAACCTTCTGGAAGTGTCGTTGGTGGTTGTATCGCTGCTGCACTGTGCCCTCCGAGTGAATGTATGCCCTCAAGGGTGCCATGGAGGTGACAAGGACATACACTCTCAGACTGAACGGTGCCCCGTGAAGCAATAACGGGTTGTCTATATACTGCTGTACCACTGCCGATTCCTGGCTCAACCTGGGAGAGGGATGAGATGTATAGTGTATATCGTCATATATATCAAAGTAACAGGGCTCAGTCTACAGTTGTAGAGCACAGGATTCTCAACTATCAAGTCAGTAAGTATGAAGCTAGGTCCCGTCTTACCAGTCCTGAGATTAATTCAGCTGTATACATTATTACTTAGAATCAACACTGAAGGAAATTAATTCATATGAAGGAACATCTATAGTGCAGTAATTTATGTCATCGGTGAATGCTTCCCAGGAGGTTGTGTTACAGTATACACATGTGAGGCACACATACCCACTTTGCCATTTTTTATTAATTATGATTCAGCCAAACCAAAACTAATTTAGTAGTTACCTTAGTAATTTCATATTGCAGTTGATATTAAATAGGTGACTTTTTAATAAGTATAAAACGAGATGAGCAAAAAATGTAAGTAGTTGGACAAGTTTTAATTTTATATCAATACTTTAATGGAATGCACAACCTTAATTTTCATAACTTTTACGTTAAATAGTATGTATTACTGTTGTATGCTACATGTACAACATTGGGAAAATAATTACATCTATCTACCTACACCTACCTATGCATGTTGACCAGGTGATTGTGGTCAGCCAACTGCAGTAGCTGGACACTGCCACTGCTATTTTCACTCTTTGCCACCCAGCTAACCCGTGGTCCTAGAGAACTGGCCGTGGTCAAGAAGCTGTCATACTGACCAGGCAGAGTGAAACACAAGGGGGATAACTGGCTTCTCTGTAAGGCTGTAAGACAATGCTTAGTAAGACATGTTGTCTTTGTAAGATAAAATTAATCTAATCATAATCACGCTTTAGAAAGAAAGAGTGCAATTGTGTTTACAGGTTTCTGGGAATACTGTACTAAACCACATCATCAAGCATCTGGAACATTATAATAATCAAATATATCACAAATTCATTGGATATTACAAGAAAAACCATATAATCAAGTTGCTGAGATATGTACAATAATTGTTGTTCTCCTTTTGTTTTCTTGTCTGTCAGGGGTGAAGCTGGCCTCGATTCTCAGCCTTAATTTATGTTATCTTTTCTTATTTTTCTTTTCCTTCACTGATCTTGCACTACTCTCTCCACCAACTGTCTCCATTCCCCTCTGTGTTTTGCTCTCATTCTCCTCTCCTCTCCCAATCCTTCCAAGTCTCTCTTTACACAGTCCTCTCATCGCAGTCTGCATCGTCCTTGCCTGCTTTTTTCTTCCATTCTCCTACCATCATCTTTCTTTGCCAACCTTTCTAATGAACTATAATAAACCTGTAATCATACATTTTTGTGATATTATCATAACAAAACTAACAATCAAATTTCTGAGATATTCACTCTACAATTAAAGCTGAAAGCTAGGCTTTTTAAATGATAATAAAACTGATAGTGTGAAGACAATACACTGTACCACGCACATGGAATGTGTCTGTTGGCTGCCATTGTTTCACAAAGTGTCCTTTTGTTCCAAAGGACTGAAGTGATTCCTGGCAAGTGGTTCACCTGTAGTACACGACAAATATACGTTACGATTAAATATTATACATTGTATACATCAGCATCACAAATAAAACGAAACATACAATCTGCTCAAAGTAAATTAAAGCACAGTTCTAAATAACTCAATGATAACTGTAGCAAATGATCTGTGAAGCATTAGCAAATGATCAACGTAGCATTAACAAAAACAACCAATGTAGGCATTGGCAAATTATCTGCACAGTATTTGCAAATGATCAATTCACATCAACAAATGATCAATTAACATCAACATATGATCAAAGTTACAATAGAAAATGATCAATCTAACATTAGCAAATGATCTAAAGATATTGCATTCATATGATTAATTTTCAACATCAACATATCATCGATGTAACATTATAACCAGGGATATATTTTAAGATAAAAATCTGGTAACCCAGATGGACTACCAACATATACAATTCAGTAATACATCTGGAAATATGGTAATCCATCAAATTAATTCATGACGACCACAAACTTGTGCAAAAATATGTGTGCTCAGTGGACTCGTATCTATTTTGATTAGACCCGCGTGCCCAAACTGGCTTGAGTCAAAACATCACAATGTCTCAGCCCTAAATATGTTGAGTTGAGCCACTGCTATCTGCAATTTTGCCTTTGATTTCACAGTTGCCTAGATTATCCAGGCATGTCACCGGTGTTTTACCCAGCAAAGTCCTGCAGCCGGGCGAGAGTCGGTTAAGCAAGGCTACATTCGATGCTGTCTTCTTTAGGGATGTTGGTGTATTTCATTTGTGCTCACTGAATTCATATGAGATGATGTATCCTGTGGCAATAACTGATACACTTAATTGCAATTGACAGTCACACCAACTTTGAATGGCTTTGATGCAGTCATAAGCGGAGTTGCTTGACTGGCATTTCACAACCAGCGTGTCACAATACTATCAATGGTGAAGGTCCCTAATCATCGCACACGTTAAATAAAATTTGTTTTAGCTAACTACAAAGTGATCTTCATATAGTCATGTGCTCGGAGTAATGGAATACCGTTAAAAATCAACCCCTACTTTCCAACTTATAGCAGTAATCCGGACGGATCCCCGTACCATCAAGTCTGGTAATCTGTTGCAAAATCTGGGGTCTCGGAGTAACGGAATACCGTTAAAGTCGACCTCTGATTATAATAACAAACTGTGACACACCCACCTTCTGCCATGGCTGTAGTGTCACCAAGGTCTTGTGACACTGACACACACCCATGTCACTGTTGTCTGTCACCAGACAAAGCAGTAGCTTCCAGCGATGTCCCGCCACCGGCCAATCGCAACTCACATTTACTCCTACAAGTCACCAGGTGGCAGCATGATAGAATACGACAAATGGTAACCTTATGGTTTGAAATAGCTATAATATGGGTTACTTTTTAATTGTCCATTACCATTTTTAATATTTTAACAACTTTATTGTATATGAAGCTCGTATGTTCTATGTTTTTATTGAAAACATTCCCTAGTACAAAATCTTCAAGACAAATCCCCAGGATAAAATTCTGTGCAGATTTGTGTAATATTTGCTGCTCTTCCCCAACACACATCTGTAAGTAAATGCAGCATATTCTTTCATGTTATATAATTTATTTTCAACACAAAATATCAGCATTTACAAAAGTACAAATTACACATGACTGATTGCTTATATTTTTAATTTAATAATGGCATACATGTAAATTAAAACATTACCCTACCCTTCTTCACTCCACCCCACACATGCCTCCCAAAGCCATCCCCAGCGTCCCCTACTCTGTCTGTACCTGCATGCTCCCTCGAATCTCCATGGCTGTTCTTTGGTGGAATGTTGAAGGTAAAGCCGGCCTTTCTGAGGGCCTGGCCATAGAATGGCATGTCCTGGGCAATGAGCGCGGCCTGTCCAATGACTATGGCCACTCGATCCACTAGCTGACCAGTAACATAACTGCCCAGGAGAGTCCTGTCTATCTGCAACAGGAAACAAGAAAAGTTAGAATTAAATCACACATGGAAAAGTCACAGAAACAAAGTCACACTGAAAATACCAAAAAAAAATGTAAAAGGTAACTGAATTTTTACACACCGAAACATCTCGTAATAAGGTAATGTTTCAGTTGCAACTTATTAAAATATTTAAAATTAAATGCTATAACATGAGAAAATCCTAACAGCATCCTGATGCTTAGATTATGGGGTTTAATAGCAATGCATCATGATCAGTTCAGCTGCTGAACCACTTTATGTTCAATAAGGAAAAATATGGCCCGAAGTACATGCTCCCATCAAGGTGCCACCCAGGTTTTTAAAAGAAAACTGGGTACAACTTAACTACTGACCCTTCTAAGATTACAGGAAGCTGGAGACTATATGGATAAGAGTTCAGATTTGATTAATTGACTTGTTTCAACAATGAGCACATTGCCTCCGCAGGTGTGTCCTGATATTGTTACTTGATTGTTAATTATATAAATCTAGGCCACTGAAAGAATAACTTATTTTGTTTATTTTGGAAAATGACATGATTTTAGGGAACAAGTTTAATAATTGTCCTCATTTAAGTATTGCATGTAAACTAAGGTTTTTAAAATTTTAACCGCAGGGAAATTTTTAACAAATTGTGCAATTTGTTTTGTTGAGATATCAAAGAATGCAGATCATCCTTTATGTTACATTAAACTGTGTCAGAAATATCAAACTGTTTGACAAGCCCTGGAGGTTGCCTGTTGGGAATTGCAGTCACAAGCTGGCAAAGTATCATGGGAAATTTAACTCACTGGCCTAATAGATACCAATTCCCATGATCAAATAAAAATGATTTAAAGTGAAAATGATTTCTGAAAGGAGATACTTTGTGCATTTATACATGATGAACATATATTTTGGTAGTAATAAATTGTTGTCAATATTCTTCTCAATTTATTATTGATTTGATTTTAATGCTTTTAATAATCTATATTCCAAGTTTAATCGGTACAGTAATGTGCCTCTGAATGGTCACTAAAAAATACTGTCATATCGTCATTATTAACATATTAATTAAATAGTGTCCTGTCCCAAATTTCAGTGTCTAAATCCATCAGAATGATGTGGGAAACTCGCATTTGGAAACACTGAGGCTACAGTGTAAGAGATTTACCCCTGGGTTTGTTTGGTGTCAGCTGCAGCTTCTCAAGTCAGTTCAACATACAGCACCACACATAAGCAATCAGTTCTACACTGACGGCCACTGTCATGGAAGTACAAACTGCCTCTCAGTCACTGTGAAAGCATCATTGTGCAGAGGTATGTAGTCTCATCCAGTCAGACC
Organism: Escarpia spicata; assembly: GCA_963995525.1. Taxonomy (NCBI): domain Eukaryota; kingdom Metazoa; phylum Annelida; class Polychaeta; order Sabellida; family Siboglinidae; genus Escarpia; species Escarpia spicata. Next base: position 2,821,821 of record OZ023205.1, read on the forward strand.
TGCTTGGTTACCATGGCTTTCCCTCATGTTAGTTCCCCAACCACTACCATAATCACATTCTGATGCAGTATCAAATTATGTGATACAAATGATTGTCCAAGATCTCGTCATTAAATCTATCATTCAGAACACAAATAAAGCCTTCTGATTGAATCAGTACAACCGGCAGACACACCAGTGACATGCTGAACATTGGATTTGTATGGATTCATACTGATTAAGTTATATAAACAATGATCAAAATATGATCAATATCGACCAGTACATTTCTGAGAAGTCTAATTCAAATATATGATGTTTTCCTGAAATATGTGTATATATAGATATGTAATGTTCACATAAAAAAAAAAAATCAGCACTATTTAACATTTTGTGTGAGGTCCATCCACCCACCCACCAACAACAAAATTGAGGTACCAGGTATCCACATATTTTGCACTGTTTCATCATTAATTTTGTTGGTTTCATTTAATCATTTGTTTGAGTAATCTTACATGGGACATGTTAAGTGAGTAAACATGTTTATATCTGTGGGAAAGTCGAACCACCTGGGTCACTCGTAGCCTCTAGCACTCCTTCTATTCACACCTGACATCTCATCCTTATCTCCGCCAACTTCCCATTTCCCTCCCCTGGAGCCTTCCCTAGGAGCGTGTGGATGGCAAAACAAATTCATTTGTATTTCAACATGCGCAGTGAACATTGATACAAGAGCGTGGATGACGCAGAACTACTGCAAGGTCACTGACAGGAGGCCCGACATCAACACTGCTATCAACAGGACAGCAACGCATCCCGCAGATAGATTCTAATGATCGCTGCTGTCTTCCAACCCCTCTGCATGGATGGGGGAGATCATGTCAGTTAGGGAGAGGAAGAGCTTGCTATAAGTGGGCACAGACCACAATTGCAAGTACCCGGTAGTGGTAGCATCAACAAAACTGTGGAGTGCACATTGAATTTCATTGCGATATATATAGTTTGATAGGATTCAAGATTCAATTCAATAGCTGTATTGTCCATTTAAAACATTGCATTAAAAATGGAAATTTTCCTTAAGCTAAGTTAAAGAGAATGTATGACAATTGTTATTGGATAACTGATGTCAAGTTTCATATAATAAAAATTTCCTAATTACATATATTATTTCTATCTCAAATACTGTCTAAATATACAGTGATTTGCTTTGTTCTAATCTTCATTGCTCTAGTATATTTTCTGTCAAAAGTTGTGTAAATGTAAAATAGGAATTTGACAGCTCAATAAGTCATCTAATGATTTTATTTATATTTTATCTTCAAATGTGAAGACTTATTTGTCTGCCTTTTATTGCAGTATAGCAGTATTTATATATGTTGGTGAAACTGCATATTTTACGTTGTCACTAAATCAATAATTTTCTACAATATTGAGACATGACAGATCACAAAACTAATGTTTTGTACAGATATTATTATTTCTAAACAGTCAAGATGTCCTAACTACTCATCAATTCTGTGCTGCAAAGTCCAAATCTCAGTGTCAATGTCCCATCAACCATTCATTCAGTTAACTAATGAAAATGTTTGTACATTTCCTTTAATGTTTTCTTGTTCCGCCGTATCAGTGGAATAAAATCTCTGTAATTAGCTGCAGCTGGTATGGCATTAACACAACAATAAATGGACGGGAAACCCTAAATTTAGAACTGCCTCACTGTGGTTTGTGAAAATATAAATGCTTGATTTAGGTTCACATTAAAGGACGTGTTTCCTAACAAACCCGAGAACGGAATTTCATGAATGCAAAAGTCGAGATAACCGAAATGTTGTTACAGTTTTTAAGAAATGGTTGCAAATGGAACGTCAACAGTGGTCTATCACCAACAGAGAAAGTCAACACCAGTCTGTCTCCATGGTGTGGGTAAATTCAGAAAAGATCACCAGGGTGTGTGTCCCAAATGGTGGGAAAAACAGCATTTTATCATATTAAAACATCTGCACTTAGCCTACTGTCTGACAACTGTATATGTAATCTCTCTACTTTTGCATACGCCTAACATTTGTCTGGGCTTGCTATGGGAAAATATACCTTTGTATTAGCATCACATATATTTCTTTTATTTTAACTTACTAGCCAGTTGTTCACTTGATAAAATACATTAATATATTTGCATCTGAATATATATAAATGGTTTACAGACTAGTACATCAGCACCAGTTATGCCATACACACGGTCTTCCACAGAATCTAGATATCTTTCCATATCTACAGCATACAAAACAGGCACATTTTATTATAATCAATCTCATAAACAAATTTTATTTAAAGTTTTAATAACTGATCGCATTCATCCATATTTGCAGTCTCATAAAATGTACAAACCAAAAAATTGCTTTCACATTTACACGGCAGACTCAGAGGACATCAATAAGGCCAATTGGAGACGTGATGATACATATGCAAGGGTGTGTGCCTCGTGTTGAAATAGACTACTTAATGTAGCAGTACGTTGAGTAGAGGGTACACACACACACACACGCACACGCACAGGCACACGCACACGCACAGGCACACACACACACAGGCACACGCACAGGCACACGCACAGGTACACGCACGCACGCACGCACGCACGCACGCACGCACGCACGCACGCACGCACGCACGCACGCACGCACACAGGCGTCATGTCATTTATGATAGAGCCAGCTACACATGCAGAATCTCCTGCTATACAGCTAGGACAGTAATGCGACAAACCACTTTCTTAGTTTACATATCATGTTTTATTTTCTGGACAGTCTAAATAGAATCTTGCCATAATTAGAACAGCAACAATACTTGAAATATTGCCAGTGGCCCTACTAATCTATCTACAGCTGTATCAGATGATACAACTGTGGATCTGTATCTACACAACAGGCATTGCTGGAATCTAGCCTTGGTGACAGCAGGTTGACTTCACTGCCAAGTGTCTATGTCAACAAGTACAAGTGGATTTCCTGCACTGAGAGGAAGTTATTGGATCAACTTACACCCTCTGTGAAATGGTAGCCAGACATTTTAGTAAAGGGCACTTTGGCCATGGACAGTTGGGCAACATACATTTTGGTAACAGGACATTTTGGTAATAGAACATTTCAGTAAAACTATTGAAAATAATCAGAATTATTTGGTAATTTTTAACGATGTCCTTATGTGTGTCTGAATTTAAATGTGTGATTTGCTGTAGCAATTGAACACTCTAACCTGCCCCCTCTAACCCATGGATATGCCTAATCTATATCGCCATGACTGACTGCTGTTGTCTGGGAAGCCATGTTCCCTTCCTCTGCCTTGACAGTTCTGTCTATTACAAAATGTATATAATTATCTATACAAAACACCTTTAAAAATGACCAAATAATCCTGATAATTTTCAATAGTTTTACCGAAATGTCCTATTACCAAAATGTCCTGTTACCAAAATGTCTGTTGCCCAACTGTCCATGGCCAAAGTGTCCTTGTGAAGTACATCTCATGAAGGAGTTTTGCCTGACAGCAGCCCACATATCAGGCCATAATATAGTATCATATACCTACCAACTCTCACAGATTTTCTGGGAGTTTCCTAGATTTTTCTATGAAACTCCCAGCATCCCGAAAAAGAAGAACATTTCTCAGATTGTAGGTTTTAGGTGCAGTTGTTTTTTGCAAGCCTCAGGGGGTGCATTTTGAGGTACCAGGGGTGCTGTTGAATGTCCCAAGAGGGTTGAAGTTGACCATCAAGGGGGGCTATGAGGAGGTGTAGTTGCAGGTTTTTTGGTGAGATCAAAATTCTCCTGGATTTTGCCACTCAAAAGTTGGCAGGTACACCGGTAATGTCATGTATCTGGTCCAAACCCATGTACATGCATGTCCAGGGATGTGCTGGGTTTTTATTTAAAAAAATTACACAAAAGAACCCTTATAGTTTCAAGTGGACAAGGAAGCTATAGACTGACTTATTCACCAACAATTATTTATTTATGTGTAACCTGACCTTCTGATATATCTGTCAATTAATGTTTGGTAGCTGTGTCTCCCACACCATTCTATGTGGCAAAACATACCACCCACTACACGTAAAGCAACTGTACATATTGACATCAAAGAACAGTTACAAATCAATCACTATTTTCTGACACAACAACTGCACATAATGCTGCCTGAATTAATGTGTCTAATTTAAAAGTATTCCCCCATATAGTGTTAAGTTTGTTGTCATGGTCACAAAAATAAACATCTGATTAGTGTTTTAGTAGACCAACACAATCAATGTACATGTGAATAGTAAATAAATACTTTTCCTGGGATTCGGTTGATCTGTCTCTAGAGGATGAATGACACTGATGAATCACCAGTGAGTGTCTACAAGATAACATGTTTGTGCAACTGAACTTCCCTCAAGGAATGCCTCTCACTAGACTGGCACATTATCTGTATGGGCCACGTTTTTTAAATGACAACTAGATTACATTATATTATGCAACTAAAGCATATTCCTGAGTCTGAACAGTTTGACAACATTGCATGTGGCCACACTGTCCTTCGAGCTAGTCAAGATTTGTTTATTCCCATAGAATTTAGATATCTCACTCATGAGCTGTGCCAATGTATTGTAGCCTGCACTCAACTCTTTGACCTATTAATCAAGGAACCCCCAGATTATCCCTGCACCTGCAAAGTGGTGATCTGAAGATTACCCTATGGATTTATTTACTCACTGACAGATAGTCTGGGTTAATCTGTAGTTTCCCTTAAACTCAGCCCAGCTGGCCAGAGATGAACTCTGGCTAGTGACCTTCATTAAGCCTCAGGTATTTGACCACTGTGCCCTTGTGATGAGACCGACCCATCAAAAGATCCACAATAACATTGGAGAAATGAAAACAAATATGAGAGCTTAACAAAACATGTTTTCTATCAAACGTATTGTTTAATTAAAGCACAATTTCATCATTCTTTATACACGGTAGAACAAAACCTGACTAAGTTTCACTTAAAATGAGACCATCTCTTGCCTATGCTCTTGGAGCTGCACCGGCTTAAATTCCAGTGAATTGTTACATTACTTTCAAGACCCTACTTCTCACATTCAAATGCCTTCATCCACCTCCATATCTATCTTCTCTCTCATTACTGTCTAACGCACTCTGTGCTCTTCCGATAAATTACTCCTTAAAAAACCCACTTCTCACACTAAAATCGGCAAACTAGCTTTCTCTTATGCAACTTCAAGGGCCTAAAATCAACTGCCGCTCTTAGTGCACCAATGTGCAAGTGTTGGGCAGTCTAAAGTGCCACTCAAAACCCATTTTTTTCAAAATTATTTTAAGATTCCATAGTGTGTCCACCATTGCCATCTTCTTTAATTTATTATTCCAATTCTTTTATTAGTATTGTTATTATTATTCTCAGTAGTTTTTACATGTTAAAGACAATTTAGTTGATTTTATTTGGTAGTAATAATTGCACATTTTTTACATTAGTATTATGGAATACGTATGGTTTTACCTTATTAATTTCTTTGCCGTTTCAATGATTTGGGTGGGATGTTATATAAGAAATTTACTTATTATTATTAAAGTTGACGTAAACATGATAAAAACAATGAATAAAACATGAGTTGTATAATACTGTTCTCATTTTTTTCCACCCAGTTCTTTACTTGGTAATGTCCGAAGAGAATGAGGCAGGTCATACGTCACCAATGTCCCTGATGATAATCTGGGAAGATCTTGGGATGATCTGAGGACACACTGTGTTTCTGGGCATGAGAAAAGTTCAGGGTTCATGTGGAACCCAGTGATAGAAAAATATGATGTAAACACTTGGTATCTGTGCATCAGCCTCCCCCTCCAATGGCCAGGTTAAACAGACATAAACCTTGGCCCAGTCTACTTAACTAGGGCCATAAAACAACCCAAGACAACATCAGCATTGACCATCTTGGTGACATCAAACACCAGGTTACTAATGCCCATAGCAGGGCTTTTGGAATTCTTGTGGTGAAAGCAGGACATGGAAACAATGATATATTACCACTAATTATTATTCCACCGACCTCCCCTCTTTCAGCTTATAACTGTCTTCCAACTAATTTGGGGGTGACATTGTTTTGTGTATTTATGTATTTTTCTTCTGGTTATTTCTGTTACAAAGAAAATAGCTTGCATGAGATATTTGGCCTAACATCGAATGTCCTTTACATAGGGTGTTTTCCTTAAATAATTGTATTGCATAAAAAGGGAAATTAATTCTTCCACTCAGTTGTTGATATACTAATGGTAATACAAAAACTATTGCTTACACGTGTGAAAATATAACATGAAGTTGAGCAATTTTTTTAATTTACTATTTATTTGTTAACCAAACAGCTTAGAGTGGTACCCCATACCACAACAATTATTTTAACAAGTTATTGAAGAAACAATCTTCTATCATAATTTTTTACAGCTTGACCTTAGAATTAATTTACTAACAAATTATATTTCATGTCCTTTTTCGATTAAAGTACACCATTATGCACAACTCCTTCTAAGCACACAATGGCCACAGTATTTACTACATGATAACATATATCATATGATTACAGATATCCAGTATCAACAGCTACTATCATAATGGTGGCAAACTCAGCAGTTTTATTAATTGCCTTAATCGTCATATGCACTGTGTCTAATCATTGTTGACTTTATTTGGCTGGGTTAGAGAGGGTAGCAGCTGTGTAGTAGAGTTCTGCTGGAGTTCTCAGGTTAAATGTGATAGTTCAGTAGCAGACGTTCATCCAAGGCAGCTGCCCATGTCATAGCTGACAGCTGTCTGAGTTCTCCAGCCCAGCAATTGTTTTACTTAATCTGACAAGTAAGCAGAGCATTAGATGAGGCCAACTGATAGGTAATGTCATTTAACGTCTATTGTTAGTCTTTCTGCAAGTAAACATGCAAATATACAGGCACCCACAGTGCATACACATATATATGTACACATACACACACACACACACACACACACACACACACACACACACACACACACACACACACACACACACACACACACACACACACACACACACACACACACACACACACACACACATGTGCGCACACATATACACACTAACAATGAAACTGGGGAAAAATTACGTAATACACAAATTTGCTTCCATACAGTGTAACAAAACAAACAGTACCATTAATTAATATTCCATTAATGCAGTTACCCCAGTGATCCTGACTGGTCCTGTTACCAGACTACCCCATCCTGGCATAACCCTGTTGGAACCAACCACTGATTATATCACCCTCTGATGGCATCAGACACCCTGCACTAATACCCCTTCACTAATCTATGCAGTAATTGGTCAACTAAACCCTGGACAAGATGAGATAAATCAGTCATGGTGTTGGGTTGTAGGATTGATAAGCCAGTGTTGCTATAAATATGTGTCTGTGTTTGTAATAACACCTGTTGGATGTAGTCACATGCAAACTGATCTCTCAAACTAATGGCTGTGGTCAAAGCCATGCTATTCCCATCAATGCTTCTTCTCTCCTCATCCCTGCAAGCTGCCAGGGCAGCAACACAGTTTTTACGCAAGAAAAACATTTGCCGAATTTGTCATCTTCTTCCTTCACTTGCGGGGTAAGATCCATGTCACTCTGTAACGTCTTCTACCTTGTTTACTACAGCTCTCCATTTCTCTCAATCATCTGCAATGATCATCCATTCTTGGCCATTGTTACAAGCCCTCTCAAGATCTCACTTTGCCCTATCTTTCCATCTGTTATTTAGGATAACATAATTTTTTGGTTGCTAGATATAATACACTGAAATTATGCAGTCAATGGAACTGGCATGAAGATTCAGTGTTTCGGACACAAAGAAGAACAATAAAGAATAAACTGCATAAACGAGTACCAGGTAAGCTGCAAGGAATTACAAAACATTGTTAAAGAAGAAAAATACTGACAATGTCACCAGGAAATTACAGACTGCAGCAATTTGTAAATCTTAACTGAAAATAATTGTTGACACTGATGTAATTGTACTGAAAGACAGAAGAGTTTGGGTCCTGACATCACTCCATGACACTCTCCTGAAAACTGCCCATTGGTGTTTCCGCCAACTAAATAGGCAGATACGCCCTCTTTATAAGTTTGTTGTAAAGGAAATAATTATGTTGTCTTCATGTTTGAATTTCTTTACAGATTACCAAATCTATAAATATGTATGTACACACTCAACAAAATATAGTAAAACCATTTGCAAAGTAGGTTATTTCCTCAACACTGTTTGATATACCTGTAGAACTGCAAATTATAACTTCATCATTTAATTATCACTTATAATAAACTAAAAATGGGATAATTAATTTGCCTTAGCATTTTTTAAAGAAGGATATGTCCATGGGGAATATATTGAGGTGTAATATAACTGGGTGATTGTGGGTTAGTGTCTGGGGGGGAGATGTTATAAACTCCAGGTTAGAGAGAGCTATGGCCTACAAACTGTAAGCTATTACAAATGCCATTAAAATTAATGTATTCATTTTCGTCTTTCATTGTTTCCTTCAAGCAACAATAAATATTCCAAACAAGTCATAAAGTTGAATGAATGAATGAACGTTTATTCAACAACAACAACAACATAATACATGCACAGTATGGTTTGCTGCTGCTGCTGCTGCTGCTGCTGAAAGGACATAGCTGAAGTCATAGACTTATGTTGCTATGCCCTACTTGAACTAAGAAAACTGAATAAATACAACAGGAATTATAAATAAATCACAAAATAATATTCACAACTCATATATAAACTTGTTACTATAGTGCTTGTGTTACTACTACATAGGTTTAACAAAACGTCACCTTCAATTAACAATTCACAAATATGTAGAAAGTAATGACAACTTGATTGCTTTTTAAAATTGTGTTAAACTTGGAAGCTGAGTCAATTTATTTGATAAATTGTTCCACGTTTTTATACCCTTGACGGTGATTGACAGCAGTCGGAGGGTGGTGTTTGTCTTTTTAACATAGAACAATTTGTTTTGTCTGGTATCATGTATGTGTATAGCTGCGGTTGGTTCAAATAATGCTTGAACACGACCATTTAAAGAATGGTTGTTTGCTTTATAAAGTATGATCATAGTCTTGTATTTAACTAAATCATGAAAATTAAGCATGTTTGAGAGATGGAAAAATACAGATGTATGATCATGGTAATTAAGATTATAAATAATCCGTATAGCTTTTTTCTGTAACATCAATAGTTTTATGCAGAAGGAACAACGCAAGTCAGGTATTGATTGAATTAGGCCAAATTAATGACATGCAATTTTATTGACTGTATATTGTTATAAATTGTTACATACACATCCATTGTGACAACGACAGCAAGCATGCCGGCCCCTGACTGCTAAGCACTACTGTCTACTACGTACAATTCATCATATGTGTGTGGGTCACTCCACCAATATTCTGAGTCTAGATTGATAAGTATTTCCCCAGATCTCATAGCAATATGACATATGTGGTTCAACAAGTGAATTATATAATGTGTGTAACGCTTGACAATCAAGAACATGCCTAGTTTTATACAAAACTGCTATGTTTTTTGATACTTTTGATTCAACCATTTTTATGTGTTCTCTCCATGTTACGTTTTCGTCAATGGTTACTCCAAGGAATTTAGTATATGATACCTGCTCAATGTTTTTCCCATTCAAAACTATATTCACATCTGTTCTAGGTTGCTTTTTATTGTAGAACATTATAAAATGTGTTTTGTTCACATTAAGTGATAATTTGTTTGCTCGAAACCACAGGTCTAGTTTTTTTAGTTCGTTGTTAATAACAGTTAAAGTCAAGGATCCATGCAAGAAATTTTTTTAGTACACAAACGTATTTTGTGAAACACCTTAAATATATTCTGGTTGGTAACTTAGAGTTTGCATGTTTGAACAATGTTTTAGACACTTTCTAAAAGTTCTAGATTTAGCAGTGCCTAAAGTAACATCATTAAAATCATGAGGTACTCAGCTTTATTTGGTAAATAACTTGTGATTGTCTAATGAATGAAACTACTATAATGTACATTGATGAGTAACAAGGATAATGCAATTTCTGTTTTGCAAAATTGGCCTGTGCACCTATTCAGCACTACCCACTGATCATGGTGCCGGGCTATTAATATTCATTGCCATAATATGATTTATTACCACGCGATGCCTGGTCAACATTCTGCATAATGGGTGCAGTGCTGGTACATTCAATAATTTAATTATCTGGGAACATTTAATGAACACTGTCCCAAATGTTGATTCTGCATCATCTTAGGATAATTAGATGTGTCTCAGAAGCACTGGAGGCTATAGCAATTAAACAGGCAGTCAACATGAAGAAATTGACCTTGGGTCTTGGTAATGGTGCTTCTCCTTGATAATCATTTGCAATATTACAACCTACACAAGGCAGTTGGCTTGCAGTTATCATGCAGAGAAACTAAACTTATAACTGTCACCCACAATTAAAATGAATCAGGGCCAAAATCCCACAATATGAAATACAGGTATACTATAACATTGTTTTACTGAAGTTATGCATATACAGAGTTTTGACTGGCCACTCTCTAAATTCCACCATTCTTATCAGTTGTAATTACTTGGCCAATCGTCTGCCAGTCTTGAAACCTGGCAGACAGGTTTCTGGCTAAGCCTCTGGCAAGTGATACAAGTATTACTTGTCTTCTTGAAATTTATTTCTGCCTGTGCAATTTTACCTAGCTTAGAAAATCTACTGGTGTACTCATCATCGTCGTTTAGAGGCGGTGTTTCCAGGCTCTGCTGGGTTCGCCTTTCTTCCAATTGCCCTCTTCCACTTGACATGGTCCACTGCATCTCCTGTGGATCCATTTCATACACGATGTACACTGAAGCGAATTTGTGGCTACACCCTTGCTACAGACTCCACATGGCCATGCACCAGACTCTGACATCACTCCTCTGTCACCTATGCTGACCATCACTTTCGACTTCCCGGCGTTCACCTTCAGTCCTTTGGCCGCCAATCTCGTGCACCACTCCACCAGCTTCCTTCTTAGTTCTTCCCTGGTCGTTGCCATAAGGACGAGATCATCTGCATACAGCAGCTCCCAAGGCAGTCCTCCTCTCACCTCCTTCGTCACCACATCCATCGCAATGGCAAACAGCAGTGGGCTCAATATTGAGCCCTGGTGCACCCCCACCTTCACCTTAAAGCTGCTGCTGTCTCCATGCCCTGTCCTCACCACGGTGCTCGCCTCACTGTACAACGTCATCACTGCCTTCACCAGCCACTCCTCCACACCCGATTTTCTCATGGCCCATCTCATCACCTTCCTTGGAACCCTGTCAAATGCTTTTTCCAGGTCGACAAAGGCTAGGTAGAGCTTCTTCCTCTTGGCAAGGTGTTTCTCCTGCATTTGTCACATGATGAAGATGGCATCTGTCGTCCCTTTCCCTGACATAAAGCCAAACTGCATCTCGTTGATCTGCACCTGCTCCCTCATTCTCACCTCTAGTATACTCTCCATGACCTTCATGGCCTGCTCCAGGAGCCTGATGGCCCTGAAAGAACCACACTCTAGGGGATCGCCCTTCCCTTTGAATAGAGGGACTAGGATGCTGTTTTTCCAGTCGGCGGGAATGCAGCCCTCTGCCACAATGTTGTTGCACAGGTTAGTCAACCATTCCACGCCCTTGTCGCCTGCTGCCTTCATCATTTCTGAAACAACACTATGGACCCGCTGCCTTCCCCGTCTTAGTGTGTTTCAACGCCTTTGATATTTCCTCCTCTGTGATGCAGCAGCTTGGCCCCTCCACCACGTCACACTCCACCTCGCCATCCCAGGCGTTCTTGACATTCAGCAGCTTCTCCATGTACTTTTTCACACCTCCTTCATTCCTTTACTATTTGTCACAATGTTTCTGAGCTCATCCTTCACACAACTTGTGCCGGTCACGTCCCGCCTTTCTTTCACCATCTGTTTCGCGATCCTGAAGAACTGCCTTTTTCCCTCCTCGCTTGCCAGTTCCTTCACAAACTCCTGCCTTTTGGCATCTTGTGCCAGCCACACCGATCTCCGAGCCTTGCATTTCATGTCAAGGTACGCCAATCTGTCCTCCTCTGCCTTCGTCCTTTTCCACCTTCTGAAGCAGCTCCTCTTCTCATTAACCACCCTTTTCACCTCGTCGTTCCACCACCCGCAGATCTCCTCTTTGGCCTTGAGCCATATCATTTTCCATCTCCCATCCATGCCCTTCATTTCAGCTGCTTCCTCAGCCATGTGGGCTACCTTCTCCCAGAACTCATTCCTCACTTTCTTTTGCCATGTTATACATATATATATATATATATATACAAGGTGTATGTTGTGTTATATATATATATATGTAAACCAAACTAAACAAAATCCAAAAAACTATTAAAATAACGACTACTTTGTGGGATTTTTTTCCATTTCTCACTGTGGGATTTTGTCTATATTTCATTACGCATGACATATGTTTTACTGTGGCATCTTAGAATGTGGGAATGGGGTTTAGTCCAGATATTCCATGTGACATATCAAGATTATATCGGTGTAGCATATTCCACATGGGCTACACAAAGATCTCACCATATACATGTATTTACAAACTGTCACCAACAAATCCACCTTATCCGATAGTGCAATCGCATACATTGTTATCACACCCGACAAAATCAATATAGAACAATCTAGAAAAATATGGCATTAAGAGTAAACTGATTTGAAAGAGAAAAGTCCATTAGGAAGAGATCTGGCTACTCCTGTATATGGATACTCTCATCCAAGACACAAGCTTCTTCCTGTTGCACCCTGCTAGCCTCTCATCCATGTTGACTTCCCACAGTGTTACATCTCCCTATACAGGGGACAACTGTCCTAACATCCACAGCTGCAAGAGACTTGTAGTGCACTGCCTGAAACAGCTGTGTGGTGTGTCTATGTACCAATAAAATGTGTAGTGACAGCAGTCTACATCTAAGTTGAATCAAACAGGTGTAGCAGATGGACTTCTACTGCAGCCCAATCAGGTCATAAAGCACCAGGGAGGGAGTCATTTAGCAAACCCCCTTCCTGGTCCATAGGTAATTACCACCTTATCCACAGGGTAGGGAGAACACATCCTCAGATGACACATCAGGCTAAGGCCTAGTGGGTGGCCTAGCTTTATGTACAACAAAATGTAGATTGATCATTACTGAAAAGAATAGATTGATCAATACTGGAGATAACAGAATGATCAATACTAAAAAGATCTTATGGACAAATTTAACACTGGCTGGAGCACAAATGAAAATAATGGTTTGACTACTACTTCACAGCAATGAATGGATGGGTCATTATAATGAATGGATGGGTCATTATAATGAATGGCCCAATGCTGCAAAGAATACAGGGTTTATTGATGAAAGATGAAAATGATGGATCACTGTTGAAAAGAAGGAATGAATCATGACAACAAAGGATGGATGGATCATTGTCATAAAAAAAGTAATGGGTAAATAATTAAGAAACAGACGGATGGTGGATGGATCATTACGACAAAGAATGGATGGATCACTTTGGCAAAGAATGGATCATTACTGAAATTGAGAGAGATGTGCCAAGCCTGAAAGAACTGTTACTCAGGTATTAACATTACTAGTATAAAGAACAGATGGATCATCACTGCATGTTTTAGGTGGGTGTTTAATACTTAAGTGCCCATAAACAAATGCTTTCTGCCATTTCATACAACAATAATGACACATTCTGGATGCTGATTAGCTCTGTGAATATACTCAGTCACAAGAGGCATTACTAAAGTGTAGAAGTCCTATGTCTTGACAATGATTTAGTTGCAAAAGAAGCATGGAATATCTATAATTATACGGATTCAAGGTAAGTTATTACAGAAAATGTGTTGTTTTAATTTCAGCAGTCACATGATTCAGCGATTATTGATCTAATTCAGAAACAACCTTTTGATTAAACAAGTTTAATTATTGTCCATTTATTCAAACTCAAAGCCTACCTCATGCACATGATGACCCTACCTCATGCACATGATGACCCTACCTCATGCACATGATGACCCTACCTCATGCACATGATGACCCTACCTCATGCACATGATGACCCTAGCTCCTGCTCCCGATCTATGACCATGACTGGACACAGTGGACAAAAGGTGAAATGTTAGAGGTCATCCACATCAAAAGCTTTTGACCCACTATGAACTAGAGAAATATATAAACCATTGACCATGATACTGTCCCAGATAACCAGCTGACAAACACAAAAGTATGTGTTCATTTCAACGGATATATATTTAAATTATAAAAAGTATACCTCAAAACAAATACAATAATTTTCCATTGGAATGATTAACACAATATAAACATACAAATCATTATCACTGCTATCATAATTTAAATCAAGTTATAGTATCACCTGCATCTACTCCATCACTGTTATCGTAAAATCAAGTTATAGTATCACCTGCATCTACTCCATCACTGTTATCGTAAAATCAAGTTATAGTATCACCTGCATCTACTCCATCACTGTTATCGTAAAATCAAGTTATAGAATAATCTATATCAACTCTAGATAACAGCTTGGCTGCCCAAATATGTTATATTGAACCATAATTGATCTGTTTAAGATTATCAACCCAAAATTGTGTATATTTGTGAACATTGTATAAATTTAACATGGTTAAATGTTAGGATAGATAACTTTACACTTTAGGATAGATATATAATTGATATCACTTGTGCAGGATTTTATAATGTTGCATTTACTGGGTGTTTATCATTGCAGCTTTAAATGTAATTCTTTCCTCGTTTGATGTAACGCAAAATGGTCATTCCATCTGACAACCTCACATGAGGTATAAAAAGCACATCTGATTATAAACAACTGTGTTATAGGACACTTTAATGGCCCAAATACACTGCAAATGGCACCAGCATGAACAGTTATTGCTCATAATGCACTACTGAACAGCCAGGCTGCTGCAATTTGCAGTTTTATTTCTGCTACAAGTGGCCCAGAAAACACTTTTTTATAATCGTATGTGCCCTTTTTGTACCTACGATGCAGTAATAAGATGATATGAATGCTTGGGGATATATAAAATGAGGTAAGAATAACATTTAAAGGTGTAATAACAACTCTGGGTACAACATACCTTGTTAAAATACAATTTTGCAACTTAATGATGTGGACGAACTTATCAAATTTGAGATAAATGCCTGCTCACGCGTCTAGAGTGACCAAACAAATGGAAAATATGCTATTAATTATAACTTACAGCATGATAAACCCAACTATGTATTTATCCACTTTTACTTAACTAACCTGTAAGTATTTATAGTTTATAATAACACCTAAAACCCTGCCCTGTGTGACTGTGTCAACATGATGACATGAGGGGTTATGTCACACCCCTGTTAGTTGACCCTGCTCCTGGTGTCATGTTTTAATGAGATGCACATGGTGTGGTGGTAACGATTCTCCACTGACTCAGATATAACTGGTGTAAAGTAAACAGGTCAGTGTGATTGGACATTTGGCACCCAGTCAGTGGAGACCCCCTGTGGGACTTGGGAGGTTGCTTGATCCTGGACCAGAGGTGGATGTTGGGTGTTATCATCATCATTACCATAATCATCATCATGCATCATTACCACAGTCATCATCATCATCATTAGTCAATATATTTAGTATCTATTTGTAGCTTATTTTATTCATTCTGTTTATCGTGTCATAACTTTTGCTAATCACTGCTTTATCATTTAATTATACCTGTAACTGTATTATGTATAATTTTTATTACATATAATGGGGTATTAGCACCAGTGTTGAAAAAACAATGAGCAATTACTAGTATATCAGGAAAGGAATTATCCACAAAAGTCTTGTTCGGGTCCATGGTATGGACATTGCCCTACCCAAACAATAGGCAAAAAATCATTTCATGGGTTAAAAATCTGTTCTGTAAATCCGTGAAAAAATAATAACACACTTTTTCAATTCGGAACATTCTTAAACAATGTTTTCTTGCAAGTACAACATAACATCTGAGCTGGGACCACTTGAGAAATCAGAGACTAAGTAGTTAGACAGAGGGAAACTCTCCACAGGAACACTGCCTCTGTTGCCCTTCCACTCATAAACATCAGCAGTATGTTCTGGTACACAGCAACTGATGACACAGAGTGAATTAGTTAAACGTTGCAGCTGTCAGAACTTGTAAAGTGAGCCACCAGATACATTGATAACCAACAGATTCCTGACATGGTTTTAATTTCCATAAATACCTGTGTAGCTCATTATCTCTCGCAATATCAGGGAGAACATGGCTGACTGCCAGGGATCACACTTTACTGGGCCAGAGTCCTGGAGTGCTTCCCCACAAACAAGTGTACCCTAATCCGGATACAATCAACACCCACCAAAGGATATGTTTTAAACCTGCTGCAGGCATAAGATCACATTAAGGATTCATCCGCCATTATTAGTTAGAGTGCCCTTAAAGATAACGTTTTGGTGTGATGTATAAATATAAACTAAAGTTTATTATAATTATGTATGAATTTGTTTCAAGCACTTTTATATAGGACATGTTAGTCCAGTGAATTCTGAATGTATTACTGCATTAGGTCTTTCACGCGGTAGCAATAAATATATGCCAGTTGCTCGCGTATTCACGCAGTGGCTATTTTGCAGAAAGTACCAATATTTCAAAATCCGTCATGAGATTGGGACAAATTTTAGGGGTATCAGGTTTCGGTGGATTTTTCAGAAAAATGAGGTATGAGAATTTCACGAATTTTCCACAGCAATTGTATCAATAGACATTAAATATGCTGTGCAATTTTCAAGAAGATTGTTGGAGAAACTTTGCAGGAAATGAAGGAAATGTTACAATGGCCGCCTACATGTAGGTAAGATCTATACCCCTGCAACTTACAGTAAAGGACATATTAGAGTGCTTAGACATTGCACACAGGCAGGACGGAATGATTAGGTACATAACATGATACACAGATACAGATAGAATAGGATCAATAGGATGCTTAAGACACTATCATTTTATTATGCTAGTGTGCATAGATATTATATACACAAATGGTAGAGTGCTAAGCTAAACATTACGTGAAGTACTTAGACTTATTACATTTGGATAGGCTGGTGTATTACATTACAGGTAGGATATGGTACTTAGACATATTACATTCAGTTAGTATAGAGTGCTTAGGCACATTACATAGAGGAAGGATAGGGTATTTAGACATGTTACATACGGGTAGGATAGAGTGTTTAGATATTACATATGGGTAGGATAGGGTGTTTAAACATATTACATACAGGAACGACAGCATATCACCGAATAAATGGACTGTAGTTTACCTGTAGATTAAAGGGTGGTTGGTGTGTGTGTGTGTGTGTGTGTGTGTGTGTGTGTGTGTGTGTGTGTGTGTGTGTGTGTGTGTGTGTGTGTGTGTGTGTGTGTGTGTGTGTGTGCATGTGTGCGTGTGTTCGTGTGTGTTTGTCCTATAATGGACACAATTGTATAATTTATTAGTCCATGGCTAATCAGTGGGTACTAGCAAAGTACAATTATCAATACAGAGCATCTACGCTCTACCAGATATATATATCAATTACATGTACGCCAGAGTGTTTTTATCTACACTGCTGAGTGCATGCACGCAGAAATAAAACACCTTTCATGTAGGCAAGCGACCAGCGTACATGCCATACATGTGTGCCAGCACTACCTAGCAGGCATGGGTTGGTTGATCGAATACCAGAGTCTACTCAGAGGACATACACTGCTGGCTGATTAAACCACAGGTCAGGCCCACATTGTTAGTAGTTGTACATCTTGGGGACTTATTTAATCAGATAGTTCAATAAATGTCTCAGTGGAACAACAATAGGATGTGCCCATAAGTCTGAGGGTCTATGCACACATATCTCCAGGCTGCTTAGTTTATGTCTCCGAATTGATACATGTTTCGGGATTCAATAAATATCCAAATATATGACTTAAAATAGATACACATTTATGAGTGTCATGCTAGCTGCGGCTAAAAACATTAAGTTTGGCTGAACAAAATGGAATACAGTTTTCCTATTTCTCCGGGGACAAATAATTTGGCTACCACAAAAGCAATCATTTAGCCAAATTGCTAAATAAAATACTTATGGTAACTTTGGTAGAAGCTGTCTGTTGCTGTCTGGCCCTCTTGTATTTCCATAATATTAAAAAATATTTCTGGTCTGCTATAGGTCACATTTTAAAGGGTCGAAACTGTACACCTACATGGCGCATTGCTATTTAGTCCTTGTAATAACTAATCTTAGAATATTACCCAGCTGCTGTGAATTATTATCTCATGACAGGTTTAAGTGTCTGTGATTAGCCTCTGACCACTCACATATAGGCCCTCTTACATGCCTGTCAGTCATACCTAATGGGTAGATAATTTGACACAAATTATGGCTGAATAATGGTCTTGTTTTCAGTGAACCCAAAGTAGATGGTTCTGCTACAGATGCGTTCAGAAGTGTGGGTATGAAGTCTGTACTCTAACCATAACGCCATGCTGCTGCTCACACAATGGCCCCATCTAACAAACAGCTCTGTATTGTGACTACCCCGGGTACCTCAAATATATAAAAACATTTTTGTGTCTAAACTATTTATAATTATTAATATTTAATAAGGTCTGGCCATTCAGTGTAGACCTTGGAATAAGCCCAATTGTTACTTGCTGAGCCCTATTTCTGAAGTTCAACTGTATTCTAAACATAAATTTTATTTATAAGACAAGCATGTTTGTGGTCAGTGTCTCAAATACTTAATAAGGAAATCATACCAAACTGAATCATTCATAACAATGACTTGGTCCAGGTATGACACACGTGAACCACATTTCTTCCAGATGTGATTTTGAGAACACAAGCACCCACATCGATTTGTGATGTCACAGCTACACTATCCATTTCACCATATCAACATCAACTTTAGTTTGCACTGAATGTTTCAGAAGTTAGAGAGGCCCAGGGACAATGCGGTGTGAGAGGTTGTCTCTCAATTGGGTTTTGACTCCACCTGTTGCCGTTTCAAAATATAAAACTCCACTTTGTCCTTTCTAAACGACACAGGTCCCTTCTACCAGTAAACTATCCCACACTGAAGTGGTAAATGTTGTGTACTCACAGAATGGTGGTCTTTATGTCTAACTCTCTGCCTCTTGCTCCTACGGCCAAAGTTTCTTCCCAGTTGGGTGCATGAGACACGTACATCATACACCATGTGGACACTGTGTCGAATCCGGACCTACCTCGAGTTCGCCTTCCTAACTACACTTTTGCTTACATCTAATACATTCATGCATTAGTACCATCATTAAACATAATCACAGTTATATTTATGTTACAAAAATGTTGCATCTTAGCGCAATTCTGAAGCCCAAATTGTGAGCCGGTTTGCACTAGGCTGCGCCACTGTGTTACCACACACTCAAGTGAGCAACAGCAGTGTACGTTGATGCAAACTATTTACACCTCAAAAGTGTGCTAAGATGCAATAATTTTAAATGTAAATGCCTAGAATGATCTTGAATGATGGTGTTAACCCATAGTGGTAACAAACTTAGACAAAAATGTAGTTGCAATGGTTAAAATCGAGGTGGGTCCAGATTCGACACAAGTGCCAGCATATGCATTGTCATACATATATCTTCTGACAAAAATGGTCCACAACAGCATTGATCAGAAATTAATACACCTACCTCTTGCAACTTTTCTAAAAGATCCCGTGGTGGTCGGTGACGTCCTTTTCTTTGCCTCCCACCAGATGCTGAAGCCAAGTCGACGCCACCACTGGTGTCATGACGACGATGCACATTGATTTGGCGATAAATGTCAACAGTGCTCTTGAAGTGAATGTTTAGTTGTGATGAGTGAATGTGACTGGGAATATACTTGAGCAGCTGGTAGGTGAGAACCATGGAACAGCCGGCAACAAGAACTATCGTCACAAACAGCTCGTGTACCAGTCGACAGCACAACCAGGATGGCACCTTCGCTTTCATTTCTGCACAGAACCAACACGGAATAAAATGGTGGTTGTGAAACAACAATTTAGTCCTTTCTCACCAACAATGATGGTGCATTGGTGATAAATGTTGTTACACTGGTGACTATAGAATGTATTTTTATAACAATAATGATGGTGGTGATAAACAGTTTCTTTTACACTGGTGACACCATCATTTTTACATTAACAAATTAGTATTTTTACACTTTTTATTGGTGCTTTTACACTAACACTGATAGCAATGACACATGTTCGTTTTTAGTCTGGTAATGATAAAAATAACACATTCAGTTATTTTTACACTGAAAATGGTTATCAACAAGAGTGTCAATGTCAGTGTTAATATCAACAGTGTCAACAAGATCTTTTTTACACTGACAACAGACCTGGAGTGATTCTAAAATGACAGGCTGATTATGATTCCAGAATTGGGATAAATTAATGTGAAAGTAGTACAATTGATTTGGGTGGAATCACAATCAGTTGAAGTAAAAGCAGTGGAATCGGAAATTGTCTTGAGGGGAATTGAAATTGCTTTCTAGAATCAAATTTTTAACTCCACAACCACTTTTTTATTTTGTTGCTTACGCTTCATGGAAAAACCAGGAAATCGTCACTACTACAGAAACTCTCAAGTGAGCTGTAACTTCCGATAATTGTACTTGCCAAAAAATCAAGTACATTTAGGTACGTTTGGCATTATCATTAATCATCTGTTTAATGGGTCAGTTTGGAATGCTTAAGTCAAGATACTTGTAAAATAAAATAGTCATGTATAATATGTATATTATTAAGTATATCACAATAATATTTAGTGCAATATCAGAATGAATAACAATGGTGGAATTATAATCCCCATAGGCTGGGTGGAATCAAAATCGTTTTTAAGAAATGTTGGAATCACAATTGCCATGGTGTGGGTGGAACTAGAATCAAATAAGTTATTTTGGATATGATTCATCATAGTGTGGCTGGAATCAGAATAAATGGTTAGTAGGATTCAGAATCACTATAGCATAGGTGGAATTGGAAAAAAACATTAGTTGGACTTAGAATCATTGTTGTAGAATCAACCGTAGGCCTCACTGATAATGGTGTCAGTGTCAACAATACCTTTTTATACTAACAAGGATGGTACAAGAACAAACCTACAGGACAATCACTGCATTTAAAGATTACAACTGGCAATTAAAACCACCACCGTACTGTGACAATGAATCCGCTTACCTTCTCCACAGGTAAACACTCCTTGGAAAGTCCTGTCAGTCCTGTGTACCTGGCGGGATCATTGCCAGGCGGGAGGACAATCTATCCTGCCTGCCACTGCATTCCCCCATTCAACTGTTGCACACACATCAGTCCCAGGGACAAGATCCATACAAGCCACACCCACTGGTTCATTGATTGACAGCTGTCAGTCACTTGCCTCAGGCTTTCTCTTGTCAGATTGCATTTGGCTGGATCTTCAACTAGTGGCATCTGTGTAGTGGGGGATGGAAGTCAGTGTAATAATCAGTCACATTTTGGGACTGGGGATGGGAGATAAGTAGCCTAGCAGCAGTAGATGCAGCAGTTGCATGTTACAGCAAAACAAAAATTTTATTTTATGTGCTTTTTATCAATACAGTTGTCAACTACGCAGCATGGGTTTGAATACTTATTAGTGGGTTCATCGTAGAAGACATAATGTGGTAATAATGATGTCTACTATAGGGCAAACAATTATTCCTTTCTGTGTTGTAAATATGGCTTTCTCCTAACATTGGATATGCCCCAGACTTTGATCCTTCATAATCTGATGCATAAACACTTATAGTATCTGGTATACTGGCAATAATCATTGCACACAGACGATTAAAAATATGTTCCCACATTAAAAAGGTTGGCCAATGTATTACCACTACAAAGATAGTTATTCGATGTTCATTAGGTAGAGTGTTATCTTCGATCAACTCATGACAAACAAATGAAGTGGAAAGGAAACATATCAACTGGTTATCTACTTGAGACATTCTCAATGGTATCAGGTTTGACTATTCAGTAGAGCACAATGCAATCAAGTGGGTCTTTTCAACAGAACACAGATAGGTAGTTCCAATTTCATGTAGCTGCTAGTTTGCAGACAGTAATGTATAGCAGATAACATCTGCCCCAATGCTCATGTTACCCTCAGGGTGTTACCCTGTGGTTCCAGACAATGTTATCACAAGTTTTTGATACATGTTGCAGGTATATCTGCCTTCAGAACGTGGGTGGCAACAGAAGGCAAAAATCTGTTTACTATCATTAATCAGGCAGTTAGTACATTGGACCATTCCATTAAGAATTTATTATTTCAGCGGCGCTAGAATCAGCATCAGAATTAGGTCTACATCAATATTATTAATCAACCTAACAATACTTCTGATATTGGCCATTGATTGTTTTGTTGTCTGATAGTTTTAAGGAAACCAGTTTGCCATGGTGAAATATAAACTAATCACAAGTGATTAATAATAATAATAATATACTTAAGCTGGATAGCTCTTCCTGAATTCTGCTATTTCCTAGTTATTTTCAAAACTCAGCAACATTCTATTAACTGACTTGTCGGCACATACGTTGTGACAGCTACATGCACACAGCTCTCAATCAACAGATTAGTGATTATAATTTACTAATAATTATGTACTGGTTTTTTTCAGGAAACGATACCTTTATTATTTGTGGTGTTTTTATATATTTCATCCTGTGTGAAAGACAATAAGAAATATATTAGAAAATGGTCTTATAAGCCCTGATTCCACTAGCCTGACTTATAAAAATAATTTTGAGGTAAATAATGAAACTTGATGTTTGGTGGAAGAACACAGCTAATTTATCATTGGCAGCCATGATAGCTTTTGTATCTCCTTAAAAGGTTGGTAATTTGACTTTCTTCTGCCCCCTCCTGTGGGAAGAACACAGCTGGTAGTATCACTGACTGTAAGACATGCTGTCTATGGACTCCTGATATAGCTAACACAACCTGGAAACAGGCCTTCCTCACAGGTGTCTGTTAAGAACATACATCCAACACTCCTACTTCACATACTTGAACTCTTGGGCTCTGAAACAACCCTCTCCCTGTTTCCCAGGCTGTCCCCAGTGGGACCCAGTTCTCTTGGCTGTGGGATGGAGGTGATGTCACCACACTCAGCTTGCTGTAGTCTGAGCATCTCTTCTCCTACTAGAGACCCCACGGATGCTGATTCCTGCAACATAATCAATGTACTCAGGTGAACAGTGGGACTAGGATATTTCTGGAATCATGTGTGTGAAAAGCATAACATTTCAAGTAAACACCAACCCATGCCGACCTATATTAGAAGTTTACCTTATGACACACCATCCCCTTTACATTTCACCCTTTGACACCTCATGCCCTAGCATTCCTGTGACACTTTGTCATCTATAGGCATTTTCACTCTGACACTTCACCCTCTTAGCATTTCACCCAATGACACATCATCGCCTTAGCATCTCACCTTTTGAAATTTTACCCCCAAGCATTTCACCCTATGACACTTCATCCCCTAGCATTTCACCTTATGACATTTCACCCTCTTAACATTTCACCCTATGACATTTCTCCCTCTTAACATTTCACCCTGTGACATTTTCCCTCTTAGCATTTCACTCTATGGCATTTCCCCCCCCCCCCATCTAGCATTTCATCCTCCGACATTTCACCCCTCACCATTTCTATATTTGTCACGTAACTCCCTAGCATTTCACCGTATTACAATTCACCCCTAGCATTTCACCATATGACACTACATCCTCTTAGCATTTCATCCTATGGCATTTCACCCCCTCCCCCATATAGCATTTCACCCTATGACACTTATCCTTAGTATTTTATTCTATGACACTTCACCTCTTGGCATGTCAAACATCACGTCACGTCACTCCACCAGCCTTTCATCCAATGTCAAACATCACGTCACGTCACTCCACCAGCCTTTCATCCAATGTCAAGCATCATGTCACGTCACTCCACCAGCCTTTCATCCAATGTCAAACATCACGTCACGTCACTCCACCAGCCTTTCATCCAATGTCATTTCACTCCATTTGCAGTAATTTCACCATGAAACTACCCCCTTGCATTTCACCGTAAAGATAACAATATTCCCCATAGTACGTGTCCCTTGCAAACTTGTTTATTCCATCACAAAGTTGCCTTCTGTGGGAATATTCAGCCACACTGCAATTACTCCACATATGCTATCAATTTACCTAATCCCACACTGCCATGAACTCATTACTGCAGTGGAGTGAATTTAGGTAATAGGGACCAACTGAAATTGGTGTGGCTTTGAGAGGACTGCAGCCTAGTCCCACAGGAAGGAGGTATGGTGATGTAGCATTGTGCCAGTGCCTCTGTTTATTCATCAAAGTAAACATATAAGTTCATCTATCTGCACATCTCTACTTTGCTTAATAGAATCATGGATAACAGAAAAAGCTACTTAGTTGAATGATCAATAACATTTCTTTACACAAAATCTTGCATTACTTTGTCAATATAGCCAACTTGCAAATAAGGTCACCCCAGCACTGTCTCAAATTATTCTATAACCGTCAAGTATGGAAAATAAATTCTGCTAATAATGGCCACCTCTCTGTTCAGGTCACTTTGGCCTGAAGGTGATCGTAATATGGAGGTTCCACTGTGTATTGGCTGAGAGAGTAAATCCACTACTGTATCAATAAACACTGTGTTGCTGAGTTATTGGTCACTTAATGGAATCAAATTACTCAGGCCCTGTATGATTCTTTTCAAACAAGGTCCATTGTACTTAACACACGCAACATGTTTACAAGCATCGTTTACATCTGCTAGATATATATCATACATTAAAAATATTCATTCATATTATACTTTTACTAACAAAATTATATGTAACTATAATTTCAAAAATATCTTAAAACTTTGAGGTATTAGTAAAGGAACATTGTGGATATGTGTTAACAGATACATGACAGGGGCTGGTCTCACATAGATCAATAATTGCTGGACCTTCATGTTGATAAGCAAATGACTTCCTTGTCCACATGCTCTGTGGAGCTTGTGGCTTTGAATGGCAATCTTGCCATTCAAATCTTGTTAATTGACTTAACTTGTGATTATGGACTATGATCAAGGTACAGCAAACAGTCCCTCAACCTGCCTCACCAAAGTGAAGACTTCATCCAAGAATTAATTCATATAGGGTAGGGATATAACTGGACTGACATGTCATTATTTGCCTTAACACATACGATGATCCCCGTGGATTTCCGACAGGTATCAGCTAGCGTGTATTGATCCTGCAGTCTGCAAGCACACTGCGATCTGTAATCAGATCAGCAAAACATATCAATAATGGTCAACTGTGGCACATGTGTAGGTCAGCCAGATATGTAACCTGGGGGTAACTGGACTACTGCAGCAGATCTGGAGGTCAGCAAACAGGAAGAGAGCACCTTCACTGGGGGGGGGGGGGACCTGTGGTGGGATGTGGAACAAGAGAGACAGAGAAATCATACTAAGGAGTCATAATTGTGTGTAAGATTTTCAAAATCTGTTGAAAATGTTTGAGTAATCATCCTCAATTATATACTTTAAAAAATAATAACCATAATAGTATTTGACACCACTGCCAAAATAACTGTAAATGTAAACAATCAAAATTACAATGGGAATTACAATTTTCTAGTGTATATTTCAGTTGCCCTGGTCTCACCTTCAATGCAAGCAGTCACAAATGGGTAAAATCCATTACAAAAATAAGACTTGTTTGCGTAGATCAGTCCCAGCTGTTGCTATCCTATATCGGCTATCAACCAGGAAGCTGTAAATAATGTACAAACAATGGCTAGGCTGTTAATGTGATCCTGAATGGAATAGTAATCACATAGAAAAGTACAAAAATAAGATTTGTTTGCATAGATTTGTTCCAGCTGTTGTTATCCTACATCAGGTAACAACCAGGAACCTGCAAATAATGTAGACACTGGTTACGCTGTTAATATAATCTTGAATGTATTAATAATTACATAGAAAAGTAACCGTAATTGATCACACTCGTTTAAGTAGTCATACTTCTACTTATACATATTAGCACTTAGCTGTGTTCAATTACACTTTTGATGTAATGGCAATTACGCCACCTCTACAGAACAACTCATTCTTTCGCATAGCCATTTAAGTGGAACGAAAAGCTCAAGCTGTTACACCACATTCGTGGAATAACAGCTAGCAAACACATGAGGGTTGAGCTTGTTACTTTATGTGACATTTAATTAATGTGCATAATATGCTAGTCCATGCTGTTAAGTGTTAGGTTTTTCTGAATTTCCTGTAATCAGTATACATATTTTAGACTTGAATATGACAATATCTTCATATTCAACACCATGAAAACAGGTTCAAGTTAAAAGCATCTTTATACTGACTGCACTGCCTCATTGTGAAGTGTGGATTAAACAGAACATTCATATTGAAAATATACTCATCAGCATAGTACATTTCCCAAATACAAAAGTCCAAACACTTGGTACATGTATTTTTTCTTTACAAAC
This sequence comes from Escarpia spicata, assembly GCA_963995525.1. Classification (NCBI taxonomy): domain Eukaryota; kingdom Metazoa; phylum Annelida; class Polychaeta; order Sabellida; family Siboglinidae; genus Escarpia; species Escarpia spicata. The sequence continues at coordinate 2,848,585 of OZ023205.1, forward strand.
AAAAATATTATCGAGTTAACTGTCAACTGCAATTGCATTATCCTTCAAAAAGTAACACAGTAAATTTGCTCTTGTTTTTGCTTACACAATAATTTGTTTACACTGTAGTTTCAGTTTACACAAGTCTTAGTTTACACAAGTCTTATTTTACACGATTATTGTTCACATAGTATTAATTTGCTTACACCAGTTTTGTTTACACAAGTCTTAGTTTACACTGTATTTTTTAACAACTTTGTGTTTACACAATCTTCATGAATCCGTCTCCTGAGAGGAAGTAGCAGCCACATCAACCAGAAGGTCCGACAAGACAAACCATATGAGACTGTGTACACAAAATGTCACTGAAGCCCTCCTGAGAACCAAGCAATGATTAATTTGATCTCCTGTCTGTGTAGATATCCTGATGAATGCAGATGTTCAGTCCCTCTTGGAGGCACCAGTCCCAGTCAAATAATTCAGCATATGTAAGAGAAACAGCAGGGGAATAGCTGCGCCTACATCATGACATAAAGAACTAACAATGCATAGTTGTCCTAAAAACAATGTCACCAACCACGGGTCAAAATAAGTAGTCGCAAAAATTATTTGAAAATACATTTCCTTTCAACATTCTGTTCACGTGTGTCCACCGAGTACACGTTTAAAAAAGAGTTCCATATGGAACCTGTCCATTCAATATCAGGGAGGGACGGTGGGAGGGAGGGAGGGAGGGAGGGAGGGAGGGAGGGAGAGAGGGAGGGAGGGAGGGAGTTTGATGTTGTGTTTGCAATTGAATGTCAAACAAATGTTTAACACGGTACCGTTAGCAAAAAGTAACATGGCCAAATGTCATAAAATGAATACCATTTTAAGGTTTTCAGATGTGCATTTGATACCAGAGTAATATGTTGGGAAGTGCCACCATTCAGCTAGAGTACTGTATCATCCACTGTGTGGCAGTGCTATGGCTGAAGTAGTCAGCCAACAGTTATTTTTGTCCTTTGCTGTCCATAAGTACTACCGTTTTGTCAGATTACAAGAATATATCACCTAGAATAAATCTGAAACGTGTTATGCACTGCTGTTATCATCTCATTGAGTTTAGTCAAAATTATATACTTTTTGTCGTAAAATGCCTGTATGCGTGACACCCATCAATATTTTATAAATGGCTGCATGCATTATTCTGCACGTGTCATATGGTTCAGTTAATGCCAAATATCATTCTGCTTAATGAAATCATCTAACTATACATAATTTCACTGTCAACAGCTTCTACCATCAATTCTGAGAATATACCTACTCAAATGCATTTAAAAGCCAGAACTTGTAACTTAAAAAATTCTCAAAAAAGTGCTTTTTTTATCTGTAACAAAGCTGGCAGTATAACTGAGGTATAAACCCTGTACAGGTAGCTTCACCTACCGTTGTCCAAACTGCAGTAACAGTTTGTCATGGGTGGCCGTTTACAGAACTAACAAGATTCCCCAGGTCAAGCCTCCATAACAAGTACCATGTAGGCACCCTTACGAAAAGTACATCAAGAAATATCATAACATCACGGTGTTTTGGCATAGGTAAATAACATGTCATGGTATGTCACTGGCATCAGAACAATGTGAATATTGAGGGGACAGAGGCTCTCAAAAAAACCTTCATTTGCACCCACCCCTCGTTGCAGGCAAAAAACCCACTTTGAGGCTCTTCAAAAAGCTCGATTTGCACCCCTCTGAGGCTCTCCAAAAACCCCACGTTAAGGCTAGCAACAAAAAACCCGAGGCTCTCCGAAACCTCAATTTGCACCCCCTCTTGAGGCTCACCCAAAAAAAACCACCTTCAGGCTGTCCAGCAGACTTTTTGTACACAAATATCCAAAAATGTCTCATTTATACAGGCGCTTGAACTAAGGAAACGTCAAGTGAACAACACTAATTGTATGTCTCGGTTTTAAAACGGAAGGACTTGAGAAATCTCTCGCATGAAAGTCAGATTGTTTACACTAATAAAATGTCACCAGTACTCAGTCATACCATATAAAATCAAGAATTTAAAGAAATTCCCATAAACAATCTTCTGATCTCTTCTATGGTTTTATCAGATAATCCTCAAATTTCCAATTTTAGTTTCCACCTTCCAAGAAAATTTTTTTGGTGACAAAAGCATAGTAGTTTTTACCTGATAAAAGTTTATTTGCATTTAATTTTCTGTTTCACAGTTAGCCTCCAAGCCAATCAAGATCGCTATCAAGATTTGGCCTTTTTGGGGTAAAGCCGCCTACCGGGCAACATTACAAAAACATTAATGTTCCAGGCTGTAGTGAAGGGAGTGCTGCCACCTCACGGCGTCTGGATAATCGATTCTAGTGTGGTCTGACAAAAGGTGGCGCCATCTTGCGGAGCCTGCTGAAGACTATAAATCAACATTAGCAAGCCATAATTTTACGTTTAATGTCGACTTTATGCAATTGTACATAGTCATAGCCTACGTATTGTAATGGCTAACTACACCCGACACACGCCTATGTATGTTATCTAACAATCCTATGCATATTCCAGCCAAAATTTCACGACGCGTGATTTACTCGATCATGATCGCTCTGTGTGACAGTGTGTCTCTGATAAGACTGAATGACGTTGATCAGGGCCTCAACCCTCGAATTTCTGGTTACATGGTGATTATTCGGTTGGAAGAACAACAGTCTTCTCCATCAGTTGCCTCTGGGTAGTTAGAAACATAACCGCAGATACGCGTACGCTATTCAAAGGACACTACTTAATTAACTCTTCTTGAATGAGTCGGCCGTCTCAGTGTCTGGCGTTCTTCGTTTACGTTTTCACCTTGACCATGGGCGCGAGAACATACACACATATCTAGTTGATATATATCCAAATCCGCGGGTAAAATGGTTTCCTGGAATAATACTTACTGTTGTCGATTTGCTATAAACGTACCATAGGGGCCTATACCTCTTATTGCAAGGTCATTGACATTTTCTGAAGCACTTTCACCAGGTGGCGCATCTGTTTTTCCCCTGGAAGTGTTTTCTTAGTCGTATGGAGTGGTCGCATATAATGTTATAAGTTTGAAAAGACACACAAACCATATACAGCATTACGTAAATGGATATCACGACACTATATCAGCCAAGTTTTTGTTTAAATTCGGGATATTTATCAGCGGTTCAGTGAAGTTTCGTCGCGCTATCTTGACAGCTGAAGACGGAGGAGGTGTTGGAAATGTCCTTCCTCCCTCTCTCCCTCTCTCTCTCTCTCTCTCTCTCTGCTGCTTCAAGTCCCGCACCACGTATTAGGTGTGGTGTTTGATGGTGTGAGTCAATGCGAAACTGTATAGCTACATATGTGTCTGGACTTTGTGAACAAAGTAATGAGACTATCACTTAGACCTGTCACGTGTTCTTATAAAACGCATGCATGCACGCACGCACACAATCGAGCCTAGAGACTAGGCAACTTTGGATCTCTGTGTAATACAAACGTATTTCATTTCATTGTAGAGGGTTGGTCAGATTTTAAATTAAGATTACTGCAGACCATCCCCTGATCACTCCTGAGTTTGCAGATGCAAAAATTACATTTGTGGCTGCCTTTTTCTCTGCAACTCCAGGTAACTCCAATAGTAATTGCACACATGGCTGTTTTGAAGCTTAGATAATGACAAATTGATGTAATAACCAAAAATTATGTGCATAAATTTAAATTGCATAGTTGATCATAAAAAAGATAGCCGAATTAATTTTCGCACATGTAAAATTTATTTAGGATGAAGTATCCGGCACATTGTGTAAGTCCGCCTTGCACTCATCACTTATCCTAGACCGGACCCGATTTTTAGACTTACTCAGAACCAAGCCAAAGCAACACGCGGCAAATACTACATTACACAAGCAAATATGTCAGGACGACAAGGTAGCGCTCAAAATGTATTTATTGGAGCACATACCCACTAACGATAATACGCAGAATTCCAAGGGCTGGGTTTCGATGTAATTATGACGGTGTTTATGTATCGTAATTATGATACATATTGAAACGTGTGGGCGATATTAAGAGCTTTTGTTCTGTGAATATCTTTACTATGTGATCATATATATAGCTGATAACATCATGGATGTGATTGTAATGACTAATCTAATGTGAATGAAAATTTCAAATTATTTAGAGCAGGAGTTTTTCTGATATGGCTGAATCCTTGGCTGGGGAATTGAAATATGAAAACAAGTTGTAAATCGGTAAATACTTTTCAAATTCAGGAGAATCAAAATATAATTTTTTGAAGAGTCAAATTTTACTCAAAATAATTCAGCGTTATAAGTATAAATTATAATGGGATAGGCTTTATGCGGAAGGCCTATGCCAGTGAATTGCGCACAGAATGACCACATACATGCGCTGTGAGTGTGATGTACCTCCGTTTAATTTCATGCTGCAAGACGGATCTAGTTGACAAAAGTTTATCAACGAACTACCTAATAACCTTCACTCCAGCACTCGTCTATTTGCTGACGACTGCATCATCTACAGGGAAATTAGATCTATGGATGACTGTCAAATTCTCCAGGAAGACCTGTCCACCCTAGCATGCTGGGAGAAGAAGTGGGCATGGATTTTCATCAACAAAAATGTGACATCATGACCTGCACAAGATCTAGGAAACCCAAGTCCTTTAACTACCAACTTAAGGGCCATACTTTAGAAGTCTCCACCTGCTCAAAGTACTTAGGCATTGATCTGCAAAGAGACCTCTCTTGGAAACGACACACTGAGCGATCAGCAAAGAAAGCACATGGCATGCTGGGTTTCCTTAAGTGGAATTTGAAGTCAGCCAGTGAAGACACAAAAACTAATGCCTACAAAGCCCTGGTAAGACCCCACATTGAATATTGTAGTGCCATCTGGAATCCTCACCATCAGGACCAGGTAAATAAAGTTGAAGCTGTGCAAAGGAAGGCCACGAGATATGTCACCAACAGATATAACACCAGCAGTGTAACATCCATGCTAGACCATCTGCAGTGGGAGTCTCTTGGCATCAAGACAACTAACCATGCTCTTCAAGATCATCCACAACTATGTTAATATCGACCTTTGGCCCTACCTCTCCCCTGCCTCATCAAGAACTAGATCCAATCATTCCCTGAAGTTCCGTCAGCTCCCTGCACGCACAGATGTATTTAAATTTAGTTTTTTCCCCAGGGTTATTCCTGTGTGGAACTCCTTGCCAGCACGTGTTGCTGAGGCTCCCAGTTTGGGTATTTTCCAAAGGGAGCTTGCCCAGCTTTCCTTCTGATTTATTTGTTCTTGTCCGAATTAGGGTAAATGAGGGACTAGGGCTGTGTTGGCCGGAGTTTATCTCCAGGGACCGCTACGGTTGCGGAATTGGCCTAGACCTGATACCTGAAAAAGACAACGGCAATTTTATATATCTTTTCTCTCTTCTCTCATACTTTTGGTCTTTTGTATATTTCCTTTTTCTTTTTTTGTTTTGTTTCCTCCAACAATAAACCAACCGTTGTCTAATGATCAAGATTGATCAGTCAACATAATATACAGATACAGAGAGAGATAGTATATACAAACCAATAACTACTGACTGTGAGTTCCACAGTATTAGGGTTGAGGCTGCAAATTGTGCAGTACTGGGTCCCGATACTGAATGATCGGCCACCCTAATTTTATTTGGCCCATTCACTGGAGCATTATGATCCGGTGGAATTATATCGAGTGCCATAATTTGCAATTTACGTCCATTCAGTGCTCAATGTACGATGAGGAAGATGTTGGATTTGGCTTGTGTTGCTATCGGCAATTTTGTGGTGCAAATATTGTATGATTACGAATAATTCATAGGAGTTTAATCACTTATCTGGACAATTTCTGCAGGTGTTTTCTTAATACGTGAATCTAAAAACTGTAATGTAAATAAAATGGTTGTTAATTAGAAACATTTGTGTTTTCTTTTTAAGGAGGCAAAAAGAAGCCAATGAAGCAGCCCAAGAAGGCTGGAAATGAAGGAGATGAGGTTTGTCTACTGCAAATTGTTTTGTTTTAATATGTTTCTTTTACAGAACTACAGTTCAGCTAATACTGAGTGCAACATTGTTGCATTTGTAAACAGAATGGTATTGAAAATATATGCATAGTAGTTTAATTTCTCCGAGTTTGTTTTGTATCATGGCCAATCAATACTGTTACCAGTCGAATGAGTACATTCTATTTATTAAATCTGCTTTCACTGTGTACTTGAATAATTATTTTAAAAGGTAAACTAAATGTAGCGTTTCAGTGTTATGCTCCTAAGAGTTAATACATCCTCGCACACCAGGGGGCACTGCTGATCACATTAGTCTCAGTACCCCCTGGCAGATCACATCAGTCTCAGTACCCCCTGGCAGATCACTTGCCGAAACTCTCAAGATAAGTTCAGCCAATAATATCGCTTGCCATAAAATTCCAGTGGTCTTCATGGACTTTGGGCAGTAGACATAATTATTTGAATACACAATGCCGCTTGGCGGCTCGTGATAATGGTCGAATGGGTAATTATATTGGGATTCCTGGAAATTGGGCGCGAGTCAGACGAGTGTCTGAACTGTTCTTACGGGTGGTACAGCAAAGTCAATTATGAGTTTGATTCAGCTAACTTCCATACAATGCGTAGGAGATCTGCCAGGGGCAGTGTATAATATAGTCACACCCCTGGGGCAGTGTATAATATAGTCACACCCCTGGGGCAGTGTCTAATATAGTCACACCCCTGGCTTGCAAGGATGAATTAATATAAAATAACCATTTACAACGACACTCAAAATTTAACATCAATGGTCTATACTCAGAATGTTGTCTCAGAGTTGAAGTTTCTAAGGAAACCTCCGAAATCCTGGATGCTGACATCTTGCTTTTGACCTGAAGACTTGACCAATAAGCAAGCAGCAAGCAAAGTTTCTGGCACTTCATCAGTTCTTTCGAAGACTGTTTAGTTGTGAACATATCATGGAATATGGTTGGGTAGAATGTAATAAGGTTGGTTTGCTATCAAATGTAATTTTGCAATATATTAATATATGCTATTCTTTTACAACCTGACCAAGAATACGACCACCTAGAGCTGCAAATCTTTTTCCCATATATACAACACACACTACATTATAAACAAATGACACTCGTATTCTTATAATGATCAAAATCTATTTAAAAAAAAACGTGCATTAAGCCGAGACAACATAATAATTAAGCTTTTTGCAAGATGGCGCTACTTGATCACACATTTCACAGCCATTGCGCATTTGACATTTTTACCTTCATCTCCACACTCTGACACAAAAAAGTTGCATTTTGTTTACCTTTCGTTAATCATGATTACTTTTATTCTCGACAGCAAATGGGACTAAACAAAGTTGCCCTGGCTTTGAACAGTGTTTAAAAAACAATCTTTTCACATAAAAGCACAGTGGTCTACCACTTCGGTAGTCTTGTCTTACTTGACTTAAGGCCAGACATCCCAGGTAAAATGGTGTTTTTTGACAGAAAATACTTTAAATAGTTCTCTGCCAGATTATTATATCTTTGTATGCATACTATCAATACAGTTCACTTCTATGATAATTACTGTATTCATTCTATTAAGCGTACATGCCATAATTAGCGTACACCTCCTTTTAGCAGCATCTGACAGTGTGACACAGTGACAGTGATCTCCAATGCCAACCTTGACTGTTGAATCCATCATTGTAATTTTATTTCTACAAATGTCACACTAGATTCAAAGCTCAATATCGAAAGATCCACCTAAATATTTAATACTTTACAGTGTTTTGGTATCCTTCTGATCCTATGTTGATGCATAAATCATTTGGTAGTCATGTCTGCTGAGATGGCTGTACCCAGGAACCCCAGAAAATGGGTATATCCCCTGTTTGCGTATTGAAATGCAAAATTTGATATACTTTCGCATCTCAAATATTTTTAGGCGTATTATGCGCTTCATAGAATGAATACGGTACATGTAAGTGAGTTTTAGTCGTGGATTAAACATGTCAAAATCATGTAATGAAATCCATTATGCAATCTTTGACTGCAATTTTCTCAAAACAAATTTTCTTCAAATTTCTGCATTTGGAAACAGGATATCTCTGGGAGTAATATGCTATATAAATAATGTTTTCAGTGTTGCATTCAGCAGATTCTGCTCTGTAAAATGGTCCGACACTTTTTTAAATAAAATATTTTGAAAAATTAAGCTTTTTGTCGAACTTTACCAACAAATATTTAAATAAGTAAAAATTGAACATATGAAAAAAGCTCTGATCATTTCACAATAGAATGTATACAGAACATGGATTTGCAAGAATTATAATTATATATTTGTTAAAAAAAAAGAATGGCAGTGTTTCCAAATTTACCTCTATTGGCTTATAATAGTGGCCGTTTTGTTACCATGGAAACAGGGGTCTGGCCAAAAAATGTTCAATATATTTTTTATTCGGTATGATCCAATCCATACTTCGGACTGAACAAATTGTACAATTTGCCCAAATTAAAAAGTAACCCTATCTACCTGCCATGTCTGGCCTTAAATGTCTAGGCCAGTTTGACCCCTTGCTAGCCTCCTGGATGTCACACCCCTCCTTTTTGTTATGTCTAGAGCATACTGCTCTGTTGTTAAAAGCGGCAGTCCAGTGTCCTGTCTAACTTGGTCAGTTCACCTCTTCAGCAGCCTTCTTCTTTTTCTGTGTCCTTTAAAGTCTTCATTGAGAACTATTTTTATGAGGTTTTCATTTGGCATACAGAAAACTTCGGTAGTAAAGACTCATATGATAAAGAGTTCAGTGATAAATAACATTAATGGTTTGTTATTACAGGAGGATGCTGCTTTCAAGGCAAAACAGCGGGAGCAAGAGAAGGCTATGAAAGAGTTGAAGGCTAGGGCAGCCCAGAAGGGCCCCATGGGTGAGTGAGCAAACATGTTACATTAGTCGAAATAAATTTTGTTGAAACCTTACCATCTGCAGACTCTTTTTTTTCCAAGTTGTGGTTAGGTTATATCTTAATTTCTCAAAACATTGTTGTACAAAACTGCATGAAATCGGTCTTGTTTAAATACAAACCATAGCATTTGATGAAAATTCAGAAGTCATTAAACATGCTTGAAATGTTCACATACAGCTGAATAAGATATCTATGTATTACTGGAATGTAAGAAAATCATAGGTTACCATACAAAATGTTGATCCATGTGGCATAAATTGAAATAGGATAATGACAATTATTTTTCAATGTCTTAACATATTGTTCATGTCTGGCAATATGAAATATACATTTCTACAACGCAATGATAACATTATCTAGATAGAACCAACCAAAATATCTAAAAAGTTATTAAACCATTTAATAGAACACATTAACCTGAGTTCTCTTGCAAAATGTTATTGCAATATCTTTAATAGTTTCTGAGAAAATAAGGGTTGAAAATTCCTCAAAACGGTATATTTTGACATATTTAACGATTCGCCATGTTTACACCCCCATAGATTTGTAAAATGAAGACTTAGAACACCATAATTTGCAGTAATTATTACCTTACCATCAGTACCTAGTTTGTGCATAATTTTGTTTAGCTTGCACAGGACTATACTTAATTAGATACAGAACCCTGAAAATACATAAATCTTCAATTCAATTTGTTCTCATTTTGCCCCTACCACCCTCCCCCAGAGTGGAAATAACAAAGAGATGAACTATGATAAAACTTCATTTGTTCACAAGGTACATATACATAGAATGCGTTTCGACTTAAAACACTTAAACAGTAACAATTAATGACATAATACTGATTTAATTTGGAATTAATAGCTGCAAGATGCCACAGTTACAATTCTTCATCGTCAAAGTTCCCGAGTGACCGACGACAGCAGAGCCAGCTGCCGTCATTGGCTACGCCCGATCCGGTCGATCGCGCGACAGACTTTCGGCCTCCAACTTTCACGTAGATACGCGTCACAGTATGAATTTATACTTAAAAACAGTGAACGCCACAACAAAATACTAACGCTCACCTTTCATTTGCTATAATTCTTAGTGATTTTTATCGCTAGTTCGTCTACAACAGAGCCAGAAAAAACTCCATCTACTTCTATCCCATAATTAGAAAAGGAATCCTTTGGCGATCGCCACATAAAACCCACCAATGAAATCGTCGGAATCCGGGCTTTCCGATGACGTTGTTTCTATAATTATACACACAGACACTGAAACGTGCGAAAAGTATTTTTAGAAGCCATTCTCAGCGTACCGCACAAACGGCTTCACGGACGCGATTCACACTTGCAAAAACCAACCAACACCATTTGTCTCCCAGCGCCTGGCGCACGTAAATACTTTATTCAATGAACAACAAAACACCACATTCTGAAAGATAAGATAACAAACTTTATGCAAGCACCAACACAAGTCATGAATAGTGATGAAAGAAGGCCAAATGAATGACGTTTATTAAGAGATTAAGTTAGAGAGAGAAATGTGGGCTCTACATCCCAAGGCCAGGCCTGTGACTGAGCTTGTCACAGCTAGAAATAATCAACAAGATGCATAAAAATGGCATAAATACAAATAATTAGTCACATCCTTCTCACACACGTATGTGTACAAAAATGTTTTAATCATACATTCATTTGCATTGTTCTCTACAAGTTTACAAACTGTTAACGTTATAACATAAATTTTTTTTGTAAAACATACTCCTTAGTAAATTTCCTCCAAAATGCCAATCTACTCCATTGTTCGTGTTATGGTTTTAAAAATTGGGGTCCTGAGACCCCATGGGCCTAAAAAAGGAGGCCCAAAAATGGGGTCCAAAGATGTGGACTATTAAATGGACTAAATTAATGTGTGGCCTCAATACATAAATAAATAAATGTTCGTAACATTAGCACATTTGTTCAACTCCTGATAATTATCATACAGCAAAACGATGCATGATGTCAAAAACACTGACCGGACACCACGCTTAAGTCATTCTACCTAGTTTCTAAATTAGCCGTTGGGCAGTACTGATGCGCATTAATGGGAACTACTATTCACTGTTCCATTTTTCACAGTTTGGTCGCTAGATGGTGGCACCATTTTGTTCTGAAACGAAAGCGCGGTTGTCGACACACAATTTGGATATCTGTTGTATTTCTTTGTAAGCGATCTGTCTAACGTGGGACTAGAAATAACTTTGAAGAACCATTGAATTGCTTTGAAGGGACACAATGAAACATGAAAAACCGCATCCATGGTAAAACTTGAAAAACCACGTCCCGCCTCGAAAAACTGCGTAATATCGCTCCAAAACGGCGTCAATGTGAACACTGCTATTTTATCAACCATGGATTGACATAAGCTGGCTTCAGCCTTTCTGGAGTCATCAATGATGTTCAACCAAAACAAACTGTACAAATATTACGTCTCAGTTACATACAGTTAATACATTTGAAACATTATGTTATTAAATTACACAAGTTCACATTTGAAATGGTATATATAGCAGTGATGTTGTCATGCCTACAAGTAGATTGTACCACTACACCAATGTTCCCGCCACTATCCATTTTGACTTGACAATCAAATTAGGTCATCCAGCTAGTTAAACTTAAAAGGTATGTTCATCTATACGGAATTAGCAGAAATAGTAATTTCTAAATGGAAGTCTGATGTGTTGACCTTGGGAAAGTGAGCATTGTTGAACATCAAAGGTAGCTCAGTTGTTTTGCCAATAAAGCTTGTTTTGCTTGTTTACTATTTGAACATGCACCAGTGGTCATGCTTTCAAATTGAGACTATTGTTACGGGCTTACTAAACATAATTTGGCGGGCAGAATACCTTCAACAAAGTTAAGATTGTCATTATATTAATTAATATATTAACAACTTGGTGATATAGTGGCACTGCATGGGTTACTATACTTACTATGGTTTGTCTTTAACCTTGCATCCATAAAACTTTGAACAAGAGCCACCTACGTGCAGCTTCTAATCAGACATTTTCTTAATGTTGTTTTAAAAGTGGGAACATTGCGAACAATGTTTCATGCTTTTGTTATGCAATTTGGTGTGGGTATTATACCTTTAAAATACTTATTCTAGTAATGTGAGCATTATATTACGAAATGAAGTTAGTGGCAGCTCAGTCATCAGTTCAGTTGTTACTAATAAATCCATTCTTACAATAATTATTGTTATAAACATCACCAGCCAGAATCAGTTGTAAATCATTGTACATTGCTTACTGTAGTTTTTTGTTCCCCCTACAGGTGGCACAGGGCTGAAGAAATCTGGGAAGAAATAAGTCATCTGCCCAGATGACCATGAAGTTGTAATATTTAATTAAATAGACCTGTTAATGCATTGGTTTAATCAACGTCTGTGACACGGTACCAAGTTAAACATTTCATGGCATATGGCCAGTTAGGTTATCTTTCTTCTATAATTTGTCATATTTTACAGTACGTTGTGCCACGTAATGTGTTCCACAGATAACCATCATAGTTTGATGATATCGTACTGTTGGTAGGGTTGCACAACCATCTTTACATTTAATGTATTGTCAATTGAAATTACCCTTAAATTGTTAGTTCTGCATTTTTATGGTAAACAGCAATTGCCTTGTGTCAAAATGCTACTTTTCTGAATAAAATAATTTACTTTTGTAAGTTTACCTCGTGATGTGCTAAATACTAAACTAGTCTTGCATGATGTGTAATGTTAACAAAGTGCACTAGAACATGGTCACTGAGGTGAAGTTATTCACTTTGTTAGCTCATCAGTAGGTTGAAACTTCACTATTCTCACTGTAAATACACTGTTTTTCATATTTCTGTCAATAAAATGTTTCCTTTACAATTATAAGGTTTATATGTTTTGATTCATTTGCATGTAGAAGTGTTGATTTCCAAACCAACAAGTTTTCTTCAGTGTGAAAGTGTTCAAGTTGAGACTTGACGTGCAGGTCATTGACTTGAGACTTGACATCTTGCAAGTCACTGACTTGAAACTAGACTTGCAGGTCGTTGGCTTACGGGTCATAAACTTGAGACTTGACTTGCATGTCAATTATTTGAAACTAGACTTGCAGGTCGTTGACGAGAGGCTTGACTTGCAGGTTGTTGGCTTGAGACTTGACTTGCAGATCATTGATTTGAGACTTAACTTGCAGATCATTGACTTGAAACTTAACTTGCAGATCATTGGCTTGAGACTTGACTTGCAGGTCATTGATTTGAGACTTGATTTGAAGGTCGTTGGTTTGAGACTTGTAAACATGTCTGGTAGTTGTGTGCAATCACTGTAAAAATTTAAATTAGCAAAACAAATATAATTTTATCTCCACACTGCAGCACAATTGGAAGAAAAAATATCTGAAATAAGAACAATGTGACTATCTTGGTCTGCCTCCTAGGTTGCCACATTCAACATGGAATTTATATAAATATGAATTTTGAATCATTTGACCATTTGGTATGTTGTGAGGAACAAGCAGTTATCTTACGGTTCCACATGAATCCAATTTTATTCAAAACAATGAATGCGAATGAGCCTACAAGTCGACTAGGTTTCGCCGAGCATGGGCTCGTTTTTAGAATAATTATCGGATGCAATCAACGGGAGATAATCTACACCAATAAACATACATAACAAACATATATCGTATCCAGCTACAGAAAGTAACGTGTATAATCTTATAATATCACTAGAATATCGATGTATGAAGGAGGAGTTGTACAATTTATCATAACAACTTAAATCAGTCGGCGAATTTCTGTCGGTGCCGCTAGCTCATTTGGTAAAGACGTTGGTTCCTTGGCATTTATTTTGTAATCAGACGACGCCGGTTCGATCCCAACACCCAAACCATTGTTTTTTTAACACTGGATAAATACAATTTAGAAACATTGTTATATATAATTACCTTATTTTCATTTTTGTGGTGAATAAATAATTACTACAAAAATATTTACACGCAGTGCATCATAGTATAAAAATGATTTGGTTTATATTACTTGGTGAAAACATTTTAAAAAAGTTAAAAAAAATCAATGGTTGGGTGTCGGGATCGAACCAGCGTCGCCCTATTACGAAATAAATGCCAAAGAACCAATGCCTTTATCAAATGAGCTGGCAGGACCGAACAAAATTTGCTGACTGATTTAAGTTGTTATGATAAATTGTACAACTCCTCCTTCATACATCGATATTCTAATGATATTATAAGATTATACATGTTACTTTCTGGATACGATATATATGTTTGCTATGTATGTATATTGGTGTACATTATCTCCCGTTGATTGCATCCGATATAATTATTCTAAAAACGAGCCCAAGCTCAGCGAAACCTAGTCGACTTGTAGGCTCATTCGCATTCATTGTTTTGAATAAAATTGAATTCGTGTGGAACCGTAAGATAACTGCTTGTTCCTCTATGATGACTAGTGTTTGTATTACATTGGAATATTGCACAATAACTCTGACGCTCGTTTCGACCCCAAAACTATCCATGTAAACATGCTCTGAATGCATAGAAAGGGTCGGCCTGCTGCGAGTGTGAGTCATGTGACGTTAAGATACCACGTGATCGCCTAGCTCATAAAATTTTAATTAATGTTCTCGGATGTTACATACAATGTTAAACTTTGTGTACACATGGAAAACGGATTTTAGCTAATCCCTTGTTTTTATTTCCTTTTTGTTGTTGACAGTTTTCAATATACAAGGTCATTCTTGAGAAGCAAAATATATTTTAAAACGCAAAATCAGACTTATGAGCTCATAAGGATGTTAATGAAACGGCCCTTCAACGTGACACCTAGTGAAAATGCCTGCTGATCTTTAACCAGGTGACGAGCTCATTTCACCAACAAGCTACCGGCAGCACCCGCAGGTAGCCACATAAAAAGCATTAGTTCGTTGACAACTGTCAGTTGTATTTCTGGATTAAGCTCTGATTTTGATACTGAAATAACCTCAAATCAATGAGATATTTGTGGTCTTACGCCGGCTTACCCTCGGAAGCAAAGCGAAAGTGATAATGGTGAAACAACTGATCACGTCAAGTAACACATATCTGCAGCTAAGTAACTAATGTGTTTAGCATGAATATGATTGTGAATCCTACATTACCAAGTTTACTGGTGGTGATGTTGAAAATGGAAAGACAGTCTGATTTGATCACGTTGTACATACGTATATGTGCACACGCGCATGTACGTGTTAAAGCAAATTGTACTTGAATGTTTCCTTCCTTTAGGATTTAAAAAGTTGGAATTGATTTTTGGCAAGGTATAATTGGAATTGACTAAAATCGGAACAGAAATTGGAATTGACCCCATAACTGGAAGTTCTGATATAATGCCAGTGCCGAATATAGATTTATACTATGATCAGACAAGGTATCCTGCTATGGGAAAGATCAACCTGTTGCCAGTGGAAAGTGAAATGAAGAAGAGGAAAGAGACCACCATCCAGCATCAGCAGACAGTCACTAACATGGAACTCCAGGAGAGAAGAAACAGAGAAGGTAGCCACACTTGGGAAAACAGGAGAAAATGGCAGGAAACAAGCAACACGAGAGCATCTTGGTCGATGAGCTATGCTGCCAGCAAGCAAATAGACCTAAATATATAAGTAAGTGTTACTATTATTTCTGCTGTATGGGAACACTCCCATGTTACTGACATTCCTTTTTTTGACTGGTATACAAGTTTATAATAACACAAATGTAAAATGATTACAAGGTTAAAACTCTATACGTGGTGACATGTAATCTGTGGATATTTATATAACATTTATTGCTGGTTATTAAGGTGTGTGTGGCTTCTCATAACAATCAGTGAGCAATTGATTGCTTGATTTTGTGATATGAAATTACTAGTTATATAACCATTCACTGTTTGACATCATTACTAGATTGAAAAAGATTGTCCGAGGTGAAGAGATTTGTAACTTGAATAGATTCTGAGCAACCTGTTTACTTTTTATGTGACATGTCCAGATTTGAAGAAACTACCAGAGAGTGTCTTATACCTGTATAGTGAAATTCTTAATAGCACTAACAGTGACTTGAGTGAAATTCTTAATAACACTAACAGTGACTTCAGTGCCTGTGTAGCCCTGTTTATTTCTAGAATTATGTGAGACTAACACTAACTTAAAAGTATATTATTAAAACACATGATCGTTAATATTTTGGTGCTCATTACACTTTTCACATTACGGATTAAACTAACAGTGCATTATTTATACAGCTGAGGGAGGAGCAGGAAGAAGGGATGGGTGGAGAGGTGGGTGGATGGGGGAAGGGAGCGAGGTGGAGGGAGACGAGAGATAGATGAAGGGAATCAGATGGAGGCTGGTGGAGAATGGGAGGAAGAGAGAGAGGGACAGAGTGGACGTTTGGTGGAGAGGGGGGAAGGAGTTTGGCTGACTTGTGGAGAAAAGGGTGCAGTGGGCGAATGGTTAGAGTGCTGGACTGTCGTTCGGAGCAACCAGAGTTTGAATCCTGGTGCTGGCCGGGCGGTGGTTTGGAAATGGTTCGGCTGCCTTGTTGAAACTTGGGCAATTTTGTTCAGAACACATTGCCTGTATCTTTTCAAACAAATGCTGTAACTATAAGCCATTGGTCCCGTCTATCTGGTGTCTATGCCAGGGGAAGTATAAGTTACCATGCAGGGAAATGGAAAAACCTGTCATGGACTCACTGAGTTGGGATCTCATTCTAAAAAAAAATCTACAACAAAATCATCAAATGATGTTGGTCATATAAAGGAAGAAGGGTTTCGACAGATGAGAGGGGAAGGGGTTTGACAGACCGGCGGAGAGAGGGGAAGGGGTTTGACAGACAGGTGGAGAGGGAAAAGAGTTTGACAGAAAGGTGGAGAGAGGAGAATGAGTTTGGCAGACAGGTGGGGAGAGAGAGGAAAGAGTTTGAAAGAAAGGTGGAGAGTGAAATAGTTTGACAGAAAGGTGGAGAGAGAGGAAGAGGTTTGACAGACAGATGGAGAGAAGGGAAGGGGTTTGCAGACTGACAGACATATGGAGAGAGGGGAAAGGGTTTGACAGCCAGATGGAGAGAGGGGAAGGGGTTTAACAGAAAGGTGGAGAGAAAGGAAGGGGTTTGACAGACAGTTGGAGACATGGGAAAGGGGTTTGACAGACAGGTGGAGAGGGGAAGGGGATTGAGAGACAGGTGGAGAGAGGGGAAGGAATTTGACAGACAGGTGGAGAGAGGGGAAGTGATTTGGCAAAAAGGAAAAGAGCGGGTAAGGAGTTTGATATACAAGTGGAGAGAAGGGGAATGAGTTTGACAGACAGAGGTTTAGAAAGAGGGAAGGAGTTTCACAGACACGTGGAGAGAGAGAGGGAAGGAGTTTCGCAAACAGGTGGAGAGAAAAGGAAGGACGGAGTTTGACTGACAGGTGGAGAGAGGGCGAAGGAATTTCACACATGAGTGGAGAGAGAGGGAAGGCGTTTGACAGACAGATAGAGAGAGGGGAAGGGGTTTGACAAAAAAGTGGAGAGACAAGAAAGAGTCTGACAGAAAGGTGGAGAGATGAGAAGGAGTTTGACAGAAAGGTGGAGAGATGGGGAAGGGGTTTGACAGAAAGGTGGAGAGAGAGGAAGGGGTTTGACAGACAGATGGATAGGGAAGGGGATTGACAAAAAGGGAGAGAGCTGATAAGGAGTTTGATATACAAGTGGAGAGAAGGAGAATGAGTTTGACAGACAGACAGGTGGAGATAGAGGGAATGGAGTTTCACAAACAGATGGAAAGAAAAGGAAGGAGTTTAACCAACAGGTGGAGAGTGGGGAAGGAGTTTGATATACAAGTGGAGAGAAGAGGAATGAGTTTGACAAACAGACAGACAGACAGGTGGAGAGAGAGGGAAGGAGTTTCACAAACAGGTGGAGAGAAAAGGGAGGAGTTTGACTGAAAGGTGGAGAGTGGGGAAGGAGTTTGACAGACAGACAGGTGAAGAGAGGGCGAAGGAATTTCACACACACACACGTGGATAGACAGGGAAGGAGTTTCAGACAGGTGGACAGGGAGGGAAGGAGTTTTACAGATATGTGGAGAAAGATGGAGGGAGAGGAACACACAGGAGGAAGGAGTAGAACACACAGACAGAGAGAGGGGTAAGGTGTCGTGAGCATAATGAGGCAGATGGAGAGAATGTGAAAGGGTTGACGGGAAGGGAGAGAGTTTGTGCTCATTTTGATATCGGGTCATGTGTATGCAAGCATATGTGAGTCCATGCATGCATGCATTCACACACACACACATACCTTGTGCATGCAATGACATTGAAGCTTACTCGCATGCATGTATGCAAACGTCATTGTCATTGACACAGGGGACAAACAACTTAATAGTTTATATCAACATAAAAGAGCTTCGTACTTTTAAGAGTATTGTTGTTTGAATGTATACACATGTATTAGCCAAGCCTTAAATGTTTGTTCCATTTAATAGAAACGTCTGAGTCTCAGACAGACCTAACAGCTTGAACTTCACCTAGATCTAAACGTCTGAGTCTCAGACAGACCTAACAGCTTGAACTTCACCTAGATCTAAACGTCTGAGTCTCAGACAGACCTAACAGCTTGAACTTCACCTAGATCTAAACGTCTGAGTCTCAGACAGACCTAACAGCTTGAACTTCACCTAGATCTAAACGTCTGAGTCTCAGACAGACCTAACAGCTTGAACTTCACCTAGATCTAAACGTCTGAGTCTCAGACAGACTTAACAGCTTGAACTTCACCTAGATCTAAACGTCTGAGTCTCAGACAGACCTAACAGCTTGAACTTCACCTAGATCTAAACGTCTGAGTCTCAGACAGACCTAACAGCTTGAACTTCACCTAGATCTAAACGTCTGAGTCTCAGACAGACTTAACAGCTTGAACTTCACCTAGATCTAAACGTCTGAGTCTCAGACAGACTTAACAGCTTGAACTTCACCTAGATCTAAACGTCTGAGTCTCAGACAGACTTAACAGCTTGAACTTCACCTAGATCTAAACGTCTGAGTCTCAGACAGACTTAACAGCTTGAACTTCACCTAGATCTATTGAGAGGAGAAATAAAGCAACTAATACACCACTGAGGCTCTGACAATCCTACCTACTTCTCAGTGCTAGCTAACTTATAATCTGACAACCTACAAAGGTTATAATTTTTAATTAAATACATGCATGCTCCCACTGTGTTCATTGACCAGTTAAGGCTACAGACTTTGTGATAAGAAGCTATTTGTTCTATTGTCATCCAGCAGAGTTCCAGACAAAAGGGCGACCCTCCTGGGCTGCGATTAACCCTTTTTATGAAAACACTGTTTATATAACATGACATGTAATTAACATACATGGGATGAAATCTGCCTGATCTGAGACATTGGCCAGGGACTGGTCATGTGACATGACCATAGTAAAGTTAGTCTGCTGAGATATGTCAAATTTATTCAGAGATTTCAATTGTGTTTCTTGTGAAGTAAGCAGTGTCTAGTATAACAAGTCTGGTCTCGTACGTAAAGTTGTCGCATTGTATGTTTATTTTTGTGAATTTTCACCTCGGGGAGGGTCTTGAAGAGCCACACTCGGTACCGGAGTTGGCCCCAGTTCAAAGTTTCCTAATTAAATAAATTAGCATTATTGTTAAAATAGGGACACTATTATCATTGTAATTTAGTTTTTAACTTAATTACACCTTAGCCTTAGATTTGGGATTGACATTCCTTACTATTTATTGCCTAATGATATATATATATATACAGCTGTATATATATAATTATATATAATAAATTATTATATGTTATTTATTCCAATCTGTATTTCTACATTAAGTAGACAAATAAAATAAATTTGTGACCTACTGTTGTTAAAATTGTTGGTTTGTAATATTTCTGTATATTAATTGCGGGACATGGTTGTTTGCCACTATTTAACATATACTAGATGTTTCTTCCACTCATCAATACACATTGCTCTTGGTTTGTTGCTCCATGGGTGGATGTAAGCTAGTGTGATACCCATTGCTCTTGGTTTGTTGCTCCATGGGTCGGTGTAAGCTAGTGTGATACCCATTGCTCTTGGTTTGTTGCTCCATGGGTGTGTGTAAGCTAGTGTGATAACGATTGCTCTTGGTTTGTTGCTCCATGGGTAGGTGTAAGCTAGTGTGATACCCATTGCTCTTGGTTTATTGCTCCATGGGTTGGTGTAAGCTAGTGTGATACCCATTGCTCTTGGTTTGTTGCTCCATGGGTAGGTGTAAGCTAGTGTGATACCCATTGCTCTTGGTTTGTTGCTCCATGGGTAGGTGTAAGCTAGTGCGATAAACATTGCTCTTGGTTTGTTGCTCCATGGGTGGGTGTAAGCTAGTGTGATACCCATTGCTCTTGGTTTGTTGCTCCATGGGTAGGTGTAAGCTAGTGTGATAAACATTGCTCTTGGTTTGTTGCTCCATGAGTGGGTGTAAGCTAGTGTGAAACACATTGCTCTTGGTTTGTTGCTCCATGGGTGGGTGTAAGCTAGTGTGATACCCATTGCTCTTGGTTTGTTGCTCCATGGGTAGGTGTAAGCTAGTGTGATACCCATTGCTCTTGGTTTGTTGCTCCATGGGTAGGTGTAAGCTAGTGTGAAACACATTGCTCTTGGTTTGTTGCTCCATGAGTGGGTGTAAGCTAGTGTGAAACACATTGCTCTTGGTTTGTTGCTCCATGGGTGGGTGTAAGCTAGTGCGATAAACATTGCTCTTGGTTTGTTGCTCCATGGGTGGGTGTAAGCTAGTGTGATACCCATTGCTCTTGGTTTGTTGCTCCATGGGTAGGTGTAAGCTAGTGTGATACCCATTGCTCTTGGTTTATTGCTCCATGGGTGGGTGTAAGCTATAGTGATACTCATTGCTCTTGGTTTGTTGCTCCATGGGTAGGTGTAAGCTAGTGTGAAACACATTGCTCTTAGTTTGTTGCTCCATGAGTGGGTGTAAGCTAGTGTGATACCCATTGCTCTTGGTTTATTGCTCCATGGGTGGGTGTAAGCTAGTGTGATACTCATTGCTCTTGGTTTGTTGCTCCATGGGTAGGTGTAAGCTAGTGTGAAACACATTGCTCTTAGTTTGTTGCTCCATGGGTGGGTGTAAGCTAGTGTGATACCCATTGCTCTTGGTTTGTTGCTCCATGGGTAGGTGTAAGCTAGTGTGATACCCATTGCTCTTGGTTTGTTGCTCCATGGATAGGTGTAAGCTAGTGTGATACCCATTGCTCTTGGTTTGTTGCTCCATGGGTAGGTGTAAGCTAGTGTGAAACACATTGCTCTTAGTTTGTTGCTCCATGGGTGGGTGTAAGCTAGTGTGATACCCATTGTTCTTGGTTTGTTGCTCCATGGGTAGGTGTAAGCTAGTGTGATACCCATTGCTCTTGGTTTGTTGCTCCATGGGTAGGTGTAAGCTAGTGTGATACCCATTGCTCTTGGTTTGTTGCTCCATGGGTAGGTGTAAGCTACTGCGATAAACATTGCTCTTGGTTTGTTGCTCCATGGGTAGGTGTAAGCTAGTGCGATAAACATTGCTCTTGGTTTGTTGCTCCATAGGTGGGTGTAAGCTAGTCTGATAACCACTGTCCTTGGTTCCTTGCAAGTTCATCTTCCTGGGCAGCATCATAAATTTCCAAGGAGGTGCAGGAGAAGATATCAAAACATGATTTGGAAAAGTAAGGTCACCATTTGTGAATCTACAACAGCTATGGAGATCCTCAGCATACTCCTGAAAAACAAAACTCAGAATCAACCAGAGCAATGTCCTCTCTGTTCTCCAGTATGGCTCAGAGTGCTGGCGCATGACACAACAAGACACCAATAGACTCTCCAGCTTCCACAACATCTGCCTAAGGAAGGTAATGAAAGTATACTGGCCTGAGACCATCTCCAACACAAGACTCCACCAAGCTACACATCAACAACATATCTGCCTCACCCTAAAAGAGAGGAGGTGGACATGGCTCGGCCATGTCTACAGGGTGAGCAGCTACTTGCAGCATTGGCCTGGACGTCAGAAGGAATTAGAAAAAAGAGGTGGACCAAAACAACTTGGTGATGAACAATAGAAGAACTGAAGACTGCTGAGCTGACTTGGGGCACAGCATAGACAGAGGGGTCTGGCAAGATCTTGTGCAAGCCTTACGTGCCACATGGCATGAATAGGATAAGTAAGTAAGTAAATAAGTAAGTAAGTTGGTTAGTTTCTCAGCATGTGGGTGTAGTCTAGTTAGTTATTATTAAGATCCATTTTGATTGAGGGGGTTCTTTCATGAGAGACAGCTTTTAATTACTACGCTGTTGGTATATAATATTTTGTATGTATGGCTCTTTTTGAATTTGACAAAAGGTGTCATGATTGTTTTGAATTTGTGGGGAGGACTTGCATACCCGCAGCTGTGAAAATACAATTGTACAAATATTCAAAACTATTCATGTAGAATCTACTATACGCTATAATGTTTAAATGTTAAACAAATTATGCCCAAATAAGATTGGAGCCCACTAGAAAATGGCAGCCCAAGTCAATGAAGGCAAATGTTAATGCTAGGAACGGGGTTAATTATTTGTGTCAATCCCTCAGAGCAGGGATACCATGTACAGCATATATTCTTGCCAGGCTACAAGAGACGTAATTGTTGGATACTAAGACTTATATAAAAGGACATGAAGATTTTTTCCGGTCTTAGACTGCTGTACTGTGTTTGTTGGCAATCAACATTACTAGGCTGTGAATGGTATATAAACTGACTTGAGCTCACGGCTGGCTCATTCCAGTTCTAATCCTGTATCAACACTGGTAAGTGCAATTAATTCATAAGTTGTTAAGTGTGATTCACTCATAAGTTGCTCTTAGGTGTGATTCACTCATAAGTTGTTGTTAAGTGTGATTCCCTCATATGTTGCTCTTAGGTGTGATTCACTCATAAGTTGTTGTTAAATGTGATTCACTCATATGTTGCTCTTAGGTGTGATTCACTCATAAGTTGTTGTTAAGTGTGATTCCCTCATATGTTGCTCTTAGGTGTGATTCACTCATAAGTTGTTGTTAAGTGTGATTCCCTCATATGTTGCTCTTAGGTGTGATTCACTCATAAGTTGTTGTTAAGTGTGATTCCCTCATATGTTGCTCTTATGTGTGATTCACTCATAAGTTGTTGTTAAGTGTGATTCACTCATATGTTGCTCTTAGGTGTGATTCACTCATAAGTTGTTTTTAAGAGTGATTCCCTCATATGTTGCTCTTAGGTGTGATTCACTCATAAGTTGTTGTTAAGTGTGATTCCCTCATATGTTGCTCTTAGGTGTGATTCACTCATACGTTGTTGTTAAGTGTGATTCCCTCATATGTTGCTCTTAGGTGTGATTCACTCATAAGTTGTTGTTAAGTGTGATTCCCTCATATGTTGCTCTTATGTGTGATTCACTCATAAGTTGTTGTTAAGTGTGATTCCCTCATATGTTGCTCTTAGGTGTGATTCACTCATAAGTTGCTGTTAAGTGTGATTCCCTCATATGTTGCTGTATGCAGTACTGTAGTTAACTATAAAAGTTATTTTATAAAAACCTTCTTGAAATAGTTGTACTGAGGTGATTTTGCAATTGATGAACTGTTTCAGTAAAGGGAAATCAAAGGCGACTTTATTTTTATATTGCCTTGTCATGGTTATATATATTATTATTATAACAATATGTTGCATATCAAGTATACAAAGCGCCAAAGACAACATGCCTTTCCTAGCCATGGGTAAGTGTTCATTATAATTACTAAGTTAACTAAGTCACCACAGTGGTTTTGAGGTCATTGGTTGGTTTATGTCATTGACAGAGAATCAATTGTATACCACTGAGGAAGAGATGTGTTGTGGTACCAACTGCTGAGCTAATTTGAGTAGGTTTCAAGTATTATTGCAAGGGCCACAGCTCCTTTAAACTTTTGAAGCTTCCTTGATTGCTGCTACTTTAGCTGAACTTTAGGAAATATGTTCACTGAATTAAATTAAACAAATAAAATGAGAAAACTTGTGTTTATGAGTGTCCCCTTGTTCACTAAACCCTTTTGTGGGATGCAGGATCATAGTGTTTGGAACATCAGACTATATCTAGGGAATGTAGTTTTGAACCATCTTGCTGCCATTTTGAATTCTGGACTAACCCCACATTGCCTCATTTAACTCAGTTACATAAATGTATAGCTGAAAATAGATAATAAGCATTTCTTGCAATTGACAATGGTGGATATAATTATGTGAATGAATAATGTGGACACAGTAATTGTAGCATGGGTAAATACTTTCCAGAGAATTCAAAATGGTATTCAAATGAATACATGCCTGCATGTGAATTGTAAAGCACTTTAACTGTCCACAACACTGTATATGAGAACTTATCTGAAATTGCGAACTTCCAATGTGATATGACTGGTCTTGTCGGTGTTACTTTAGCAGCATCAAGTGGCAGCAATGAAGAACAGCGTGCAGCTGGAGCCAGTGAAGCAGATACAGGTAAGACATTGTGTCTTAGATCAAAGCAGCCTACAGTAAAACCAGAAGCTTCTTATGAACCTGGTGAAATACGTTTATGATGTGATTTTTTAATAGCATGTATATCTTATGCTCTTAGGGAGATCAGATTGGAAGTCACATTTACAAAAAATAGTTTTATTAATCATCAGTATGTAAACTGCTTCTGGATAATGTGTTTTTTCTGTTAATGTGTTCTATATTACAAAAGTACTTGTATTATAATATTTTAATTGCATGTCTAGTTTATGCAGTGTCCTTTTGAAATTGGCTGAGTAATCGATTAATTAAATATTACACTTAACGTGTGGGATCATAATGTCAAACATCCCAGTAAATAAACACAATATTTGTCTCAACTGTGCAACTGCATTAGAGCCTTGCGCATTGGTCTCGGCATGAACAAGGCTATGTGCATTAGAGCCTTGCGCATTGGTCTCGGCATGAACAAGGCTATGTGCATTAGAGCCTTGCACATTGGTCTCGGCATGAACAAGGCTATGTGCATTAGAGCCTTGCGCATTGGTCTCGGCATGAACAAGGCTATGTGCATTAGAGCCTTGCGCATTGGTCTCGGCATGAACAAGGCTATGTGCATTAGAGCCTTGCACATTGGTCTCGGCATGAACAAGGCTATATGCATTAGAGCCTTGCACATTGGTCTCGGCATGAACAAGGCTATGTGCATTAGAGCCTTGCACATTGGTCTCGGCATGAGCAAGGCTATGTGCATTAGAGCCTTGCACATTGGTCTCGGCATGAGCAAGGCTATGTGCATTAGAGCCTTGCACATTGGTCTCGGCATGCACAAGGCTATGTGCATTAGAGCCTTGCACATTGGTCTCGGCATGAACAAGGCTATGTGCCATGTATACATTCAGTGTGTCTAACATTCCGTGGCACCACCGAAATTGTAAAAATTTGATGTCCTTGATTTGTAAGTGGGTGTAAGCTTGTTTAAAATTAATTCATTAATCAGTTTGAAATGCGGTTCAGGGACGACCTGTGGCGTCTCAATTTTGAGGTTTTAGTTAGGTGGCGGGACGATAACTGTCACCTGACGAATATGATTAAAGATCTCATTGAGGCGCTGCAGTCACTCGGCCTGAATGACATCGTCGAAGTTGTTCGAGTTGGTGAGTGTCAGTTGGTTCAAAATTCAAATTGATATGTTTTCATTGTGTTCACATATGGCCTATCATCGTCCCACAAGTTTATATGACGGCCATATGTCTAAAGACAATAAATCAATTATTACATTGCCACTTAAGTTAGGACTGTTTGAACTACTGCTCTGTTACTCTAACCATTTCTTTTTAGATGCTCCATAAACAGCTAAGCTGTTGCAGCTTGTCCATTCTTGGTCTTATATCTTTTTTGTTATTAAAAGTCCGCCATAGAAAATGTCTAGAGGAGAGGCTTAATTAAAAAAAGTTTCTGACCTGATGTGGGTTGGATAAGGGAGTTGTCAGTGTTTAATTAGCTTAGAGTGAATAAATTAGTAGTTCATTCATAGTAATAAGTAACTAAACTGATCTATACTAGCTTGACATGTCTGGGTGATACAGTGTATCCTCACATGCAATAATGTCTATATTTATAGTAATTTATATTTGCATATAGCAGATCAGATTCAATAGATTATTGGTATCTTTATCACACCCACTAAAATATGTTAATAAAACTCCCTAATGTCTATAATCATCATGAAGGTCATGACATCCATGTAGTCTGTGTAACAATGCTTTTGGACATTGGGGGATTTTAGTGACAGATTTTAGTGGCTATGATAAAGATACAAATATCCTAATGCATCTATATATGCTAATATAAATTATTGCATGTGAGAATACTACATTTTGGAACAATGGACATTCTTCTACAACTTTTTGATAATAGGGTTACTACTAAATACACAGTGCCAGATTTATTGCTGCACGTCTAGATAGAATAATATGAAATACCCACATATTCTTTTTGACAGGATTGAAAATGATTACCTATAAAGGTTACCTTCTTCTTGGAACATTTCGTCTCACTATCAGCGAAGTTCATCAGGCAGTTACCGCTAGATGGCAACACTCTAACACAGTGTTGTCACTGGTGATGGCCCCCTGGTCACAGCTGGCTGGCTCTTTTGGAGATCATTGTGGACATGTGTACAGTATCGCCATCTAGCGGTAGTTGTCCGAGGAAGTTCGCTGATAGAGAAACAAAATGTCAATGTAAAAAAATTAAAAGACTAATAATTTGAACCATCCTTTCTGACAACTGTCTTCACTCAGATGAAATATATATATATTCACATGAAATGTGTATCTATTTCAGAGGAAGTCAACCAGCTAAAGGAAAACATCAAACAGGAAAAGGAAAAAAGACGAGCTTGTCGAGGTACTCTTTCATTTACAGCTTCACAGATTTAGCTGTCTTTATATAATGACTCACAATATCTATCTTACTCAGCTAAAACTAGGATGTTAGAAGTTGTATGTGAGTTATACATATTTGTGTGAAACAGTTTGGTATCAGTGCACAGAATCATTGTACAAAATGTATATTTGTCTATTTATGGTGAACAGGGTGATTTTTTAATATATTGTAACTTTGTTATCATCAGTTCTGGTTGGCAATTAGACACTGAAGTTTGTTTAAACTTGTTATACCTCTCCTATCCACAAAAGGACAATGCTGTGTGAATGTTGAGATGTGACAAAATTAAGTTCACCCATATACTACAATAACGATATATTAACATAGTTACAACCCAAAAACAGATGTGCTTTCAAGAATATAACTGATATTTTAAAGGAGTGAATGGATATAATTTGTTCCACGTATATAGAAGTTTCCAAAAAGGCCGTGAAGTTTATATTGATGATAAAACATGTCATTGTTCTAAGTTGATGAAATATATAGATCCTGACACGAACATTGTATTTGTCTCAGACAAGGGCCTACGTGAGCTGGAGCAGCGCAAGGCCGCTGAAGGTAGTTTCATTTACTACTTTACAGATTTAACAGACTTTATATAATAACTGGAAACATCTTACTCATCTTAACGTTTGGTACGGGGACATGTTGGAAACTGTTGAATATGTCTGATTAATGGGTGGTAGCAGTGCTTTGAAATGTACTTAAGTACAAGTACTTTTTGTTGATAAAGTACCAGTACATCATGGTTACTTATGTACATTACAAGTACTTTTCAATGTACTTAAGTACAAGGTAACACATTTTTGGAGGACTTAACCCATTTGTATTAGGGGTAGGGACAGTACTAAAGCTGGGTGCAAATATTATTGTTTATGAAGGAGGAGGAGTTTGCGATGGGAAAGTTGAAAATAACGTAACTTATCAAATAACTTTCTAAGAAATAAATAAAAGAGTTACAGTTAAATTAGTATACAGTAAACCTCGCCTAATTCGGACTCGCCTAAGTCGGATCTTCGCTCAGCTCAGACAGAATTCCGAGGATTGGTTGATTTGTAATGTATTTCCCATAAAAATCTATGTCTAAGTCGGGTTATGTAAGTTTAATCTGACTATGAGCAAACTTCATCAGATGGTTACCACTAGTTGGTGACACAGGGGTCTTGCACAGTGATGACAGTTGGCTGGCTCTTTGGGAAATCATTAGATATGTGTACAGTATCGCCATTTAGTGGTAGTTGTCATAAGAAATGTCATAAGAAGAAAGGGAAACTAACTGTAAGAAGTTAAAAGAATATCCATTTGAACCATCCTTTGTGACAACTCCCTTTGCTCAGATGAAACAAATATTTACATGAACATTGTATCTATTTCAGAGGAAGTCATCCAGCTAAAGGAAAACATCAGACAGGAAAAGGAAAAAAGACGAGCTTGTTGAGGTACTCTTTCATTTACAGCTTCACAGATTTAACTGTCTTTATATAATGACCCACAATATCTATCTTACTCAGCTAAAACTAGGATATTAGAAGTACAGAAATTTCCCAAAAAGGCACTGAAGTTTGTATTAATAAAACGTCATTGTTCTAACGTGATGAAATATGTACCCTGACATGAACACTGTATTTATTTCAGAGAAGGCCCTACTCGAACAAACCCAACGCAAGGCTGCTGAAGGTACAGTTTCATTTACAGCTTTATTGATTTAACAGACTTTATGTAATAAAGTCTAAATGTTTGGTTTTAGACATGTTAAAAACAGTTGAATATATGTGATTGAGGGCTAGGGAGCAGTACTTTGAAATGCACTTAAGTGCAAGGTCTTTTTTGATAAAGTAGTTAAGTACTAGTACATCATGGTTACTTATGTACATTACAAGTACATTTCAAAGTTCTTAAGTGTAAGTGCAGGTACTTTTTGAAGGACTTGTATTAGAGGTAGGGACTGAGTACTAAAACTAGGTGTGTGAATTATAAATATTATAATAACTTAAATAAATTAAAAAATTGTCTTCAATTTCAACCTTAAAAATAGAATTAATGTAGAATATAAAAATATTAATTGTTTGACCTTGACCCACTCAGAGACAGTTACGGGCAATTATGTTCAATGTTAATCAAATGTGGATCCTGACACGAACACTGTATTTATTTCAGACGAGGTTCGTCAGCTGAAAGAAACAATCAAGCTCGAACAAGAACAGAGAAAGGCAGCTGAAGGTACAGTTTCATTTACACTGTCATAGATTTAATAGTGAAGCATCTTACTAAAACATGAAACTGTTAAATTAATTGAGTATACATGTAAAAGCCAAAAATATCAAATATAAAATAGATTTTGTGGCATTGGAACGTATACAATACAAAATATATGAAACATCTTACTGAAAACAAAAGGCTGCTGTTTGAACAAGTAACAGTAGATTTAACAAGATTGCCACCCAGAGAATTAACTCTAAATGGCAGGTGGACAAGGAAGCCCTTTGGCTTATCGAGAGTCCAACCCTTTTATCTATATGTATCCCGCCTTTCTGAGGTATGTGTCAATTTTATTTTTAAACATTCACATTACTAGCACTCACACAATCAGCAGATAATCTGTTCCATTCATTTACAGTCCTTTGTGAAAATGTCCTCTAGTCTTTCTATCTTTCTTAACTGAAAAAACTGATTTTCCTATAAATATTGTTATAACCATTAAATATTTTAAACACTTCTATCTGATCTCCTCTCAATCTCATGGTCTCTAATGTTGTTAAACCACATTCTTTTAGGCGTTTTTCATAACTAAGATCCCTCAGTTTTGGTATAATTTTAGTCGCTCTCCTCTGTACTCTTTCTAGCATATCTATGTCCTTCTTGCGGTATGACCTCCACGCTTGTATACAATATTCTAAATAAGGCCTAACTATTGTTTTGTACAGTGGTATTATTAGTTCTTTTTATGCTATATTTTGCCTAATTAATCCAAGGATTTTATTTCCCTTTGAAGCTGCAATTACCACACTGCTCTGAAACCTTCATATCAGCACTAATGGTTAATCCTAAGTCCAACATTTGCTACTTTTCAGACCATTTGATCAATCTGTCAAGATCATCTTGTAAATGCTGTCTATCTCCATCACTTTTAATTCTTCTAAACACTTTTGTATCATCCGCAAACTTCAGCTCCTTACTTGTTATATCATCGTCCAAATTGTCGATATATATTAAGCATAATATAGGTCCCAGTACTGATCCCTGTGGAACCCCACTCAAAACTGATTTCCAGTTTGAAGCCTCCCCATCAACAACCACGCGTTGTCTTCTGTCAATCAGCCATTTTCCTATCCAGTTAATTATACCATTTCCTATGCCATGGGCCTTTAGTTTAAGCAGTAATCTTTGATGTGGCACTTTGTCAAAAGCTTTTTGAAAATCTAAGTAGATGATATCTACTGGTGAACCCTCGTCTACCCACTTAGCGATATCTTCCAAAAACATAACATTTGTTAAGCATGATCTCGCTTTTAGAAACCCATGTTGAGATGGGTTTATCAAGTTATGTTTATCAAGAAAATCCGCCATGTGATCTTTAATTAGTCTTTCTAATAATTTGCAAATCATTGATGTTAAACTCACTGGTCTATAGTTCTCTGACTTGTTTCTCGAACCTTTTTTAAATAACAGTATAATGTTTGCACCTTTTCATTCTAAAGGAACCACTCCCTCTTCTAATGGCAAATTGAAAACTCTTGCAAGCGGTACACTAATTTGTTCTACAATTACCAATAGTAGTTTGGGTGGAATCCCATCCACTCCAGGTGATTTATTATCCTTCATAGCCCTTAGTTTCTTAGTTACCATTTCCGGGGTTACAATTAACTGTCCTAAATAATCTGATTCTGTCCCCTTGAACTTAGCCTCTGGTACTGGCAGTGAACTAATATCTTCTCTGGTAAACACTTAACTAAAATACTCATTCAGGTTTTCTGTCATTAAGAATCCTTCTGATATTATATTTCCAGCACTATCTTCTAGAGGACCAACCTTATCCTGAACTTTCTGTTTGCTTCGAACATACGCATAAAAATTCTTGCTGTCATGTTTTATATTACTAGCTAATTGTTGTTCATAACTTCTCCTTGAATTTCTAATTTCAGCTGTAGCTTTTTTTATAAATGTTGTAGTCTTCAATATTTCCAGTATGTCTATATGACTTCCACATCATTTGTTTGTACTTAATTTTTCTAATGGCTTCTTTCGATAAGTGTTTCTTTTTGGACCGTTTCCCTTGTTTTGTCAAGGGAACAAATTTATCGATGATGCACTCAATTTCACTCTTTAAGATATTCCAGCATTCTGTTGCTGTCTTATTCTTCAGTGTGTTATTCCAGTCTATCTTTGCTAAATATTTCCTCATGTCCTTATATCTTCCTTTGTGGAAATTTCTCCTGTACTGCTTTTTACTATTTCTTTCCGATTTTATTTTGATGGTAAAATATATCTGGTTGTGATCACTAGTCCCCAGTAGCTCACATATATTGACATTGTCAACTAATTCATTTTTTTGTGCGGACAAAACTATGTCTAACACATTCTCACCCCTGGTTGGTTCTAGCACATGTTGAGAAAGGAAAGTATCTTGAACTAAAACTAAAAACTTGTGGTCCTTACTCCCTGTACTCTGTTGTAGAGATTTCCATTGTATATGCCCATGGTTAAAACCCCCCATAATAACAGTCCCATTTGCTTACTTCCCTTATAGCATTTTGTATTTTTTCATTCTCTTCTATGCTTATGTTTGGACTAAACTAACCCAACCATTAACATTGAGTTTCCTGTAACTATGTTACACCAAACAGCTTCTTTGCAATCTGTTTCTCTTTCTAATTTTATTTCATAAGCCTGGATAGATTCTTTAATATATAAAATAACTCCACCTCCCTTTCTTCCTATTCTATCTTTCCTAAACATTACATATCTTGTCAATCCCATTTCGGCATCTGATATATATCTGTGGTGATTCGGTTATACCTATTATGTGAGGGTTAATATCTTCTACCATAATGTTCATTTCTTTTGTTTACTATACTCCTTGCATTTAAACAAACACATTTATATCCAGCTTCAGAACAGTTTTCCAGACTGTTCTTTGCTGATTTATTTGTGCTGTCTTTATCTATGCCTCCAGTTTCAGGCTTCTCTGTGAGTCCCTCCTGCGAATCTAGTTTAAATAGATGCAACCTGTCCCACTGTCAACAGATCGCAGAAGGTTCTCTGAGAATACTGCTGTCCCCTTTCCACTTAGATAGAGGCCACTTCTCACGTACATATCTTCCATCCCAACAAAGTACCCCCATAAATCTGTGAATCCCACCCCCTCTTCTTCACACATCTGCTCAACTAGTGCGTTGTATGTTTCGTGTACTATCTGCTGTTATTTAAAGACTAAGCGAAATGAACCTTTTTTAATTCCAAATCTGTATGATATATACAATAAAAATAGTGTCCTAATATTCAACTAATTCCACCATTGACTGCAGCTGGAGGACTTCTGTGTCTGGAATAGCTCTCAGTATTCCATCACTGACTGGAGCTGTGCAAAGGGTCTTCTGTAGCTGGTCCGGCTGTCAGAATCCATTATTGAATGCAGTTTTATAGTTTCTGTTTCTGTTCCAACTGTCAGGATTCAATCATGCACTCCATTTGGGGATTTATAAATATGTCAGTTCCAGATATCAGGATTCTATCATTGACTCCAGTTGGGCGCTTCAGTATTATTCAGCTGTCAGGATTCCACAATTAACAGCAGCTGGGGGACACCAGTAGCAATGAAATTCTGCTTTCATCCAGGGTATGTGGGCGTGAACTTCCCATTGTGGAAACAACACACTTAGAAAAATTACGTTTCTCGAATGTAGAAATCCCCAGCATATTTATCAGCATTATTTAGCATGGACTACCATTAGACCTGGCATAGGGGTGACTGTCCATGCACCGAGCCTAGCAGTTTCTGACTTTCCCTGACATCTTGATTTCTGGTGGCCTTCTGCTTATCCCGCCATTTTGTACACACGACAGGCCTCTTGCCTCATTGCTAGACAGTCAATATTCATCTGAGTGGCAAACTTCAAGAGCGTAACGATAACTATAAGAATAATAACTGCCACTATCTATATCCCTATGCTCAAGCCTGAATCTAGCTGTACCGATGATTGCTCCCATCTCTAACCATAACACTAATCATACTATTAGCAATAACCATAACCCTAAAAATGGGTAGGCAAGAAATTAAATTTATTAAATATCTTAGGAGCTGAATTAGTAAATACAAAGCTGAAATGATATGCAACAAATTGAGACCACACTTGTCAGAATCATCGCAAAATGGCAGATAGATACCCATTTGAGAAAGTTAAACAATAACCATACAAATATATAACCATACAACATATAGTAAGCTTTAGTATAATGATTGGCATAAAGCCATATGCATTATGTTTGTAAAAACTGAATTGTGCGAAGTTATTTTATAAATGTGCTGACCAATTAGTGCCCTCCCATCCTCAAACAAAAACATTAAAGGATTAACAAAAATAATTGTTATTTAGGAAGGATAGACAGTTGTTAACATTTTAACTAATTCTTTGCCAAAATGGGTGCACTATTGTGTGCATGAGAGCGATTCTGCTGAACAACACAATAACCATACGACATGCGTTTTGGCAAATAACCATACGACAGTCAGTTTTCTGTTCATCACCAACACAACAGTCAACCATTGAGTAACTGCTAGCATCACTCACATGAGAGACAAATGACTTCAACATAAAATGCATAGCATATAACACCTTAATATACATCGTAAACCATCCACCAGGGCCTACTGGTCATAACACTAATTATTGCAAACATATATTTAAACTGTAACATAAATAATAAAGAGATAAAATAAGTGTTCTTATAAGTGTTTCCCGTATGATTCACCTGCATGCGTGTGTCAGCTGTAGTACATGCTGTAGTACATGCTGTAGTACATGCTGTAGTACATGCTGTATCCATTTGGTGGCCCAGTTGTTTCCTTTCACCTCCAGAAATCATTGTATGTCGTATGTTTTTGTATGGTTATGCGAGATTTTTAGGTGACTAGGAATTATGAAGATTTTGTTGATTTTCCATGTTCCTTAACCTATGTATAATATATGCATTCAATATATCTCACTAATCTCTATAAATGTGATGGTTATAATGATTTGAAGGTAATTCGTAGTTAAGCAGTTTTCTTACCATTTCTGACTTTTCCTTTTAATTTTAACCCGGTGTAATTATGTATGAGTAATTCATTCTTTGACCATGCGTACCCATGTTCAACATCTTTGAATATGTGTCTGTGGTAATCAGTGATATGAATTACTGTATTTTCATTATATATTGTTCATTTAAAAATTGCATGTCATATGGTTATTCGTTTATTTTTGATCAGAATATAATTCATGAACATTAAAATTTTTGTTACAGGAAAAACTAGTTTTGGAGAATGGTAGCCAACAACTCCATGCATCAAAAATATTATAATGATGTTTGTTGGTCAGACTGTTCCCAAATGGTTTCATATTTACTGAAAAAGCATGCTGCGCTTCTGTGAGATTCGACCATATATATATATATATATATATATATATATGTATATGTGTCCATTAACGTAAAATTGTTAACTGTTAGGGCATGGAGACAAATCACCACAAGAGGTCAGGGTTGAGGGGACATCTAAGTGTGGCATATTGCAGTTCACAGATATATCATGTTTATAATTACCCATGAAAAGGTTCAATACCAAAATTTGCACAATTATTTGAATTTCTTGGAATTATGTTTCACGTTTTAGAGCATAACCTGTGTATTTGTTGTTTTTGCATGATGTAAATACATTGTAAGTAGATAGGACTAAATACATTGTACCACGTTAAGTCTTTAATTTGCAACCATAAATTATCATTGATGTAATATAATACAACTATTAAATGTTCATGTATGTTTGTTCAAAGTTGAAGAAATGTGATTCAGGAAATGAACATTGTATTTCTGAGGAGGTTTTCAGTTGTTAGCAGACTTTATCAAATAATATTAAATATCTAAACTAGTTAAATGCTTGCCATTGGAATACTGTAGTCTATACAACTTATTAGGTTGTCGAAAATGTGTCAATGATATTAAACTGCAGTTGACTGCATTTTCACATGTTGCAGCCTAATTAGGGTGATGCAGTTAGTAATTCAGTGGCTAGGCAGAAAACAAATATGTGGAGGTGTAGTAAAATCATCACTACCTGGTATATATGGTCATACAATGTTTCACAAGACTATAATTATAGCCATCTTGAAAAGTTCCAGTTTAAGGTAAACATATATTTGTTTATGAACATATCTTGTATTTGTACTCATATATGATGGGAAGTCCTAGGACATATAGAACACATAGTTCCCTGTTTTCGTGCAGTTAGTTTCTACATTCCTCAGTTGACTTAGTTTGTGTTTGTTTACATCACAATTCATATGTTTTGTTGCAGCCTTCGCTCACAACATCCAGCAGCGCCTGCTGGTGGTAGGTGGGCTGACACTCAAGAAAGATGGCACTGGGGAAGTAGAATACAAGCTATGTCAATTTTGGGTCGCAGAGAAGAAGTGTTGGCAGGTGTCCACCGAGCTACCACAGTCAGTCAGCAGGTTGTATGATGCGTGTCAAGTCGCCAGTGACCAGCTGCTGCTGACAGGTGGGTCTAAGGATGGTGTGGTGCAGGCTGACTGCTGGCAGCTGAATCTGGTCACCAAGTCATGGACCCAGTTGCCATCAATGACCACCCCATGCAACTATCACCGTAGTGTCTTTCTAGGAGACTGGCTGATCATAGTAGGGGGGGAAGATGTCAGTAAGAAGGTGACTGGGTCTGTGGAACAGTTTCACCTAACACAGCATCAGTGGTAGTCTCTACCTGACAATCCACAGCCAGTGCGTGTCCCTGCCGCCATCAGCCACGGCCACAAGGTCTTTGTGTTCGGTGGCCATGATGCAGACAATAAAAGCTTGTTATGCACATGGGCCTATGACACCATGTCAGGCCAGTGGCTCACCCTGGGGGACATGCCTGAGGTGTGTGACCTCGGTGCTGCTGTTCCCCTCGGTAGATTCATCTACCTGGTGGGAGGCACCAGCCGGTCATGTCTTCGGTATGACCCAGCCACTGTCAGTTGGAGGAAGCTGAGTCAGTCGCGCCTGAGACATAGCAATGCCTCGGCTGTCGTGTGGCAGGGTGGGATCTTGGTGGCAGGGGATGGTGGTCCAAAGACAAAATCAGCGGTCATTGAATGCTATGACCCTGTAGCAGACGAGTGGTCAGACTGGGAGACACCAGTGAAGGAGGAACTGACAACCCATCGGCTATTCAGTGTGACCCTCTCTGGTGTCTGACAACGAGGTCAGACCACTTGTCCTGGCACACACTACACACACACCCGACTGACTGTGGTCCTTGGTCAGTGCTAATTATATCTTGTTTTAAACAGAATTGGTGTGGAATATTAATGGCTTGGTAGACATGAAGAAATCCTATAAAATATGGCTAGGATTGACCCCCCACCTACCTCATTCAATATATATAAACTGGAAAATGTCTGCACATACAAACTGCATTGTGGTTTTGCTGATTTATATAAATCAAAAAGTAGTATATTTACTTTTATGTACATGTATGTATATAATGTTTTCTACATCCACATCTGATAATTGTGTACTTTCTCACTAGGGGGCACTGTCCACATCAGGCGAGCCAGTGTGGCAGATGGAAAGCCAATTATTGTGTAAAAAATAGAAAAAATACCTTTAAAATGTGGAGTGGACCTGTCACCCACAGTGAATCTGGTGCGTTCTT
This sequence comes from Escarpia spicata, assembly GCA_963995525.1. NCBI lineage: Eukaryota > Metazoa > Annelida > Polychaeta > Sabellida > Siboglinidae > Escarpia > Escarpia spicata. The sequence continues at coordinate 2,885,511 of OZ023205.1, forward strand.
GTTAACGTAGATATAGATAATATATGTACAGTCAATGTAATCAAATAGTGCAGAATTTGGTTGAAATCATTGAAAGTATTTACCTTGATTGTTCGACCGTGTAACTAACAAGTGTGAACATGTGACGGTATGTGGAGCCGTGCTATGCACAGCCACATTTTCTATTTATAAATAATTGTTGTCGATGTATGGGTCATATTTTTTGCAGTGTGAGGTTGTAATCAGATGCGTCACAAATACTAATGTGGTGGCGACAGCACCCTGTGATATTGCTGAACTTGTGCAATTAACCGGGTCAGTGGGAGCAGTTGTTTGGTGAATGTGACCATATTTATTTAACTGATTTGGTTGTTCTAGTTTCCAATGTCAGTGTTTGTTTAGTTGGTAGCTGCATTCACTGTAGCCTCTAAAGTAACTGACTGCGGCCAGTGCCTGCCAGTCAATGAGATAGTGTACAGGGCCACCTGGCTGGCTATTCCAGTCTTGCAAGGTTTGGTCATAGTTAATTGAATATGCTGTTTTGTAAAAAATTTGAAAACAAATGTTTGCGCATACTATCAATATTCTAAATCATTGGCCATTATTTCAGCAAGCAAACTGTTTGAAAGAAGTTGTTTTATGTGAATACTTACAATTTGTTCAAAAAGGGAAAAAATGCTTCACAAAACAACGCTATCTCACAAAGCGATCGTGGCGCGCTGCCACCTTTTGTACTCTCACTTTGCTAAGACGTGTCTCAAAATATGTTTGAACAAATTTGGTCAAAAGAGTTAATTTAGTAGAACAGTCGCACGCTCAGAGATCGATAGATCTGACTCATCGTATTTTTAATGTAAGATCCAGTGAGATCTCAGTGTTTACGCTCGGGGTGACCAGTATGCGATAGTTACCTTGCACAGTAACTTGTTTAGTTACAAATGTTCAGAGTGAAACTGTAAAACACAGCTATGTTAAATGCTGTATAAGATTTGTTATGTTTGGTCTAATGTAATGGAAATAACATTTATGCAGAAGGAACAACGCAAGTCAGGTATTGATTGAATTAGGCCAAATTAATGACATGCAATTTTATTGACTGTATATTGTTATAAATTGTTACATACACATCCATTGTGACAACGACAGCAAGCATGCCGGCCCCTGACTGCTAAGCACTACTGTCTACTACATACAATTCATCATATGTGTGTGGGTCACTCCACCAATATATACACTTTTCACCACATGTGTGGGGGTCACTCCGCCACCAGGTCACCCCAACTATATGTGACCGACCCCCACCAAACCGTTCGGTCAACCCCGCCACTGTCATGGCTGCCATAACATCCTACTAGGGTATACGCATACTATGAGCAAATAATCAAGCATAAATCATGATATCTGAAGAAATCTGCCACTGTCAGTCTAAGCTTACCTGTTGCCATACACTACTAGGGCCATACATAGAGCTGCATCATTCATAACTGTTGAAATATTAGCTTTTGGCTCCGCCACTGTCAGAGCCTAAGCCATATCTCACTACTAGGGCATTCATAAATGTTGAAATAGTAGCTTTTGGCTCCGCCACTGTCAGAGCCTAAGCCATATCTCACTACTAGGGCATTCATAAATGTTGAAATAGTAGCTTTTGGCTCCGCCACTGCCAGAGCCTAAGCTATATATATACACCAACCTGCTATTTTATAACATGTTTTAGTTCAAGCTTCTGGTTAACTGAATGTACTGCAATGTGTAGGGCTATAACTATGAGAGGGTGTGTACATATATCGGGGTGGAGGGTGGGATGTTGGTAGGTGCATGTGTGGGGGTTGGTGTGTGTGTTGTGATGGGTGGATGCATGTGTGGGGGGTGGGTGGTGGGTGCATGTGTGAACGGGGTGGGTGTCTGTGTGTTGTGGGGGTGGGTAGGTGCATGGGTGGGGGGGGGTGATTGGGTGCATATGTGGGGGTCGGTGGGTGTGTTTTGTGGAAGGTAGGTGCATGTGTGGGGGGTGGGTGTGTATGTTGTGGGGGTGGGTACATGTGTGGGGGTGGGTGTGTATGCTGTGAGTGGTGGATGCATGTGTGGGGGGTGGGTGTGTATGTTGTGGGGGTGGGTACATGTGTGGGGGTGGGTGTGTATGTTGTGGAAGGTGGGTGCATGTGTGGGGGGTGGGTGTGTATGTTGTGGGGGTGGGTACATGTGTGGGGGTGGGTGTGTATGTTGTGGGGGGTGGATACATGTATGGGGGGTGGGTGTGTATGTCATGGGTGTCGGTACATGTGTGGTGCATGTATGCATGTGGTGTGTTTTGGTGTGCATGTCTTGTGGTGTGCATGTCTTGTGGTGTGCATAAATCGTGGAGTACGAGTTGTGGTGTGCATGAATCGTGGAGTGCATGAGTTGTGGTGTGCATGAATCATAGAGTGCATGAATTGTGGTGTGCATAAATCGTAGAGTGCATGAGTTGTGGCGTGCATGAATCGTAGAGTGCATGAGTTATGGTGTGCATGAATTGTGGAGTGCATGAGTTGTGGCGTGCATGAATTGTGGAGTGCATGAGTTGTGGTGTGCATGAATTGTGGAGTGCATGAGTTGTGGCGTGCATGAATCATAGAGTGCATGAATTGTGGTGTGCATAAATCGTGGAGTGCATGAGTTGTGGCGTGCATGAATCGTAGAGTGCATGAGTTGTGGTGTGCATGAATTGTGGAGTGCATGAGTTGTGGCGTGCATGAATTGTGGAGTGCATGAGTTGTGGTGTGCATGAATTGTGGAGTGCATGAGTTGTGGTGTGCATAAATCATAGAGTGCATGAGTTGTGGTGTGCATGAATTGTGGAGTGCATGAGTTGTGGCGTGCATGAATTGTGGAGTGCATGAGTTGTGGTGTGCATGAATTGTGGAGTGCATGAGTTGTGGCGTGCATGAATCATGGAGTACATAAATTGTGGTGTGCATGAATGGTGGAGTGCATGAGTTGTGGTGTGCATGAATCATAGAGTGCATGAATTGTGGTGTGCATGAATCGTGGAGTGCATGAGTTGTGGTGTGCATGAATTGTAGAGTGCATGAGTTGTGGAGTGCATGAATCGTGGTGTGCATGAATCATAGAGTGCATGAGTTGTGGTGTGCATGAATTGTGGAGTGCATGAGTTGTGGTGTGCATGAATCGTAGAGTGCATGAATTGTGGTGTGCATGAATCGTGGAGTGCATGAGTTGTGGTGTGCATGAATCGTGAAGTGCATGAGTTGTGGTGTGCATGAATCATAGAGTGTATGAATTGTGGTGTGCATGAATCGTGGAGTGCATGAATTGTGGTGTGCATGAATCGTGGAGTGCATGAATTGTGGTGTGCATGAATCGTGGAGTGCATGAGTTGTGGTGTACATGAATCGTGGAGTGCATGAGTTGTGGTGTACATGATTTGTGGTGTGCATGAGTTGTGGTGTGCATGGATCGTGGAGTGCTTAAGTTGTGGTTTACATGACTTGTGGAGTGCATGAGTTGTGGTGTGCATGGATCGTGGAGTGCCTGAATTGTGGTGTGGATGAATCGTGGAGTGCATGAATTGTGGTGTGCATGAATCGTGGAGTGCATGAATTGTGGTGTGCATGATTTGTGGTGTGCATGTGTTGTGGTGTGCATGGATCGTGGAGTGCATGAGTTGTGGTGTGCATGACTTGTGGAGTGCATGAGTTGTGGTGTGCATGAATAGTGGAGTGCATGAATTGTGGTGTGCATGAATCATGGAGTGCATGAGTTGTGGTGTGCATGAATCGTGGAGTGCATGAATTGTGGTGTGCATGAATCGTGGAGTGCATGAATTGTGGTGTGCATGAATCGTGGAGTGCATTAATTGTGGTGTACATGAATCGTGGAGTGCATGAATCGTGGTGTGGGGTACGTGTGACAGGTATATGTAATAGTGATGTGTGTGGTGCCAATATTGTTATTCTTGTTTTATAAATCTAACTACATTGAACTCTCACTATAAGGACTATGTTGGTAACTTGGTAATTGGTCAGATATGGTCCTAATATCCAATGTTCCTTTTGTCCCTCGGTACATGACACAGAGCAGGCCAAAACAGGAATTTCAAGGTTGCTTTTTTAAATGGGTGTTCCTTACACAACGAGTCCCAATAACGAGAGTTCACTGTAGTTTATTGTCCCTTGAATGCGATTATGTACATTACAGCAGAATGACATCTACATTTTGAAAAGCACAAATGTTCTCCTGTAAATTTGTAAATGCATATGTTGTTTATAGAAATAAAAAAGAATTCGTTCACAAATGTTGTCAAGTATGTTAACAATATAAAGGCTTTCAGGACAAAACGCGATATAAATGCGATTTTTTTTATTTTGCCCAAACCAGGACTGTTGAGCTGGGGTACTATCTCATTTATACAAAAAAGGATAAATCACCATTAAACAATGTGCACAAAAGAGTGTTTCTTTTCAAAACACGAGCGCCATATGTTTTTTAAAGATAAAAATGTGATATATCCATTTTCAGCCAATGGGCACCGTCTTGCCGCATGTGCAGCTACGCAGAATGTCGGCACACTGTGTACGGATATACGGCGCTTTGGTAATAAAATAATTTAATATCCAATTTTGCATAACAAACCTGCAACAAATATTTAGGACTTTGCTACCATTCTCTTAGTATAATTATAATAAAAGTTATTTTATTCTGCACATAAGAGATATGTACAGAATTTTCAGTTTCAATGAATCCTTCTAACATCAGTGTTCCCTCTATCAGGAGTTCATGTAACAAGAGTCCATTGTTTATTAATAGGAGACAGTTAAATTGATAGTTTAAACTGATAAACTGAGAGAACGCAGGTTCGAATCCTGTGCAGCGTTGTCAAACCTTGGGCAAGTTCGTTTACTCTACATTGCTTCAGTTCACTCAGCTGTATGAATGAGTACCTGGCTATAGACAGTGGTGGATATTTGTGTACAAATAGTCTTCATGCATTAATTGCAGCGTGGATGGATGCTTCCCAGAGAACTCAAGATGGTGTTCGATTGAACAGGTCTGCCAGGGAGTAAAGTGTAAAGCGCTTTGAGCATTCCCGAGGACTGGATACTGCGCTAGAGAAGAACTTACCTTTTACCTTTTTTTTACAGTTTGTTATACATTTTTATGTTGCAATTAATGCAAGATTACTATACATACACAAATGTCCACCACTGTCATATGCGGAGTCTGTGTCTTGCATGGATATCTATTTTATGCAGTTGTTTTATATAAGCAGGAAGTTTGTGAAATTAGTTATTCTTAGGCCACAGAAAAGTAATTCCCAGTTTCTCATCAATGCATGTATTTAAAAACAACATTTTATTTTCTATTATAATTATTCCTCTAAATGCAAGACATGGGGCAATAAGTGAACAGTAAATATGTCAACATTTTACTTCCATCATAACCCTTTATGGTCTGTAACTATGATTCACCAAAAAACATTTGATTAATAATTACCTACAGGGTTGTTTGATTTCTGCCCGGCAGAAACGGCAACAATAGGAAATACATGCCATTGATAGGCAAACGTGTTCTTTTTATAGAAAATGTCAGTTTCTTTCTGTACCTGTGTACGTATGATAACCATTTGTCTGCCTTGCTCACAATAAACATCACATGAATGATGGATTATTATTATAAAACTAACTGCTACTGCTTAGTGGACAGTTAATTAATGGCTCAAGTTCAAATACATCAGGACGTTTTTCACACCTGCATGGTAATTTAGGCTCAGTAGTGTGCTGGCAGCCACTAAACCTACAGGCTTGTGTGAAAAGGATAGTTGGCAGAAGAACTAACTTTCATCCAATTAGTCATGCAGCAGTCACTGTCCCAGTGTCTGATGCTACCTTTTGCTCTCAAATAATCTGTCCTCTCAGTTTTACACATAAAGACATCATTTGGCATAACTTGATAAGTTTTTGTAGCATCACATTTGTACTTCTAGTGTATCAATGCAACATAACATACATACTGTGTGCCACATTTGAATGTCATGCATGTAATATTTCCACACAATCCATTTGCATATATAATGTAAAACTTCAACAGCCGTTTTCTTCATTTTCACTTTTTGAACCCTACCATGTTCAATGCTCCATAACTTCGCAAATTTTTGTAGCAATCATAATTTTTTGAAACTGTGTAAAGCACCATACCCAACCTTTACAAGGATGTAAGAAAACAATGTTACAATTTTTCCGACTTATCACTCATTTGGTCAGCCGGGGTCACATATAGACGTATTAGTCCAAAGGACTTCAGGGCCTCTTGGCCCATTTTTTAGTCCTTTGGGCCGAAGGTCCAATGGACAAAAAAATGCCCTCACTCTGTGTCCACCGTGCACCGTGCGCCGTGCACTGTGCACCGTTAACTGCCTAATCTCAGAAAACGTTCACCAACTTTTTCTCTAATATTGCATAGACGTATCTTAGGGTACTGCCACTATGCACGGAAATCTGTATTTTATTGAATCATTCTAAAGGCCCTGTAGGGCCCCCCAGAGCCCAAAAAAATTGTAATTTTAAAAATTTTGCCCATTTTTTCAAAAACTTTTCAGTAGCTTTTTCTCTAATTTTGCATATACATTTCATATGGTAATGTCACTGTACACAAGAAATCTGTTTTTTATTGAATCATTTTAAAGGCACCTCAGGGCCCCCCCATGCAAAAATGTCCTGCCATTTCTCTACTGCTGCCTCCTGCCTCCTGCAGCCACTGGTTTCTATTTATAACTGGATATTGAACTTTACCCTGATCACTGGGGTTGCTGAGTTGGGGGACCAGCTGTTAATCTTTGTATTGGACTAGCAGCCAGCTCACTGCCTGCTTTTGTCCCAGTGTCAAACTGAATGCCTTCATGTGGGCTGTAACTATAATGTGTAATGAGAATCCCTACTGCACTGGCAGAACCTGAGAAACTTTAAAACAGCAGTAGACAATTATCAATGCGATGTAACGATATGATCTAGGATTAAAATAAAATAACTTATGTATAAAATAATATATAAAATAAAATAACTTAGGTATACTCGAAAAGGTTAAAGTATATTTAGCCAGAATTATAAGGAATGTTATTAAGATGTTTTACTATACATGTTGCAGCTATTACTTCACTAATTCAATCAGTATTATGTAATTAATTGCTACTGTTTTTAAGTCAAAATGCACACTACCAGGTACATGTGCCATGTGAACAAATAAAGTTTTGTTATAGTTCATCTCTTTCTTCTTTCCATTCTGGGGGAGGGTGGTAGGGGCAAAATGAGAATAGAAAATGTGTGCACATTTTCTGAAACAACTTTTAACTGTGGTACTTGTGAGATTGCAGCCCACCAACTCTCCTGCAAGGTTTCTACAACTACTGGAAATCGGCCTAAATAGCAGAGTATCATGATCAAATTGTACAGTATTTTTAATAACACATTAACTAATATATACAATCTTCATGAAATGGTCTACATGAATATTTTATTTCCAGATGTTTCTTCACTGGCATGCATATAGTCTCCACTAAACATGTCAATATTTTACTTCCATCATAACCCTTAATGATCTGTAACTATGATTCACCAAAAACCATTTAATTAATAACTACAAACTCACAATATAGTCCAAAGGACTTCAGGGCCTCTTGGCCCATTTTTATTATTACATACATCCATTCACCGTAACTTGCATGAACAATGACACTGGCCTGATTGGTTCCGAAGAATAATGACCTCTCAACACACATTTGTCACAATTCTGAGGTATTGCAACAGCTCTTAGTAAACAAGCAGTGAAGGGAAATATGTTCAGTAAATGATAGAAGCTTATGATGCAGACACATCACAAGTTTGTTTTCAATTTGTGTTGCGTCACCAGAACATATGTAACCTCGAGTCCTGAGACCAAGTAGAACAGAATCAGTTGGGATAGAGAACAAGGAATATAAGAGTAGCGATCTGGATAGGGTAGCCTGAAGAGAATATGAGCCCAAAGAGAACATGAGCCCAAAGAGAACATGAGCCCAAAGAGAATATGAGCCCAAAGAGAATATGAGCCCAAAGAGAACATGAGATGAGGGAAATTGTATTGGGCCACTGGTACTCCCGTACGAGCAGTAGGTATCTGTCTCTCCTTCACCCTCCCCTCTATCCTTTTTTCTTCACCCTCCCCTCCATCCTTTTCTCTTCACCCTCCCCTCCATCCTTTTTCCTTCACTCTCCTCTCCATCCTTTTTTCTTCACCCTTCCGTCCATCCTTTTTCCTTCACACTCCCCTCCATCCTTTTTCCTTCACTCTCCCCTCCATCCTTTTTTCTTCACACTCCCCTCCATCCTTTTCCCTTCACTCTCCCCTCCATCCTTTTTTCTTCACCCTCCCCTCCATCCTTTTTTCTTCACCATCCCCTCCATCCTCTTTCCTTCACCCTCCCCTCCATTCTCTTTCCTTCACACTCCCCTCCATTCTTTTTCCTTCACCCTCCCCTCCATCCTTTTTTCTTCACCCTCCCCTCCATCCTTTTTCCTTCACCCTCCCCTCCATCCTTTTTCCTTCACCTTCCCCTCCATCCACTTTCCTTCACCCTCCCCTCCATCCTCTTTCCTTCACCCTCCCCTCTTTCCTCCATCCTCACTGTTGTCCTCTCTCCCCATTGTCATTCCTCCACCCTCAACTTTATCCTCTCTGTCAACTATTTATCTCCTTCATCTTCCTTTCCTTCATCTCCATCCCATCTCCTTCACCTTCCCCCCATCAGCCAACTCCTCCATTCTTTTCTTCATCTTTCCCTTGCTACTCCCTCATTGTTGTCCATTTCATTCTTCCTTCCCAACACCATGTCTCCATAATCCTTCCCACCTTCATCCTATCCACACCCGCTCTCTGTCCTCCATCCTCTATCTCGCCTCCATCTTCCCCATCACCTCTCCTTCATCATCCATGCCATCCTTTCTCTCCATCATTCTTCCCTTTATCCTTCATCATCCCCTTAGTTTATTTCCTTCATCCTCCTCATCCACTCTCCTTCATCCCTCCTTTATCCTCTCTCCATACCCTCCCATCCATCCTCTCTCTGTCATCTTCTTCTCTGTCCTCATCTTCCCCTCCATCATTTCTTCTTAGTCATCCCGTGATCCTTTCTCCTTTATATGTCCACCTTCATTTCTCTCTATCCTCCTTTTTCATCCTCCCTATACACCATATTGCATTGGATGACTGAGAGTAGATCAAAGTAAATGCTGAAAAACCAGAGTTTATTATTATTGGTACACAGAGGCAGCTTTTTCCCACACCTATGCTTAGCCAGAATGTTATGCCTGCACTTTCAGCACAAAATCTTGTAGTTAACTTTGATGATAATTTAAATTTTAGACAGCATATTTATAAAACTTGATGCTGCTGTTTTTAT